>JALJVW010000201.1:3355000-3777500 GCA_024865655.1 Emberiza elegans
TGGCAGGCTAAATGTCCTACAAGAACAAGGGCTGCCAATCTTGAAACATCCTCCAGCTGCTTGTACAATAATTCATCCATCTCTTCATCTTGATTGGATTGGACTTCTGTTTAAATCCACAAATTACACATTTTACAAGCCAAATTTAAAATAACGTAAGTATGAAGAGGAGGTAATTACACACTGAAGCATCAAGGCTCAGCTTTTCACATATCTTACTTAATTAGCTTGCCATGATAAATACAAATTCCTCACGTGAGAATTACATTCAATATCCCTCAATTCAAGGTATTGCAAGAGGTCAAATTAAAAAAAAATCAGATCACTGAACTTAATGTGTTGCTGTTGATACTAGCAACATATGCTCTCCAGCATTTAATCAGGGTACTACCAGTAACAGTGATCCTAAAATTTGGATTAGGCACAATAAATTATTTTAACGTAAATTAATCAGTGAGATTAAAAACCATTGTGGAAGACTGAATCTGTCAAAAGCATGAATGTACAACTAGAATATTCATGATTCAGAAATTAAAATAACACCATTGCTAAATTTAGAATGTAATGTTACTATTGCATTTTCACATGGACTAACTCTGCAGCTCAAATAAACTGTGCTGGAGGTTACAGCTCCATTTAATAAAAAAAAATCTTTTTAAGTACAGGGTTCTTAAATTAATTGTTTCACCCTAGTGTGTCTTTGGGACTTTTGATTAAAAGAACACTGCAGAACACAGAGCTTTTTGACTTTGGAAAGATTTAAGTAGCTGAAAAATAAACTGAAAAAATAGGCCATTATATTTTAGTCTTTATTTGAGGTCCTAATGAAAAATGACAATAAGTAATTATCTCTAATATTTATTTCTTCTGTTACTTCATGGCCCATACTCTTCCAGACAACTTAACTACTTCAATCATCCCTTAAACATAAAAAGTTTATAATGGTATGCTATAAAGTTTTTTTTTTTTTTTTAAATATAGTTTTTATATTATGAAAAAAAATCTGATTTCACTAGACTGTTAAAGGCAGAGAGCATTATTTAAAGAAGACTGTCTGAAAAATCTTTTATATTCACTGGTATATTCAATTTGTACTTACAGAAATACAATTTGAATTACACTTGTACTGAAAACACGAAGTCCCCATAGCTCATTTATTCTGTATAGAAACCTCTATCATTTCTACAGAAATCAGCTTACCTTGTAAATTACATTGCTAATCCATCAAGTTCACATGGCAGAGTAGGTACAGTTTCATATCCATTAGGGATTCACTTGTGAAACTGACAATTTGGCACAGTCTGTACTCAGCATAACCAGGACAAGTTAGAATAAAAATTGAATCAAGTTCAAGTCAGTGAGGATAAAGAATACTGACAAGACAGCAATAAAGAAAAATTTTTTTTTTCAGTATCTGGCTTAAAACTCAACTAATCCATCTATTTTGTTTCAACATCAGTATCTTTAGCACTAAACACTAAAATGTTTTTTCTATCTAAAGAATTATAAATATTCTATTTAAAGAGACATTTAAATGGTGATGGTCACAGTTCTGAAACACCTAGAATCAAACAGAAATTTCCAGGTGAGTCTTCAGGAAGACTCACCAAGGGACTACAAAGGACAAAAATTACACTTGCTAATTGGCCAAAAACAAAGTTGTTCCATTATAGCAAAGAACACAGAAAATGGAAGCAACACAAGCAAAGTCAGATGCATGCATTTGAAAATGTAACTGGCAGCCCAGAACTCAACTTCTTTTTCACTTAAAACCTCCAGATACATACAAAGAACAGAATGATTTGCAGCTTCAGCTAGACAGGAAATTCCAACCCCTTGCAGATGGCAATGGAGATGAGGCAAAGGAGACAGGCTTCATCTGCTGCACTTCTTAGCAAAGTTTAAAAATTTCATTTTGGCTTGAACTGATTTTTGGGCCAATATGTTCACCTTCTGTCTGTTTAGAAAGATTACATTGGGAGTCTTGCATTACCTTTACATATGCAGCTTATTTTGGGGTCCTAAACTTTTCTCATTTATTTCTCACAACAGGTGAATAAGATCTAGCAAATAGTGTAACACTGTGATTCAGAAAGCAGCTGTCAGCCAGATGCTCTGTGTGATGCAGTAAAATGTATTCTCTGAAAGGGTGACTGTTTCAGATTATTGTGGAAGATGGTATGAGGAGCAGTATGATGTACTCCTCCTCAGCTCAACCATGCACTTCATTAATATCCTCCAGTAAGAAAACATTCATTCAGTTTGCTCTTACCTGTTTCCGAACTATCAGTAATGAGGAAAATGACACAGTGGTGCAGCACCTGAAATGGTGAAGCATCAGGGTATGTGCAGCAGGATACATGCTTCAGGACAAGCCTTCCACCCTTGTAACAAAAACAACCTGTCTTGGGAGTGTACTTGGATTTTCATCTTTTTCGAAAAAATCATGGACAAGCTATGATGATTGTTTTAGTAATTTGTAGTAAGATTAAATTTGAGAAAATTTTGGAGCAGCAATAAATAGGAATGTATTCATATTTAAATATGAATAAGATTTATTTTTTAAACAGCACAAGGGTTTCCTGACAGGAAATCCATTCCAGGATATTGTCTAATAAACCAGTCTTGGTGAAAAGTATTTAATAAATAGTTTGAATATAACGTTTTAGAAAGTTGCTCCAGAATAGTTTCTTGGGAAAAAACATGCAAACCAAACAGCTGTGCAATACTTTTAAGCATTTTGAAGGCATAAAAGAGGTGAGACAGGAACCTAGTCTCCACAGGCATATTAGCTAAATATGTGAAGCAATGTGGGAACTTCTGCTTTGCAGTGCTGCTCTGCAGCATTTCTGCCAGAATTTGGCATAGAAAGATAATATTCCCTAAATTTTACAATACCTAATCCTGATATAATCACAGGAGAAAAATAGCTTTTGTATAATTATGTTTATGAATATTTTTCTGTCTCAGCATGATCTGAAAAATGATAGAAGATGTGCAACTAACTAGCAAGAAGCAGATGTGTCCCTAGCTTTAAGCAGCAAAGTATTTTAGCAAAAGAGATAACCAGCTCATGGAACAACTGTGGGTTGACACAGCCTCAAATCACTATCTTCTCACCATTTAACATGGTGTTAACAATTAACAATTTAATCTTTTCAAAAGAGCATCTTCCATGCCATGGATGTTCTATTCTAGACAAGGGATTAATAACACATATGACTTGCCAAGTAGCTGTCAATATATCCTACATGGCAATGCTTTCTCCACTTTCATATTTTGTGATGAGCACATCTGACACATGCATCTCACTTGTTCTACTTATTTCTACTTTATTCTCCTCTACTAAGAATATTCTACTATCCTGCTACATTCATTTCATAACTGAACATTACTAGATAATTTTATTGTGAGTGATGGCAATGATGGGAATGATTATTAGGAGAAACTGGATCATAGTAATACATATTATGAATGTTATTAATTTATAAAATTAATCAATTTATTAATATATTAATTTCAGATTAATGCAGTTTGAAAGGCTCCATCTGACTGGACTGCTGCCTCTGAAAGTGCTGTCCCTCAGCCACACCACAAGTGCCCCTGGATCTCTCTACAGATTCAAGAGACAAAAGCTGACACACCTGGTATCTGAGCTGCCCTCTGGGGAAGAGGGGCACTCAAAACCACCCTCTGAAGTTACTCAATGAAATAAGCAGAGAGCAATGGCCGTATGTTGTATCAACAATGTTTATTGGCAAAGGAACACAGACTCCATAGGCTGACCAACATCACCAGGGAAGTTTGTGGTCCTCCAGACCAACCAAAAGATTGGTCATATTTCTAGCACTGCCAGAACCCCCCTCCAAAACATTTACTCTCATCTCACTTCAAGGTTTTCATATGTGATGAGTATTTTTACCAACATAAATGAATCTCTATTCCTCCTGCCTTGCCCCCTTAAAATTTCTCAGTAATTAGTTGCTGGTTTTGATATTGAACTACTTCATTAATTTTTGAAAAATATGCTGGATCTCAAAAATGCTAATTTGATATTCAAGTTTCAAAGACTACATACACTTCCATGTATAAGTAACTCATCTGCAGCTGTTTAAGCACTGACTGTATCAGTCACTAAACATGAGACCAGTTTATGTCATATATAACTTTCCTGTTCCTAGTCTAATATGTTCAATTAGCAACCAGACCAATTTAGGGCCCGTATTTCTTTTCCACATTAACTTACTTTAATATTCCTTTAACTTAGATATGAAAAATAGCAACAGATTCAATCTCCCTCTTTTTTTTGTATCATGCATTTTTTATACATTGGTAATTTTCCTGTTTAACATAAAAGGACAGACATACACTCTCATTTGATACTGAAAACATTACATAATGAGAGAATTGCAGAATAAGCTGAGTTGGAAGGGACCTATAAGGATCATTGAGTCCAAGCCTAGGCCCTGTACAGTCAAGTCACACCATATGCCTGAGAGCATTGTCCAAACGCTTTCTGAATTCTGTCAGGCTTAGTGCTGTGACTGTTTCCCTGAGGGGCCTGTTCCAGTGCCCAACCATCCTCTGGGTGAAGAATCTTTCTCTAATATCCAACCTAAACTTTCCCTGACTTAAGTTCAGGCCATTCCCTCAAGTCCTGTCACTGGTCACCAGAGAGAAAAGATCAGTGCCTGCACCTCCTCCTCCCCACAGAAGGAATTTGTAACTCTTTTTCTCCAGGCTGAGCAGACCAAGTGACCTCAGCTGCTGCTCATACAGATTTCCCTCAAGGCCCTTCACCATCTTTAGAGCCTTCCTTTGGACATTCTCTAATAGCTTTATATATTTCTTATATTGTGGTACCCAAAACTGCCCCCAGCACTCGAGGTGAGGCTGCCCCAGAGCAGAGCAGGGCAGGACAATCCCCTCCCTTGCCTGTTGGCAATGCTGGGCCTGATGCCCCCCAGGACACGCTTGGCCCTCCTGGCTGCCAGGGCCCTGCTGGCTCATGGTCAACTTGTCACTGAGCAGGACCCCAGGTCCCTTTCCATGGCACTGCTCTCCAGCAGCTCATTCCCCAGTCTGTCTGTCCATCCATCCAGCTGCCCCACCCCAGTGCAGAATCTGGCACTTTCCCTTGTTGTCATTGCCCATTCCTGTGATTTGCAGGGTGTCTCTGCAGGGCCTCCCTGCCTTTGATGGAGTCAACAGCTTGTCCCAGTTATGAATAATTTGTGAACTTGCTTAGTATCCCTTCCAGTCCTGCATTCAGGTTGTTAATGTGACACTGAAGAGCACAGGGCCGAGACTGGAGCTCTGTGGAACCCCACTGGTGACAGGTCACCAGTCTGATGTCACCCCACTCACTCTCACCCTTTGTGCCTGACCTGTGAGCCAGTTGCTCACCCATGCCATGATGTGTTTATCCAGCTCTGGGCTGCACATTTTCTCCAGAAGGATGCTGGGAGAGACACTATTGAAAGCTCTTCTGAAATCCAAAAAGAGTGCATCCACTGGCTTCCCTTGATCAAGGGAACCCATAAGGTGGGTTACTTTGTCATAAAAAGAAATCAAGTTTGATAAGCAGGGCTTTTCTCTCATGAAGCTGTGCTCGCTCTGACTGAAAGACTGCATTGTCTTTCTGGTGTATTTCAATGCCTCCCTGAATAATCTTCTCCATAACTTTACCAGGCACTGAAGTGAGACCAACAGGCCTGTAGTTTCTGGGATTCTTCTTGCCCTTCTTGGAAATCAGGACAACATTCACCAGCTTTCAGCCAGCAGGGACCTCTCCGGATTTCCAATACCAGTCAAAAATCATCAAGTGCTTTTTTTACAGTGGTTTTACAGTGCCATCAGCTAATTCTTTAAGGACTTTTGGATTAATCCCATCAGGCCCCATAGATTTGTAGGGATCCAGCTGGAATAGCATATCCCACACATTTCTAGGGCCGACCAAGAGTCGATCATTCTCATAGACATGATCCTTCAGGTCAGAGTAGAGACCCTTTTGTTCCATCATTTGTGATGAAGATGGAGACTCTATTAAACACCTTTCCTTTGCCCATGTCCCTGTTTCTCAGGTGACCATCCTCATCCTCTAACAGGTCAATGCTATTTTGTACACTGCTAAGTGACAATATACTTGAGAAAACCTCTTTTTGTTGTCCCTCACAATTCTGAATAGGTTCATATTCAGTTGAGCTTTGACCACACAGATTTTCTCCCTAGAGTGGCAAGCAGCATCTCTGTACTCTTCCCATGTCACCTGACCTTGCTTCCTCTGGGCATACACCTTCCTTTCTTGTCTTATTTCCAAGACAAGACTCCAGTTCAGCCAAGCTGGGTTTCTGCCCTTCCTGCTTGACTGTCAACATTTGGGAATTGCTACTCCTGTGCCCTTAGGAGGTGATACATAAAAAGGGACCAGCACTGATGGACCCCAGCACCTGCAAAAACATTCTCCCAGGGTAACTTACTAATTCCCTGAGCAGGTGAAGTCTGCTCTCTCACATCCAGAATTGAGGTTTTGCTGGCACTTTTCTTTCTGTCAACAGTGATTTAAACTCGATCATTTTGTGGTCCCTGTGGCCAAGACAGCTGCCAATCTCCATTTCACTCATGACATCCAATCTGTTGTCAAGAAGTAGATCAAAGAGGGCAGCTTTCCAAGTCAGCTCCCTAAGGATCTGTTCCACGAAGTTGCATTACAAGTTTTTTAGGGATCTTGTGGCCTGGGTTGTACCACCCGTGTGATACTCTCAGTTAACTTCTGGCAAGTTGAAGTCCCCTATAAGCACAAGGGCAGTTAACTTGGAGTGTCCCTTAGCTCATCAAAGAATAATCCTCAGTATCATCCTCCTGGCCAGGAGGTCTACAGTAGTCTGCCATGAGACGTCATCATTATTTGTTTGCCCCTTGATTCCAGAAGCTCTCAATTGTTCCATTTCCAACTGTGAGGGCCATACCTTCTAACCCTTCTATTACAGACAGAGCCACTCCTCCACCTGTCTCCAGAAAAATGAATTTTACCTAAAGAAGTACTCTTTCTAGCACTAGAAGATGCAGAACTGAAGTTTAACACAAGAAAAGAAGAAAAAAAAAAACAAACAAAACAGGTTGGGAAACAGCAGCACAGTCATCCTTTGTAGCAGATTTGGAGACAACTGAAACATTTTTGAAATTAAAAAAAAAGAATCCCATTAATTAGGGAAGATCATATAATGCAAAATGTCAAAAATGCTATGGGTTTGACTAGAAGATGGGTGTGACACTAAATATATCTATGCTACAAGAAGCAAGCTTTGAGATTATCACTTACAACCATAACACCTATAATTCACATAATGGTTAAATTATTAATTTCAACCATAATTTATTATTCATTATCTAAATTATGTAGGGGAATGCAGAACTCAGAAATACTGTAAAAAACCCAATGTGTTTTTCTAAAGAACCTAGAAGTTTAATGTTACAGAACAGGAGACTAATGCAGGAAAGACTTCATCAGTTACAATAATTCAGATATTTTCCCAGAGAAAACAGAAATCAAGGGTTGAACTGGACAGCATTCAGTAGCCAACTAACTGTGGAGAATACACATCCTTTTAATAAAGTAGATGGCCCAGCCCAAATCTTTCGGGATCATACCATACCCAACTATCATGGATCGATATAATCGTACTGGAAAGTTATTATCTAAACCAAATAGATTTCTACAGGTGCCATTAGGAGTTTTCTGCACCTCTTAATGCACTTGCAGCACACTTAGGGCAAAGCATTTTCTTTAGTAACTGTCTTTACCAGATAAAATGCAGCACAACTGAAATGCATACACTTTCCTCAATTTTTGAGGTCTCCTATTTCAAAAAAAGAAGCCTTTAAATTGGTACTAGGAACTACTTTAATTCATGTCATTGTGTGTACTAAGAGAATGACATAAAATTACCTCTATATCTAATAAAACTTAATAATTAGAGAGAAGAGTAGAAAAAATTACATTACTCATTGTATAACACTAAATTTAAAAAAAATCCATCAGGAATAGTTAGCTGGAGACATTAAGCTAGAAAAAAAGCAGGTAAAACTGTACTGCTAGATATTCCTGTCAAAATTATCAGATACCTATGAAGACTTCGATGTTATATAAATCTCTCAAAGCAAGGAATGGCCAAAATAAAATGCCTGTTCAAATTTATTCTTTCAAATTTACTTCCTGATTAGTAGTTCCATATGCAAATGGTAACCTTTTTTCACCATGTTATTTTATTTTAAGAGAAGTCCTGTGAAGAATCAAGATATTCATGGTTTATGGATAGAATTTTTCTGGAACAGTGAACCCTGTGTCACCAGTGCAAATCATAGTCCAAGGACTCCAATGTCAGCACCTTCTGGGAACACTGCAACAAGATAAAAAAGTAATGTATTCTCCATGTCAGTATTTAACTACTTAAACCTTGCCCATCACTCTCTTCCTGACCTCCTTTTCTCACTTGCTTCCCTACTGCCATTTTTATAATAGATAAAGGAAAGGTTTATAACAAAAGTCAATCATAGTACCATCAGCTCATTTCAAATAACTTAGTGTGTCTTTAGGAAGTATGGCATGATAACACAATCAAAAAATACAAACACAAGACTTTGTACCTAAAGACATCATAACTAATTTTTGAATGCTTGACTGAAATTGTTACTATTCTTTAGCCTTTTAAATGCTATCAAAAATCAGTTGCACTGTTGCAGAACATGCTGTATTTTACCATACTGGCATTTTTATGCACAGTTACCAACTATCAAAATACTTTTGATAAATACACTTATGGATTTCGTTAGAAGCATAGAAAAATGTAGCCAGAAAATAAAATTGATTGATTTTATCTAGTATGTGCCCATAGATGTTTCATTTTTACATTTTCATCTTTACAAATACTTGACGGTTAGTGTATTACATTCCAATTACCACATAAAACAACTCAGACAGCAATGCTGAAACATGTCATAGTGCAGAGTCTTGTTATTAAACAGCAACATTTGACAGCTCTTAGAAAATGCTATAAAACCTGTGCTATCAAAAGTCATCTTACAAGCACAGTGCTCTATTACTTTTCTTCATACAAGTGAGCACATTCCTGATATAAATCATGCTTATTTGACCTGTGTGTCCAGAAAGAATCAGCATGTCTCTCTTCTTGACAGCAAGGCTGCCAGAGGCTTACAAGATAGAAAAGTGACTGTCAACCAACAGTTGAATGTCTCAAGAGAATACTTTTCCAGAAAGTAATTAATAAATAAATAGATAATAATAAGTAATATATAACAGTCAATACTACTTCCTGAAGAAAATCTGTGCAGGGTGCTCAGATAATCTGTTTACATTGAACACCTTCCATACCTTGAGGTTTTGAGCATATGCAAAAACTGTAATAAGCAATCTGTATTTATGCAAGGAGCCTACTGACTTTTAAAATAATCACTCCACTCCCATAGGGAAAAAAAAACCAGAGGGTTATATAGCATGGAAACAGATAAAGTCGGACTGCCTTCAAAACTGGTTGATCAACAGCACACTTATTGCTATATAGAGTTCTCATTTCCCATTTTCTAAATATGTCAGTCAAACTTTTTCTTCCTGATTAAACAGGTCTGAATCTTGAAGCATTTGTGTTAGAGTTTTAACTATATGATCAGATCAGGATGAAAAGGCTGTGAATGTCACTCTGGGGATGAATGTTTTTCTGCACACTAGTGTCTCTGTATGGGCTGAAGAGGAAGATAGTTCACCAAGTGGACTAACACTCACAAAATAGGTATCACTAGGCAGAAAAAAAATTCTTGAAGTCATACTCAGTCTTTCCTCACCACATAGATGTTGCAGAATCTGCTTAAATATGAACAGGGACAGAAGAGGCTTGACATTTCTGTTTGTTTTAAAGGGAGGTTTAGGATGGCCCTTCCTTTCCCCAGAGGTGAGTAATGATTTACTACTACCACATAATGATGTAAAAACCAGCCAACTACTCCAACTACCAAAAGCTGGTATTTTTCTTCTACTTTCATAAAAATGATGATTTCAAAAGGACTATAATTACTTTCTAGATGAATGCTTTCAAAAGATTGGCTCTTCCTGAGCTTCTGGCAAAAGTGGTTAACAGCACTAAAAAGCTTTGTTGTCCTAACATCTTCCTGGTGAAAAACAAGTCATAGTATTTTTTTCATATTGCTCTCTCAAACTTGAGCCAAGTCTGGCAGAAGGTTCTGGAAAAAGCCAGACAACTCATCATGCAGCTATGCAACAAAAATTAAAACCTTTTTTAAAAGCCCAGCAAAGCAAAGCATAGACAAAGAAATTAACCAACAATGCAGATGGACACAAAACAACCTAAAGAAATTTAAAACTTGTTTGTAGCTCTTGGTCACAGTACAAGGATTGCCAAAGTCTGGGGGGAAAAAAAATAATTGTTTGTAGAACATAATTTTTCATGGAAACGAGTGAGTAGAACATAAACATGCCTGGAAAGGACTCTGCTCCAGCTTTCAGGCAGCACAAATCAGATAGACAGGCCTCAGTGAAATAAACAGGGCACTTTCTCCTTTTAATGTCTTTCTTAAAAGTGATCAGCTCAGGATGGGGTAGCTTGACAGATCCGCAGCTTCCGCCGGGTCTCTCCCTGGTGGCTCGCAGGAGGAGGATGTGCGCAGCTTTGTCCTCTAGGAGCACAGTTGCAAGTCCCGCCCTGGTGGGAGCTGTGGGCATGTCAGATGTTACGCAAGTCCTCCCAGGACTGGAGGTACCGGCCTCGGGATGACTCCTCATTCAGGGCGAGGGCCTACAAAGGTTTTCAGCGTCTCTGCAGGCTCAGCACCTTGTTCCTCACACCCGGACATCACTCCAATTTCTCAACTTTATCTTAGCTCATTGTTTTGGGGTTCTACTCTGCCCGTCTGGGGCAGTAGCCTCCTACAGCATGCTGGTCTTCAAGTTTAATTTGCATGCCCCCTCCCATGTCTCCTCTCTTCACTGTCCCTGAAGGGCTTATTTACTCAGCCCGGCCAGGGTTTTCATCTGATACAAAGGAAGCTATCACTGACAACGACCCGCAATTAACACAACAAAACAGCTGGCGTTTCAGCAGCAACCTTGGTCTAACTTAAGTTTTTGTAACTTTTTCTTCACAAAAAAATTGACAGTTTTTTTTGTTCATAACATTCAGTGCCCAATTTCCTTAGCTGCTGTAGGCACCAAGGCAGCTGCTGATGTCCTATTGAAGCATATTTTGTTTTGGAGAAAAAGGATTCAAAAAATAAAATGCTCAATGCTTCTAGACCAAAATACTTCAAAATATTAACAGCATGGGAAAAAAATCAAAAAAAATAAACTTCTGCCAGGCCTTTTTCACAAAGTGAAATTTCCTTTTTTGAATGGTCCTAGGGTCTTCTCTGTACTTTAAGTACTCTGTACTTGAGTACTCTGTACTCTGTACTCAAGTTTCATGTTAGGTAGAAAAGTGTGTGTTTTCCACCTCTTTTCATATGTTTACGTTTAAAGTAGATCCCATTCCTGCTTAGGAGTTCCTCAGTTCTACAACAATCTCTTGATAAGATACACAGACTGCTACTAGGAACTTCTATAGTAACTGGTAATTTCAAAAAAACAGGTATGTCCACAAAACTATTAAGTAGGCTGAAGTTAACCTCAAATAATATAAATTTTATTTATTCGTTTAGCAGTCTGGTACTTGCCTTCTTTCTTTCTTTTTTTATGCCAGTCTGAGTTTCTGAATAAAAATTTCAGTTGAAAGTGAGTTGAATAATAAAGTTTGGTAGTACAGAATTTATCCAATTTCAGAGAGTAGAAAGTTAAATTACTTGTAAAAAGATACTTTAAATCATCAAAGACGTAAAAAACCCCTATCCTCTTGAGAAAAACAGACTGCTACATTTTCATATTCAGAACAAATCTTCATTCATCCTTGCAAACCCCATCTCCTTACTAATTCTCAGTATGAACTAGACCTAGAATAAGACTTTCATTCAGTAATTATTAAGTCTTTAGGCCAATTACAGTGCAAGAACCAAGCAGTGTATAAAAGTGTACTGCAATTGTCAACACACAGAGGATATTCTTGGCTGAACCTAAAATTCATCTGTTAACCCAGTGCTTGACCTCCCTTAACATGAACTCGTCCTTGGAAGTGATTTATTTTTCAGTCACAACCTGTTAGCTTTCTTACAAGAGCTCTTCAGCCAGCCTCAGGCAAAATTGCCTCATCAGCCCATCAGAAAAAGTTTTCTCCTCATTTACTCAGTATATCTGCGACTAAGGGCACACAACCTGCAATTACTGCTTCTGCCAGCAAGAATGCAGGGACATTGGTAGTTTGGGAACAACTAAGTATCAGCAAAGCATTACATTGCATACACCCACTTGGTGTTAGCCACACCCATGGTGTTAGCCGAAACTTAATAAAAGTAAAATATTTCTTTCAAGTACTGCTGCCAAATGCCAGTCCACACAGAATTAAAGCCACCTTACAAGATAAGATTTTGTATGCCTTCAGAAGAACTTACAGTTAATTCACCTTCAAATATTCTCCAAATATTTCCCCTAAGCTAATATACAAAAATTCAGAAACAGCAACATTCAATCCATCTTGATTTCCCTTTGAACAATGGGGCTTACACTTAATGAAAGAAAACAAGGTTTGAAAATAAAAACTTCTGATATATTTATAGACTATACTAAACTTCTGATATATTTATAAACTATAGCTAAGGTGTCTTAATTCATAGAGGATCAGTAAAGCCCCTTAACAAAACTAGTGCTAATATTCTGGAAAAAACAGTAAGGTGAAACTTAAAAATAAAACTCTTACTTGTTCTTCACATTTTACTAAAAGAAACATTATCTTGATTAAAACACAAACTGTACAGACTAGCTATTCTGAGAGTTCATTGTCAAACAGTGAATTGATGGTATTAAACTGGTATTTAAACTAATATGTTTCCTTCTTTTCAACTATGAAACACTTCATAGAGAACAACAGTGCCCAAACTGCCTCCAGTCCTGGATGCAAACAGCAGTGATTACACTGACATATGTATCAGCCCTGCTCAAACAAACAGACTATTTTAAGGTCAGGACACAGTAACCCAAAAAGCGTGCAGAACCACTCTGCAGCACAGGTGACTGCTGCCAGACTGAGACACACCGGGCCATGGACAGTGATGGGATTGGAACCTTCCAGGCACAGGAACCACAGCTGGACAGTCATTTCCATCCTGCAGCTCACACAGCAGCAGGGCTTTGCTCTAAAGAGGCTGACTGATTTCTCTCCTTCTTTCATTCCTAAAGCCTGCCTGGAGGTAGCCTTAATATGAGTAGGGGGAGGAGGACTGAGTGAGTAGAATTATAGTTTGGAGATATAGTGGGAACACTAAATCAGGGAGTGCCATTCCTAAATCACAACAGCCTTATGTGGTGGATCATGTGTGGCACAAAGGGCTGCAAAAACAGCAGATCTGCCCAGAGCAGATTGGAAATTAATTTGGTCTAGGTATGTGTTGTATTAGGTAAGGAACAATTGTTGCTTGGTCTGTTCATGTGGTTGTGGTACACCAACCTGTATATATTCCCATATGTGCAGTATGTGTTGGTATTTTTCAGAATGGGAGAGAGACCAGGATGGTTTTGTTGATGTACTGCGGGATATCAGTTTATGTCATGATAACATCAAGGGCAATGAGGGGCATGTGGGATGTGTGTTCAGTGCAGCTCTCCTGCCCTTACCTCAGGTGCTACCTTTGGGAGTCCATTAATAATCTTACCATGTCAGTAAGGGGGAAACAGCCTTTCACTCCAATTTTCTCCTTCAGGCCTGCTACCACAGCTCTTGAGAATTCTTAAGTCTCTTTGTATGTGAAAGAAAGTATGTTCTTGTTCCTAAGACTACCTATGTCTCTAGGTCTCTTCAGAACTGTCAACATCAACATCAAGAAGTTGTACATCAGAGTAAAGAAAGAAATTTCTATAAAGATTGATATTCAGAGATCTGACCTAAGGGTGGATAGTTATGAGTGACATGGAATGTGTGAGAAAAAAAAGAGGCCATGTTTTAAAGCACTATTCTTCTTCAATGGTTTGGAAGTTCACAACTGAGTAACTACGGGACCCTGTTAAAGTGGCAGAATATTTGAAAGAAAAATGGTATGGCAGTTCCAGAGAGGAAGGAAGTTCTACAGTGTGCCTGGACCTTGGTTACTATTTATTGAATATGGCCTGATACTAGACAGCACCCTCCCTGGGAAGAGGAGGAAAGCAGAGAAAGATGCACTGTGGCCACTCAAACTGCAGCTGAACCACAGAAATTACCGTGCCAGTAGCAATTGCCCCTATGCAGAAGAAGAAATCCAAGATAAAATCAGTTCACTTAGAGAGGGATGAAGAAGTAGAGCCCTTACAACAGGAGGCAGGGCCAAAGATAATCACCTAATTCTTAGCCCCAAGCCAGCTGTGAAATACACAGGATTTCAGTCAGGTGAGCCCTTGGTGTCCTGGCTGCTCCAGTGCTGGCACAGTGTGGCCCACTGTATGAAACTAAATGGTAAAGAAGCCAAGCAACTGGGATTCCTGTACTGGAATGTGGGCATTGATAAGGGTATTGGGAAGAGGACAGTACATTACCATCTGGAGTCATGGACAAAAAGGATCTGAAGCCTGCTGCAGTCCCAACAAAATGAGATCCTTGCATTTTATTAGAGGGGCTCAAGCCACCTCTGAAGTGTCTGGCACCAAAGTGCAGCCCCTCCTGGCACCCAGACTGTCAGTGCTGGGCTGAACATTGAAAGGGACAGTCCCTTACACACATCATGCCACTGACGCTATGCAGAGTAAACAGACTGCACTGATCAGATAGCAAACTCAAACAGGAAAACCCAATTGCCCAGGGATCCTAGAGCTCATAATGGACTGGCCCAAAAGTGAGAATTTCAGAGTATCTGAATACCAGACAAGGAGAAGGAAAAGATGACACATAGTGAGGAGGGCCGGTCCACCACTTAACCAGCTACCAGAAAACGAAAAGCAACACGCTCTCTTTAGTGATGGCTCCTGCCATGGTGGCAATGTAAGGATGAGTTATTTCTGGCTCAATGGGCCCTTGATGCCTCCAATCATCTGGTAAGAGATGCAGCATACAGATGGGCTCATGTCTGAGGGGTGAACTTAAAGATGGACACTATTTCCCAGGTGATCCATAACTGTGGAACATTCACTGCAATCAAGCAGGCCAGATGGGTAAAGCCACTGTGGTATGGGAGATGATGGTCAAAATATAAATATGAGCAGGCCTGGCAGATTAATTACACCGCACTCCCACAAACACACCAAGGTAATAGTTTACCTTGTTATTAATGTAAAGAACCACTGCATGGCTGGAGATGTACCCTGTGCCTCACACCACTGCCTGGAACAGCATCTTGGGCCTTGAAAAGCAAGTCCTGTAGTGACATGGCACCCCAGAAAGAACTGATTTGGACTACAGGACTGTCATGGTTCAGGGCAAATTTTGGAGAGAGCCCCAAAAGGGGCTCCTCTAGAAAAGCAGATTCAATTGGCCCCTCCCCCAACCGGTCTGGGAGAAACTATCTCCTTGGAGAAAAGTGGAAAAAACTGTTTATTAAACAACAAAACCTAAACAGTATTAAACAATAAAACCCCTTACTGCTCCAAAAGAGATGACAAAACAGATCCTCTTGAGGTGCAAAGGAATGGTAAGTCTGCTGTGCACATGCACAGGTTGCTCTCAAAGCTAAGCAAACTAATAAATGTAAGTCAGATGCCCCTTTCTCCATAACAAGAATCAAAGGCACTTGATTGATGTGCCTAAAGATTTATGTAATGTTGCAGAAGCAAGCAAAATACTGTCTCACTTCCCCCTGCTCTCACCACTAGCAATCCTGCAGGGATAAACTTAATGAGAGACCCTATGTGTTCTCCTGGATAATAATCATCCTCTACCTTTGTTTAGGTAAATTAGGTAAAATCAGGTTTTCTCTGATTAGCATTTTCTTCACCTGTGAATTGTATGACAAGCCATGACTTTATTTTTAAACATCTTCCTAAAAATTCATGCAGTGTGTGCAATTTTCTCATGTCCTTCTCAGCCACTTATTCACTGGTGAAATCAGCTCTCTTCACAGTCAGGATATTAAGTTTTAAAGATTTGGAGGCCACTGTAGACGATTTTGCTGAAATTTTATATTAGGTTCTCTTGCAGAATTGCTTGTTAACTATGACTTCTAGATCCCTTTTATAGTTTCTCCTTTTGAAATACTATTCTACTCTTACAGAGATGAGACTTGCATTTCTCATTGCTTGGTATGCAACCTATTTTGACTGTACTTAAAAACTGCCCTTTGTTTAAATGAGTTTTGTTTGTAAAGTTTTTCAAATTGCTATCTACACCTTTCTGCAATGTGACATCTGCCCATTTTATTAACAGGAATTCTATTTATCTCTAGATCGTAAAGCATTGGAAAGCATTGGATGGAACATTCTGAAGAACTGCAGTAGAAATATTTTGGTTCAGTGATGCTAAAAAATTACCAATTTTTGTGCATAACTATCTTAACATGAATTTGAATAAGAATTAGCAGCAAAAAAAAAAAATTATAGCTATAATTGTACAGTATTACACCAGCTCCCAGTAATGCTGCCACTAGCACAAAAGGAGAAGGCCAGGTTTATGCCCTAAATCTTCCATTCGTGCCCTGAACTGACTAACATCCAGAGCAGGACAAGAGCTCTTCTGTGCACCTTCTGTGCCCTGCCTCCTCTCTCCTGACACATAGGCCCTCCTGAGTGGGCCTCCTGCTCACACAGGCTCACCAGGCTGGCTCAGGGCAGCTGCACACTCAAGCACAGCAGGAGAGCATTGCAAGGTATGACACCCTGCTGTAAGGTGTGCAGGGAGAGGTCTACACCTCCCATTCTAAAAGCACACATTTCAGAGGTATTTTCAATAGATGGCCCTAACATTCACAATTCCTCTTCCAGTACGCTTCAACGATATTACCAGATGTACGCAAACAAGAGCATCAGTTACGGACTTCTGTTCAGTCTGCAGCCATATGCTGTACTTAAACATATCATATTTATTAAATGAAGCCACTAAGTTTTTTTCATTTTTATTTGAATAATATACCTCAGGAGAACAGTGAGTCAATGTTTTGCCTTTGTCAGCACTATTCTTATATAAATTTTTTCTTTAGCAACTGATGTGTTTAACGGTTTCTGCAGTCACTTGCTCCTGGACAAAAATACCATTGGAATAAACCACATTATCTTATAAACCTTATATTAGTTGTGTCCTCTAATGAGGATATATTCTTACAGTCACAGCTGAAAATGTTATAGGCCATCAGTATCCAATTATGAACTCCAACATAACATGTGGAGCACATTCAGACAAATCTATTGCAATTCTTCTCAGACTATTTCCTGTCACAGGAGTTTTTTTCTTTTTTTCACAATTCATCAGTGTTATCAAGGCTTCACCATGACTGTAGGAGGTTATATCTCCCTCTACAGAGAAAATGGTGAGCAAAACTGGGTCAGCAACCTACAACTGGCCAAACAGGAAGTAGTGTCTGCTTTATAAGAAATGAGAATGGGTAATTATCACAAGCACAGGTTTTGATTTCCTATACTCATCTAACAAAATTATTTTTAAAATAGTAATAATAATGTCTCCTCCCATAAAGATAACCTGAAGAACGAGGGAAAAAATGAAGCTATGAACACTATATTAAGACTGACTAATATTAGTCTTCCATGGGAAAAGATAAGGTCAAACCAAAATGAACACACAACTCCAGAACATCCTGCAAAAATCTGCAGTCACCAAACCCCAAAACTTTATTTAAGTTTAACCCCACTTTGCTTTGGCTCCAGCTGTACCATCTTCAAGAAACAAGGATAAGAGCCCTGATAATTGCAGTGTAAATGGAGGATGACAAGTTGGAAAACTGGTATTAGGCAATAGGGCAGCATGGCACTCCATGGCCCAAAGAAAATAACCAGGCCTGAAAGAAAGAGAGAGAATGTGAAACTGGAAGTCCTTTTATCTAACCACATGAATCTGTGACTGGATGCTACCAGTACAAATCTTGCTCAGAAAATATGTATCCAGGTACAGGACCATTCACATGAGCCTACAGATATTGCAATTAAACACCGAATATATTCCAACCCAGAAAAGAATGCAAAGACTAAAGAAACTGACCAAAATCTTCAGAGGGAATCTGCAGCAATGAAACAGGCAGAAAGTGTTTGGACCAACTCACATTCACTATCTTAAAATTCTAGTTATGACCAATTTCCTATACAAATGTTAGGTGAAGCACAGATCTTTACAAATCTAATATGCAAGCTGGTGTAGGTGCTTAATAGTGCCTACCAGCAAAACATTCAATGCAAGAATGGAAACTGCTTGTTTTGTTAAATCCATGTTAAAAAAAAAAGATGAATAAGCATGAAATAAATTTTAAAATCCACAATCAAATTTTCAAGATTAAGTTATATATTCTTCCTTCAGGTACTTTTGAATGTCTCATGAGATCTTTTTCCTAATTTTCATGAACATTTCATTCATTTATCTCGTACTCTAATCAGACTTAAGATTTCAAGAATCTCTTTGCAGGCTGGTTTCTATCTATTTCAGGTATTCTAATTCTATTCTTACATCTCTTTCAGGTATTGTTATAGCCATTTTGATTTTTAAATCTAAATAAGGAACAAATAAATAAGAAAAATAAATAAATAAGAAAAAGTCAGCAATTACAGCAGCAGTCCTTGAGACTCCATGACTTTTTCAATTTTCACAGGGGATCAAACAGCTTCTTGTCATAGGAGTAACCAAGTATAGCATCTGGCTAGGTGGCACTGGCTGGGAGGCACACACAGCCTCACAGTCATTTGGGATTTTAGTGGGCACTTAGGGAACAACTTCAGTTATCTGAAACATCACTGTTGGCACTGAAAGACACAGATATTTACAATATTCACTACTGATGCTCATTAAGGTACAGGATAACATTTCTGAAACTGTACACATTGCCAGTAAAAGCACTGTCATTCACTTATAAATAACCACTTAAATGACCATAAAAATAATCTAAAAACCAAACCCAAAATAATAAAATAATTCATTTGCTATAAAGGATGGAAACAGTACAGTTCCAGTGCCAGGATCATACACTTTGGAAGGATTAACAGCTTGGTTTAGTGACTACTATTAGTATTGTGTTCCTCTTCCATCACTAGGGAATAGTCTGCTGGGTTATGCTGTAGGGTTACACAAAAAGCATGTCTGAAATATTTTCTAGAAATCTAGCTTTTCTCCTTTGACAAGTAACTAGTACTTAATTTTACTGATGTTAATTTCATGCGACAGGCAATATAAAAGAGCTACTTATAACCACTCTTAAATAATTATTTATAGACTTCTAGTAAATTTAATGAAAGAGATAATTAGTATGAACAAGCATAATTTACATAACACACTGGTGTTTCTTTCAGAACAACTTCATAATGATACAATTAAATACAACTGAAACAATAAGAGTTTATTCACATACATCACTGCTCCAATCTCCCTCAAACATGCTAAAAGGCAAGACAGCAAAGCAACAGCTGAAAACCTTGCCATCACCACAATCACTGGATTTTGCCTACAGAATTGAAATACTTGCTAACTGGTAAAATAAATGGCATTTACCTCAGAGTTTCCTTACTATATTAGAACTGCTGAAAGTTTTTTTTTAGATATATATGAAGACCAGGTTTAAAACCTGCCTGCTAAACATGGTTTCTTTTCATGACATCCAGTTTCTGAGACAAAGAAATCCAAGCTCTTCTCTATAGTCCTTGTTTAATTTAAGAAGGCTCTTAAAAGAGTCCTCTGCCTTCAGCCACAGGACCACCTGCTCAGGGACACACAGAAAAAGCAACCTTCTACTTACATGTCCAGTTACTGACAGCACATCGAGTGCCACTGTTCACACAACCTCTGAATCTAGCCAGTCTTGAAGTTATGTCACTTGTTCACATGCAGAAAGGCAACAAGTTATTATTCAGTTTCTTCATTTGCATGATGAGGCACTATTTTAGCGCTAAATGCAACCCAACTGTATATTCTTAATATATTAATTCACATTTCAGGACAATATGCTGTTTGCATCTCCTCTGCTACACCTGAGATACATTAAAATGTTACTGGTGAACAGAACACTTCTGACCAAACAGAATAAGGATTTGCCAGAATGTCAAAACTAATCCCCTTATAGGACCAGGGCTAAGCAAACACAGTAGCTAATGCATGAAAGCACAGTACTGCATGAAACACACACACCTAAATTACACAACAGCATCAGTATCAGCAAACACCTTAGTGTAAGACAAAAAACCTGGTGGTATGTGTCACTGGTCCCCTGGCATTACACAAAGCATACATTCTCCCTCCTCAGTTCTGTGATAAACCTTTTCCCTTTGTCACCACACAAAAGATATTCAGATTCAGTCTGACAGCAGCACAGAAAATAACCATGAAACTGCCACTGAGAAGAGACACCGACTTCCTAATGCCACGTTACTGAAGTGCAGTGACACATCAAATTTCTTTTATTGCAGCAGTGATGTACACAAATGACACATACCTTATGCATACTCCTGCACATAAACATGTCTCATAGGACAAGAAGACACAGTCTTAGGGCAAGAAGACACAGCTGTAAGCTGCGGGAGGGAATGTTTAGGTTTGTCTTTAGGAAGCTCTTCACAAAACGAGTGATGGGGCATTGGAATGGGCTGCCCAGGGAGGTGGTGGAGTCACCATCCCTGGAAGTGTTTAAGGACAGACTGGACATGGCACTTAGAGTCACGGTCTAGTTAACAAGGTGGTGTTGGCTCATAGGTTGGACTTGATGACTTCAAAGATCTTTTTCAAGCTAGATGATTCTGTGGTAAGAATGTACACACACACTTGTTTAATTATTTGCACAAGAATCTTCACATGGAAGGTCCAAAGATCTCTCAGTGAAATAAATCAAGACTAGGTTAGGTTAGTTAGTAAATAGATAATTAGGTACCTGGCTTTCAAGTTCAAATAGTACAAAAATACTCATTCATAGTACATAGTAAATAGTACAATAGTACAATAGTACAAGAGTACTCACACTGCATGAGGAAAATTATTATTTATTATTATTAAAATTATCCATCTGTTTAAATATGTACATAATATTAGGCTAACATCAAAGACATACATTAAAACTTCTACAGTGGAAGAGTTATCTCCTTTAAGGAAAGATGGTTATTTTTGAGACTCTGTTCCACCTAATAAAGCAAATTTGTACTGCACTTCATTTTGGATGACACAACACTGCAAAGTGCAGCATTTATTATCATTTAAACCATAAGCTGTACAGTTTTCCAAAAGCAGAATCATGCCTCCTAATTTTGGCCAAAATAGTGTCTGTTTTGGGTATCATGTACCTTGGTGTCTGCAGATGGCTGAGATTTACTTCAAGATACCTACGTAGCTGAACTGTAGCTAAATTTAGCCCCAGCCAGATAAACTACAAAGAGAACCTGCAACTGTACAAGTGCTGGTTAACCCAAGCCAAAATCCTTACTGTGGAAACTACAATACTAGGTAGAGAAGTTGATGTTTAATAAATAAATTGCCTTTACCACCAGGACACTGATGAAAAGTATAGTACTACCATAGAAACTGAAGAGAAAGACAAGACTTGGTGAAATCATTGCAGGGAGTTTCCCAGCAGATTTCCCAGCATGTTGGACCAGCATCCCTCCCACAGAAACCTATTATCTATTAACAGAGGAGCCTTAATGCTACCGGAATCTACAAACTAAATAGGACAGGAAACCACATGACAGGAAAAGTGTAGCAGAAAAATATTTTTTAAATAAATTTAAAAACCCTAAACACCAAAGAGAAAACCAGTTATTAAATTATTAAGTTACTTACGATGACGAGGAGTATTCTGACAGAAAAGTTCACGCGGGCTCTCATCAGAAGCAGACTATGCAATTGCTTCAATTTACCCGTTAAAAGCACTTACTCTTTTTTGTAAGTCTTTTTCTTCCTGTGTTTCCTTGAAGCTCCAAGAATACTTCTGGAAGCACACATGTATTTGTACATGTTCATAACAGAGCTTCTTCCTTCACACACCATTTCTTTTCTCATTCAGGTCTAAAGCCAAGGTAAATACTTTTGCTTTTCTTGTAAGCAAAAAAACTAAGATTAGCTTAAGCCTGTGACATTTACAAATATACTCCCAGCACTGTCTGAGTGATGTCTGTCTTGAAAGCAAAGCAGGCACAAGCTCTGCCATTCACATTCTGTGCAGCAATCTGACTTCCTACTTTGGTGTGGCTGCTCGGCATCAGCTGTGACCTTCAAATAAGCTCATTCTTCAAATATACTCAATCTGAGCATATGGAAACAGGAATTCAGGCACTTAAAAGCAGTCTGAAAATGTAAGAGGAACTTCCAATATGATAAATATCTGTTTATATCACCCATAAAAATCTCCCAGTCTTCAGGGTCCTAAATGTCTCATGAAAGTCTAACTACCAAGGGATCATCTGAATTCTTGATTTTGCTGTTTGGTTCTTCTGAAGGTTTCTTTTAAAAATATTAATGTAAGAATTAAGAAAACATCTTTTTTAAAGCTTGGGGGTTTTCCCCTTATTTTGTTTTTCTATGCACTGACCTCAAAAATAAACAAAAAAGAAAATACATGAAAAGTGTTTCAAGTTTGCACTTTCAATAAAGGGTCAATGGCAAGTACTAATTAGTTACTAATATGAAAACATTATTTGCATATCAAAATTCTAAACTTCTCAACAACAAAAGCATTGACATGTTTGGAATCCTCTGACTGCATTTATCTGTACAAAAATGTGCAAAATATCTCTCATCTCTTCCAACTTATTTTATGTTTTGACAATATCAGATTTTAGTCACAAAAGTTGTGAGGAGCCACATTTTGGAAAAAGTTACTTTTTTTGTAACAGCTCATTTGAGTTTAGGGTACATACTTTTTTCCTGAATCTATTGTATCAAATTTCTTGGTCTAAATATGCTTCAATCTATTCATTTTTAATACCACATATTTATTTTTAGGCATTTACTTTCAAGTACAGGAGTCTCCCTTTCTTCCGTTTCTTCCAGGATTTAATAATGCACACTATGGAAAGCTATTGCAGAAGTTTTGATTTTCAATTTTATCAGTATTCCAGAATTAAATATTAAATGATACTATTTGGTATTAAAACAGACTCTTTCTCTTTTCCATCATTTAAAAGGAAGCATTCTCACATTTTTCTATAAATTCCTTCTTTTTTTTCTTGAACCTAGATTTTGAATAGATTGTGGTAGACAGGAAGTCAATCTCCTGTCTTTACATATGTATCCTACACTGGAAAAAAATCCTGCAGTGCCAGATTGGCTGTCTCGTTCATTGGTAAAATAAATCCTGTGGATTTCTGCTTCTTGCGCAAGTATAGCGTAGGTCCTAAACTTATTTCAACTGGTTTTGCTTTTGGAATTTTTTCTTTTTTTTTTTCAGCTATCTCCTTCAAATCCTTCAGGACTACCAGCAGGAGGTCTCCTGAAGCTGCACACGTAGGTCCCTGTCTCAACATTACCAAGTTTCTATCAATACTGCTTTTGCCTTTCCTGCTCTTCTTTTTTTGCATTTTCTCTTATCAGAAATCTTGGTCTCACTTATTGTCAGAACTTCCTCTGTAGTTTATTGCTTTTCCTTACTAATCTTGTCTATGTAAAACTTTCAAACAAAAACTCTTTTGTGTTGCATTAGCGCATCATGAAAAGGTGACTCAATTTGAACTCAACCTGTATCTAGTTTAGAAATTTCTGCATCAAAGCTTAATAGAGACTAAGATTTCACCACAAGCAATTGTAAGTATTAATTTAAAAAATCAACATTCTTTATTCTTATTGGCTTTGTCTTGCTAAATGATAACATGAAAATATTATAGAGAGTTAAGTTTGTACTGTAAAAAACAACCAAATTTATTCTCTAAATCAAGGTCAGAAGCAAGATGCCAGTTGTAAAAACATCTTCCAAGAAACACTCCAGCACCTCTACAACACATCCTGCCCACAGTAGTTATGACATATAGTAGTAGGGTCAGCAATAAATACAATTCAACACACAATTTAACATTACAGACTGTTCTCAACCAAGAATCAAATCTCCTTGGGGTACACATTGTCTTTCCATGACCCTCTGCATTATCTGCAAAGTGCACCCAGGTCCTAGAGCAAAAAAAAATCCCATGGATAGAAGGCAGAACTAATCAAAACTGTTTTCCCTAGCAAATTTTTATATATACCATGGAGACTTTATACTTTCAACAGTATGTGGAGGTTTTGATTGGGCAGAGGCAGCTCAATTGATAAAGCCTTGGGTGCCAACTAATCAGATTGCATTAGCTAAACATAGGTCCAATCACCCACTGCCTTTAGTGTGGTTTTTAACAGTCCATTTTATCATTCAGCTTTCCTATAGGGTGTTGCATGACAGGGAATATGATACCCACTCAATACCATGCTCTCTGGCAAAGGTGACTATGTGAAACATCTTTAAAATTAGTTTCATTGTTCAACTTGGTCTTCAAACCCCTGGTGTTCCAGGCAGTGGTGTGAGGCACAGGGTACATTCCCCAGCCATACAGTGGTTCTTTACACCACTGTAAGCATGTAACAATTGCTTTTGCAGGTTTGTATGGTCTACAATGTCATTAATCTGCCAAGCCTCCTCATATCTATATTTCAACCATTATTCTCCCCATACCACAGTGACTTAACTTGCTTTGCTAGCTTGATTGCAGCATATGTTTCACAATTGTGAATAACCTGGAACATACTATCATTGTGCAGTCCACCCCTTGATCACAAGCCTATCTCTATTTTGCCACTCTTCCCTGATAAGCTGAGGCCTATCATGCAAGAAAGAATTCATCCTTATGCTGCCTGCCCAGGTCCACCTGAGACACTTTAATCTTGGCAGCCCAATCCACCTGTCCATTGTTGTGATGATCTTCAGTAGCCTGACTCCTGGGTATGTGTGCATCTACATGACGTGCTTTTACAGCCAACTCCTCTACCTGGCAAATGATGCCTCAACACAATTCTTCAGCCCAGATGGGTTTGCTTCTGTCCTGCCAGTTGGTCTTTTTCCATTGGTCCAGCCACCCCTGCAGTGCATTTACTGCCATCCACGAGTCAGTGCAGAGGCACAGCACTGGCCATTTCTCTCATTCAGTGGTATCTAAAGCCAGCTGGATGGCTTTCAGCTGTGTGACCTGACTTGATGCACCTTGTCCCCCCATAGCTTCTGTGACTCACCACGTAGGACTCCATAACGTAGCTTTCTATTTCGATGTACTCCTATAACAGAGCAGGAACCATCACGAAATAGACCATATATTATTTTCATTTTCTGGTCGTTGATTATGTGGTGGGGCATCCTAAGCACACGTCACCTTTTCCTTCCCCTCTCCTGATAATAATCCAAAATTTTCACCTTTGGGCCAGTTCATGATTAGTCCCAAGATGCCTGAGCAACGGCTGTTTCCTGTTTGAGCTCGCTGGGTGGTCAGAACAATCCACTTGCTCCATGTAGTATCAGTAGCATGGGAATCTCCCTTTGAACATCCAGTCCAGGACTGGCAGTCAAAGTGCCAGGAGGAGCTGTGCTTTGGGGCCAAACACTTCTGAAGCAGCTCAAACACCTTCAATAAACTGCAAGGGTCTTATTTTTAGTTGTGATTAGCAGGCCAGATCCTTTGTATCTCTGACTCCAGAAACCCAAGGGTCACCCTTGAATCTCTGTAGGTAATTTTTACCAGAGATCCAGGAAGGACCACTCTCCCTGGCTGCACTGTAGAGTATGTTTTTACATCTTGTTCTATCCTAACTGGCCCATGGGTATTTATCCTCCCCTGTTCCGCCCCCCTAATTGGGTGCAATTATTAAGGAATTCCCAGGGGTACCACCCCAGGCAGAAGAGCAGCACTGAACACACATTGCAAATGACGATCATTGCCCTTGATATTATGATGTCATGCAGAATATCACACAGTACAGCAACAAGGCCATTCTGATCCCTCCCCCATTCTAGAAAAGAGAACCCTGAGGAACACCTACAGGAAGGTATGAGTTAGGAACCACACCCACATGCACAGACCAAGCAACATTGCAGCCAGGGGGATCTGTACCTACAAAAAATGCTTAGATCAAAATTGTTTCTCACCGCCTCTGAACAGATAGAACTGTTGTTATCTCAACCCTTCATTTAAACCTTCATTTTTACTCAGCTGGAAATTAAGCTTTATGCAGACAGTAAGAGAGGGACAAAAGGCAGAAGTAGGTTGAGATAACCATTTACTGGCCAACAGCAATGTGATAAGAAAACAAACATTAACAGCAACAATACTAATAGCACCACTGCACAGAAAGGGTGATTTACATGCCAAATGCTCACAGAGTTCAACCCCATGTGACTGCACCACAGTTAGAGCTGGAGCTGCTCCACCACCGAATTCTCCCGGCTTGCTCCCGGGAGAAAAGGAACAAAGTGGTGGTAATCCTGCATGTGGTGCCTCATTCTTGCACCCAAAGCCATCTTCCCCTTCTTGGCAGAAATGTAAATCCCTTACTCCTGCCCCCTACGATGACATGAATGGTGTAGCACAACAACCCCAGGGTTCCTCCAAAGCTCAATGCTAAAACCCCTCATGGGAACTGTCAGAAAATGAACTCTGTCTTTAGTCAAAATTAGGACAACTTGATAGATTCTAATCCTGCTAATTCAATACATTACAAGATGTATTATACTAATTATAAAAATAATCCCTTTGTGTCAAATTATCCATGTAGCCATACTTGTATCCATCAATTTATAAACCATTAAAATGATCCTTCACGTCCTTCCAATGCAATCCACTCTGTGATTGTATGATTTTATTGGCTCAAATGACTACACACAAAAGCAAATCAATAACATCCAAGCAGAGCACAAAGGAACAAGACTGCTCACCATCCTTATTAATTACCTGACTTGATAAGACATAGTCTTTCTCCTCACCAAAAGAGTCACTCACATGAAACATGAGGTGCCTTTACTGACAAAAATCCCAGTACTGCAATATTTTTATCCCCAGATCTCATGTCTCACACTGAGTCTGAACCTTTCAAAACTAGATGTTTTGACAGCGATGGTATGTCACTGTTCCTAAGCCTCTGAAACATGAAACCTCAGGCTTGCTGGCAAGGTATGAATCACTGTCATGGTTACAGGAGAAAGAGTGCTCATATGGGTGTAGCCAAACCATGTCTTCCACACCCACCTAGGTTATTCCTGATGAATGGTGGGTCATTTGCAACAGCTGCTCGGTGCACACCCAGCGCCAGGCTGCAAGCTGGGTGTTAAACCCTGAGTGGCAGGACAGCATTTCTTTGTCTCCACATATTGAATCGCAGAGATAAGGACACCCAGCCCAAGGGGGCCATCTCTGCCACTGGGCCATAATGGCTCAACAGCCCCAATGGGCAGCTCTACCAACCTAGGTCATCAAGGACTCCCCAAAACATCCCATGATTTACACCTATACCAGGGCTTATACCAATCCTTTGTGGATTTCCCCGCCCTGGGGAAGGTCCTGAACATTCCTGCCTGA
This sequence comes from Emberiza elegans, assembly GCA_024865655.1. Taxonomy (NCBI): domain Eukaryota; kingdom Metazoa; phylum Chordata; class Aves; order Passeriformes; family Fringillidae; genus Emberiza; species Emberiza elegans. The sequence goes on from JALJVW010000201.1 coordinate 3,382,791, forward strand.
ATCTGACCACATATAACATGGGGTTTTAGAACTGGGAGAACAACCACCACAAATGGGCATCCAAAATTTCCATGGGACAACTGCTTGGGTTCCATGGGAACCCAAATTTCCACACGACAACTGCTTTCCACAAGACCACAACCATCATTTCAGCAGCCCTACAGCTACTGCTTAAATGGACTCCAACCACCACCCCTGACCAACAGGGGCCAGGCTGTACTCTGAATTTGTCTGTTTAAGCCAGTGTTTCTGTTCCTCCTGTCTTGTCAGTTTAAGCCGGTGTTTCTGCACTTTCTGTCTTTATTGTAATCTTCCTATTAAATTGTAACTCCAACTTGAAATCTCTTAGAAGGCATTTGCATGGAGTTAATTTCTCCTGCTAGTTTACCTTCAAATCAGCACAGTCACCTACCCCATAAGACTTCAATATATACAAATACATTCTGGTATTTGTATATTCTACATACACAAGGTAATTCTGGTGCACTTGCTATGGTTTGTCATCAGTTCCCAGTTACAGAAACACACTGAACAGAACATACACTGAGCAGAACAAAAACTTCACATTAAAAAAACTCCTTACTGAATTAAAGGTAATCTAATTTGTCATTTCCTTAAATTAAGTCTACCATAAAATTTGGGGAATTCTGCCTTCTCTTACAAGGAAGAGAAGATATTTCTTTTTTAAACTTAAAAGCTTCAGGGATTACATTGTAACTACCCTCTTAAAATTACCTAGAAGATAACACTTGTAATATCCAAGATCTAGGATAGATAGTAAGATTAGACAGGAAAAGGCAAATATAGTCTTCAGACCAATGGCAAATTCTTAGTCATCTTGCCAAAGACCAGAAATTTATCCAAAAGAAAAAAAAAAAGACACTTGGGTCTATTAATTTATTAGCACATAATACAAGACAAACCAGTTAAGCTAGAACTTCCTACAAAACTGGGTGCTAAATGACATAGTGGCAGTTTTAAAACGGTTTTAGTCTATTTTTTTTAAATGCTAGAAAGTAATTCTTTCTGCAACAATATATTAACTGATGATAAGTCTTACTGGAATGACTAATTTTATGCATTCAACATTTCAAAAAGAGGGAAGGAACATTTTTCAGTATTTCTTGGGAAAAAAAGAAAGTCTAGTACTATAACCAAGTTTCTGTATCTGTATTTTTAAATTTTTAAAGTTCAGCACAGGTCAGTAGGTTATGAAACACACATATGAAGTACACTGAAGTAAGAGTTTTGACACAGTCATTGAAATCCAGATAAAACCCCTGAAACTTAAGCTCTTCACAGCAGAGTCACTTGTTACAAAATAAGCATTTATTTGATCTTTCAGTGCAAGGACTGTGGCAATTTCTATCATCCAAACATCTATTACTCTCAATACAATTATTTCACAATAAGCACTTCTATACATGAGCAGTAAATGCAAAGGATGAGGAGAAGAGGAAATAAAGTTTAAATGAGATCATAGATAAACAGCCACTATTAGTTCACTTTAAAATATCTAAATATTATACATGAGGATAATGCAAACTGGCCAATACTGAAAAATCATGTAGGTCTCTTTGAAAATTCTGCAGATCTTTAGTTAATTAAGCAGATGTCATTCAAGATATAATTAAATACAACTCTATTGTGCCATATCTTGATTTCTCTTGCCAGTAATATATATACACTGTATTAAAATACCATAAACTGACAGTCTGGTCAGATGCTGACAGAGCGCAAGAAACAGATTGGTACATCTCAAACTGCTAGAAGATTAACCTTTTATTAGAGATTAATACAATGAAAAATCAGGCAATGAGAACATCCTTTAACAAAATCAGATGGCTAATTAAACTCCTGAAGAAACAAATTGCTTTGATCAAGTTGCAACAGCTGCCTTACAAGAAACAAACTTCAGCAACAGCTTTTTACTCTTGCTTGTTACTTCTGTGTAATTTAACCAGCTCCATGGGCTTCTCACCCAGCCTAAACATTGTTTCACCTACTCATGCCCTGTGTGTCTGTAGCCACATCCCTAAAAGCAAGTGTTCTCCTGCTTTCTAAAATATTGCCCTCTCCATTTTCAGAATTATGTCACTCTCAAATCATGTTCCAAATACCTGTGCACAATAGCTCTCTCAAACTCTGTTTTGTACCAGCATTGTGTCAGGAAAAGGTAATTAATCCTTGACAGTCAGCAGTTTTCAAATTTTCTTACCACCTTCATCTTTCGCAGTGAAATTAAAGTGGCAATTAGGATCCTCTTGGGTGGCATTATCTTTGTAGCTTTTCATTGACATTTCAGGCTTTTGTCTTTTCTTGTTCTTTTTCCTTCTTTGGCTGGATCAATTACATATGCCAATTATAACAAACAAACTAAATTTTTCCCTTGTGTAACTTCACTGACTCACACAGCTCTAAACCAATTATAGAGTCATTCTGGTATAGGCAGAGAAACATGCATGGTATGCCAGTCTGGTCTTCATTGGCTCTGCATCCCATCCACACTAAATTCAAATTTCCCTCTCTTATCTTCAAGCTTCTTCCCAGCTCAGCCTGTACTCCTTTCTACTAACTAAGATTTCCTTTCTCTTTCCCAGCATCCCAGTACAAGACAACGTTCTTTGCCCTGAAAGTAAAATGTCTCCTCATACAACCAGCTCACTAAACTCCCTTTTTTTCTGTAGGTCCTCCTCTTGTGCCACACAGTTCACCCTCTTACATCAACTTTATTGACTAATAGTTATCTTTATTTGTAAGAATAGGAAAGACCCTGTATCTGGATGCATCTCCAGTTTTTCACTTCATTTCATCTCTCATCAGTCTGTATTATATTTTCTAGATCACTGTTTCCCAGTCCCTGCTTATTAATGAAACAAATAGCTCCGTGTGTCACAAAATTAAGGAAACTTGCCTTCTTATGGCTCAGAAATTAGAGGCTGAGCAGCAGCCCTAGCCAGCCCCATCTTCCTTCTGCAATAACCCCAGTGCTCTTCCACACCTCCAAGTTGCTCACATAGCCACTCACAGGACTGGAAATATTGATGGAAGGGGTTAAGAACTTGTCCACTCTTTCATGTAATGGATCAACCTGGACACATTTTAAGAAGTCATGAAATTACAAAATTTGTTGTTATCAGGTTTATTGTTATTTTTGAAGAAAACACACTGAAGTGCCTACAAGAGCTCTCACTGTGACAGTCAGACTGCAGTCTGGACATCCCTTCAACCAAGAACCCTCTCCCTAAGCCCTCTTCATGTTCACTTTTGATTCAATACGACATGACCAGATCTATGTTCTTTGATTAAGATAGTAAAACACCTGTAGGGTCTCTATTACTGCAAATCTTAAGAAACAGGGATATTTTCACCCTCCTGGTTTTTACTAAATTACTGTGACAAAATACAAGTGATATAAAACCTTTCATGCAAAGCTATGTCTCACATTAAAGAAAAAGGCCATGCTGGCACAGGCACTGTCAGATAAATTCACGCTCCAGCTGGCACGGAAAGGAAAATTAAAAGGGACAAGTAGAAAAACCCTTGCCTCACTGCCTTGGGCCATGGCAGCACACTCGGACACTGGAAGCATTGTGAAGCATTGCTCCTGGAGTGTTGTTGTCATCTCCTGTCCAGGGGACATCCCAGGAGGCTTCCATCACCATCATCTAAGTCCTTCACGGATGCAGCACGCACGTGGCTCTCAGCAACATGACAGTGACTGGCTGCCATGTGGAAAGTTATGAAAAGTTTGTCCAAGAAAACCTGTGTCATAGTCTTTGGAAACTGGAAGAAGGATTATGTATAATTGCACATGTGTTCATTTCTTTGTCCAAAAAACACACATTTACATATCAGTTACTGTTTAAAAGAAACCCAAGTTTCCTGCCAATAAACACTTAAAATGCCCTTTCCAAAAATATTCACAGACAGCTCCAAGAAGCATTCAGTCTTCAGCAAAGAACTGGGTTAGTATTTAGTGCTCAAATATAATAGGTATTGTTTGCATAAGACTACACTTCTATTTGTGCCATTCTGCTCAAACCAAGACACTAATCCTATTCAATGCAACAGAAGCTTTATTCAATACTGAAAAAACTAGGTCTCTGCTAGACTGTCCATGCCCAATGCAATAGTGTTATATCACACTTTAATGACTTCAAATAAAATTTAAATTGCTTGATTATGCTAAATATATGTACATTTCATGATAACATCTTACATTGTCAGTCTTCCCACCCACTAACTCATGCTCTCTCTCGCAGATGACAACTGACAACTGTCTTATTTTAGCTTAGAAGCACAAAAAATCTGACATTGTGGAATTTTATTTCTCTTCACCGTCTCCCTTAAGATATGTAATATATCTTTTCACGTGCAGATTTGCTAAAGAATTCAACAGTCTTGATCCAAATGAGGCAGTAGCATCTGTTTGCTCTCTATTTCAATAAAATCTTACATATGTTTTAAAAGAAGTTGCAATTTTATGTTGACTTACTTTAGGTAATTTAATCTCATTTTAATGATTCTGATATATTTTTTTTAATCTTTGGGCATGTAAGGCTGTGCTGAAAGACAAAGAAAACCCAGACACTGCTGTAAGGTTGTGCTGCTGCTGTGTCCTGGTTACAGAAAAAATGGAATGGAGCTTTTAATGCTGTTTACTCCATACCACACACATCATCCCTGTGGTCCCAGCTGGAAAAGCCAAGGAGCAACAGGGGAAGTGCACCATCTTGCCTGGCTCTCTCCAGGGAGAAGGTATGGGGGTAAGCCAGGTGGGCCCAGCCCCTCTTCACTGTCAGTCCCTTTCCCATTCCTCTGAGCTGTGGCTTTAAGATGTGGTGCTGAAGGACAGCAATGCACAACTTGTCCAAGACAACTGCTCCAGGGAATATTAGAAAAGAGAGAGAGAAGGGGCACAAGCTCAGCTGAGCCATTCAGAGCCCAAGCCCCCAGCAGAGCTGAGTGAATGGTGGCAGGGCCAGAGAAGGCTGTGCAGAACATATTGGAGCGGTCCGAGGTGGCAGCATGGCACAAGATTCAGAGGGGGTTGCTTGCCCTACTTAGACTGGGCTGGGGGATGAGAGCATTAAGCCACCAGAGCTCTCATGGCCATATTGCCTTTGTCTGAGTACATACCAGGCACTGTCTTTGGGAAGCACTTTCTCTTTTGTTCCCAGTGATAAATGCCCTTTCGAGGGTGGGACACCCTCTTTTTATATACTTTTCTCGCTACTGATATTGCTGTGGTTATTGTGATTTTAGTAAATTGTTATTTTAACTCATAATCTCTTACTGTCCCTCCACTGTCAGAGGGCACAGGGGAAGGGAACAGCTTGCTTGGAGGTTGGCTCCCTGCAGTTGTTAAAATCAGCATGTGGTGTAAGTAGAACTTGGATTTGAAAAATGCAAGCTATTCCAAACTCATGCTGCCAGATGTGTAAACCCAAATCCTCAGAAGGGTGCAAAGGCCATGACTGAGGTTAGGTAAGGACTTTACTGGCCTGGGATACAGCCTGTAAGCATGCCAGACTTGACTCCTGAGGTACACTGAAATGGAAACTCCAGCTGCCCACAGTGGAAGGTCCTTACTCTGTTAACACTGTGCAAATAACTAACTATGAAGAGTACCAGGCATACTTGAAGACAACTAACAACACTTTATAGTTGGAGTCTTACTTCCCCAAATATCCTATAACTCAGTGAAGCTGGTGAATTAAACTAGATTTAATAACCCAAGTAAGATTATACTTTAGAGTTGAGAAAAGCAGTGAATGTACTTATTATGAAAAAGCAGAAAAGTTATTCTGTTTTGGATCATCGCTCTGAAACAAACACAATTAGCAGCTCTGTGAACTTCATCAACACACAAGCAAGCTTTTTTATTATCAAAATCAACATGTCTGGTATCCAGGCACAGCCCAAATTAATACTAGAAAACACTTGGAGGAATTGGTTACAATCCTACTAATTAAAAACAAGTGTTAGAAAGCCTAAATTGATTTGATTTAGCAGTATTCTTTCCAAATGCTATGACTGCACCTTGTTCTGAACAAGAGTAATGCCCTCACAACTAAAAAGCATTTGACATGTTTTGTAAGCAAACATTTACAATTCTTTACTGAACACAACAGCAGAACAACACTGAAAAAATTCACACATTTTCATATTGCTAGATGCAGCAGTCTTTAAAGCAGAATAATGTCCTGTTGTCTCAAAAAATAGTACTTAAATACTTAAAATATGCAATACATTCCTGTGAGCCAGCGGTTTGGGGAGGAAGGTATTAACTACTGCATGGCCACTTCAGAGACACCTGTCACAATAATCCCACCTCAATAAGCAATGCTCTAAACTCTTTATAAGCATTATACAAGAGATAACCACAGTAGTTTCCAGTTAGGCCAGTGATGACAACCAAAGCAACCCCATGGCATAAAGTTACCTCTAGGTCCCATATTTGTGAAGACAAACACCTTTGAATTCTGCAGAGGGACATTACCACTGACCTCAAAGTACACTTGCAAATCGCTGCAGAAGTACTGTCATCCTTCATTAGTATAGGAACTGCTCTGGCAGCAGCCAAATGCATTTATACAGCTTATTTTTGACAACACACAGAGCACATCTTTTAGCTCAGCTACTCATTTCTCCCTGGTTATAACCTAAGACAATTTATAATAATATGCATTAGTCAGTTTTTCCTAAGAAAGGTGGATTTCTGCTTAGAATTACACAAGATCCAAAAAAACTCATATATTTTGCACTTTTCTCGCAGTAAATTTATTCCAAGATTCAGCAGTCCTTATGAACAGTAGCTTCACCGCACAATTTAAAAACTGACAGTTGGAAGAGTTATGGCTTTGTTTACCAACAACCAGGAACCAGTCTCCTAGACTGAACTGACAGCAGCATGAGACAGTACCCAGCCAAATAATTACCTACTATCTATTAAATGAGTACTACTGGTTGTCGTTTGTGCGTCTTGCAGAAATCAAAAGACATAGTAATTCATACATGGATAACCAAACAAGGAAAAAAAAGCCGAGATGACCGGAGGAAAAGCCGTGCTGCATGTGTTAAGAGCAGACACCAGCAGAGACGGCCCACACAGACCTGCGAGGCGTGAGAGCGAGAGAAGCCTAACTCCAGCCTCCGAGACACCTTTCCTCTGCATGGTTCATGCAGTGAAGGTCTGAGGGAGGTCGCTCCTGCAGCGGAGCAGGAGGAGCACGGCTGGCAGCGGCGCTCCCACGGCTCGGGCCCGCGACACCGCCGGTCACGGCGTTCTGGGGGAATGAATGCAGGGATCCGACGCGGGATGCGGGCGGGATCGTAGCCGGTTCCCGAAGGGCTCTCTTCAACAGCGAGCGACCGGGAGGAGGGTTGAGACTCAGCCGCGACCTCTCCTTACCTCAGTTCCCTTCCCACCTCCTCTCCCCTCCCCAAGGATTACCACCCCTCCCGCTCAACCTGCCGGCCCGGCCCCGTACGCAGAAAGGCAACGCGGGCCGGCACTCACCGCGCTGCTGTCGCCGTCCTCCGTCTGCTGGTCCTGGATCCTGCCGGCGGCGGGCGATCCCTGCAGCAGCTGCTCCAGGCAGGCGGTGCTGGGCAGCGAGGAGCTCTTCTGGTGGGACAGGTGCGCCCCGGGCCGGCGCCCCTCCCTGCCGCCCGCCGGCCCCTCAGCGCCGGCGGCGGGCTCCGGGCGGCGGCCGGGCGGCGGCCCCTTGCCTTGGGGAAGCAGGTGCTCCCGCAGGCGGCGCAGGGCGGAGCCGGACTCGCCGGCCGGCTCCAGCGGCTCGGCGGCCGAGCAGCACAGGTTGGGCTGGGAGGACGAAAAGACGCGGTCTAGCACTTGCCGCCGTCGCTTGAAGCCGCTCCACTTGCCGCCGGGCTGGAGGTCCCCCTTGCTGCCGGCCGGCGGCGGCGGGGCGAGGGGCTCCGCAGTGCGGCGCTCGGTTGCTGCCCGCCCGCCGCCGCTCCGGCCCTTGCCCCCCAGCTGCAGGTTCTTCCACAGCCGGGCCTGGAAGGAAACAGCCAGGCTCTGGTTCGCTGGCCTTCTCCCCCGTGGTCACTCGAGGCTCCTTGCCCGGCTCCATCCTTCTCCTCCTGCAACGGGGACGGCGGCGGCGGCGGCGGAGACAGCAGAGCCCGCCGGAGCCTGCCGCCCTCTCTCCGGTGCGGGGCGGACCGAAACGGAGCGGCGCCCGCTGCCGGAACGAGCGCAGGGCTCCGCCGCACCGCCCCCCGCTCAGCGTGGCGCGCCCGAGGGAGGATGGTGCTGCAGCCGTGATGTCGAAAAGAAAGGAAAGACGAAGCTGCCACCCTGGCCCATCTGGGCAGAAAGTTTGCCACCCTAAGCCCACAACCGCCCTGGGTGGCCCTTCGGTGTCGGCGGGCGGCGCGAAGCCTGGCAAAAAAAGTTCTGGGCGAGGTGCACGGGGAGCAGCGGCTCGCACGCAGACGGCGCGGCAATGCAGGAGAGGGCTCGGCAGGCGAGGAGTGCCTGCCCGCCGCCCCACCTGCTCCTGCGGCCGGGACCGGCTCCCGTACGGCATGGTGGGAGGCCGCGGGTGGCGCAGTGTGCGCGCCCGGCTGCTGCGCTCCCCATGCGGCCGGGAAACACCCCGATCCTCGGGTGCAGGTGGGAATCCGAGGCGGCTCCCTGTGCAGCAGGCATCATCCCCGACCCGCAGTAACTTTTTGGAGGAAGGTTCAATGGGATTTCCTCATACATGTATAGAAAGCGCTACGGGAAGTGCGGGCCTCGTCGCTGGCTCTGTCCTTGGGCAGCGGCGGGTACTGAGTGCAGGGCCCGGCCCAGCAGGACCCGCTAGGTGTGGTGGAACAAACCCTCAGCTCGTCTGCCGTTCTCGTCTTTTTTAAATTAAAGAAAAAGTTTTCTTGTCATAGCATGCTACTAGTAGCCCCATCATTGCAATTTTGGATGTTTCTTTTTTAATTAAAATCGTACCAGCAGTGTGATTTCAGAACAAATCTTTTGCGTTCCGCGAAACAAACGAGCAAAAGAAATATTTTTGTGTAGAATGAGCCATACCTTTGTGCAGTGTATTTTCGGGTTTCATTTAAAAAGACACTCCTCACAATGGAGGATTTGGCCTCCTATGTTTAACTTCCCCAATAACGTTTGTAACCAGGCGTTTGACAGTATAATTTTTGCTGAACAGAATATGAGGAAAATTAAAAATACTGAGATAAAATGGGTCCTTCCAAATCGTCAGGGCTTTGGGAATTCAATCTAGAACATTTGAGAAAATAGCCAAAATAACCTCTGAACCACTGGCGGTTATTTCTGAGGAGTCCTGCCAATTTAGTGACATTTTAGAACCAGAAAAAAAGCCAAATATAATCATAGCAAAAAGAATAAACCAAAATGTTTTAAGATAGAAAATGACAGATCAGTAACTGATTTTGATCCTTCACAGTGGACCCAAATAATCAGCTTCTAACTACCTGAAAGCAAAAGCATGAGGTAGCAAAGCTCAAATGGATCAAGGTCTGGAGCAAGTTTGTTTTCAAATGTCTGAGTTGACATCTTTAAATCAAATAAAGAATTTGCTAAAATGAAAACTCTTTAAAAGATTTGTTTCTTGTAAATTATGAGTTTACTCCACAAACAGGAATCAAAAGAATAAAAAATTAATTTTGTTCGCCAGCTACACTGGGGACAGTGAAAAAGGCTGAAATATATTTCAATATATGTATCTGCCTTGTGTTTGACTCTTTATTTCCACCTTATACTTAAAACATAAAATAAGCAGCTTTTCAGATAAGTTTTCTGTTAAAGCTATGATGTTTCACAAAACCAGCAGATACAGGAAGACTACAGCAGTGTATTCAGAAGATCTTACTTTACTAAATATACTGAACTACTCTCATGCCTTTAAATGACAGTTATTTTAACCAGTGATCACATTTTCCTATTAAAAAAAAAAAAAAAAGGACCAGAAATTTATTGTTTATATAGACATATTTCCTTCAGCAACTAATCTTGGAAGTACATGGAAGCTTGTAGTCTGGAAGGAGTGTGCACAGGCCTCCATGTAGCTTGTGCTGTGTTTTTATGATCTGTGCATTGAGTGGTTTCAAGTATCACTGATGGCCCTCCTAATTCTTTATCTCCAAAAGCCAGCATAAACTTTCCTTACATTAAAATTGTATCATTACCAAATCTGTCCAACCTGCCTCCTTTTTATACAATCAGCAAATAGATTTCCAATTACAAAGGAAAGGGTCAAAGTATCTTCACCTGTTTAGTTGCAGAAACACTAATTGTCCTCGGGGCAAAAATCTGTCTGGGCTGACAAGACAGTAAATGGCTATGCTGCAATAGGCAGAGTGGGATTATTCTGAAATTAATTCAGATCAGGTCACCATAAGCAGTTTTACAGCACTGTGAGTCATTCTGCACATTGAATTACTTGAGCTAAATTCATTTGTTAAAGTTGAAACAGAATTTGGCAGAAAGATCACAGCAAAACCTTAAGCTACATTCAAACAGAAATCTCAACACTTAACAATAGCATGGATTTAACACCTGTACAGATAAGAACAATATTTCTAAATATACAGATAAACATTTATTAGCCTTATAAACAAGAATATCTGAAAATATTTATTTGTGCCATATTACTTCAGTATTTTGAAAGCTAAAGTAAAACAAGACAACAGTGACAACAAAAAGAATTATTTGGTATTTCAAATGGAAACCCCAGAGATCAAGAATGTCTTCTTTATTCCAGCATATTAACTATACATGTCAAAAAGGAAGAATATTTTCTGAGGGAATCAATTATCAATCTCCTCAGAACTATATTTCATATATATATGTGTGTGTGTGTGTGTGATTAAGTAGTTTAAATTTATAAAACAAATGTGCCACTCAAAGCTAAGCACTGTGCATTTTTTTAAAAAATACTTTCTAATACTTTTGCAGCCTATGACCCAAAGCCCCAAATTTCCCCAGTGCTTTAGATCAAATAAAAATTTTTGGTTTGGTTTTGCTTATTTCTTGAAAAAGAAGTTACTTTGTTGATTCTGATATTTAGGTTATTATATATATATATCTATATTTAGAAATATATTTCATTTTTTAGTTAACTCCTCTGTTTGAAACACCCTTCCTTTTCCCATCATTCAGAATACTGCAAGGATGGTAATATTTTGCAATATCAGACATTTATGGAGATGTTATTTGTTTAAAGATGGCCTTAGGCTCAAAGACTGAGCATAATTATGATCTTCTCAGCCTGGAACCACATTTTAAACTCCATTTGCACATTATTTTGCCTTGTTATTTCTCAATGTTTCTTCAGCCTCACTTATTATGGATTTGTGTTCCCTTTTTTTGGTCTGAGTTATGTTTCAGATCTATAACACAATTTTTAACTATAGCCTCAAATGTTGTGTTTTGCTTGTTTTTTTCTCCACAATAACAATGGAACATTGGCATCCCACTAATGAAATTCAGGTCTTAGCATGATGAACCGTATCTCAGATGACTTCTCCCAACCTGTTGTAAGCAAGTTTCACATTGTCAGGACAAACATATACTGTTTAACTCTTCTTGGCCATGGTTATTTTACCTGAAATCTTCTAACTGAGTTTCAGTTTCAGATAAGAAATACATTACAATATTGAAGCCAGAATATCTGAGAACTTTGAAATTTTGAAAGTATTTAAAGTGTGTCATATGATCTTCAGGCAAACTCAGCTATAAACATTATAAATATTATAAATCCTATCTTCACCCACAAGTACACAATAATGAGTACATTTCTTCTTGAATTTTATACAGATAATTTTGCTCCTGCCACATAGGCCTCCTCTAATGTGATGAAACATAGCATCTCACAAAGCCAATTGCAACTTAGCTCTGCAAAATGCCTTAATGTAGTTTTGAGTATTTTTAACCAGCTATTAAATTTTTTGGGGTGTAACAATGGCAATATGGATTCAGCCATTAGTCTAGGATAGTTCAGGCTTCAAGTGTTTTTGTGAAACTGGAGGACCTTTATGGGAAAGTACCATGAAGATTACAAGTTGCACCGTTATGAAAAGTTTATTCAATTTACTGGAGATTGATTTCCCTTCCTTTCATATACATCTTTGTCTTCAGTATTTTAACCATATTGCTAGATTTCTGCTCATGTTCTTTAGCTGTTTGTTTGACTTGTTTTGAATCCCTGACACAGTTCTTCTAAGGACATTTACAGGAAGGTCTAGTGCAGGTTCTGGGAATAAAGGAAAGAAAAACCAAGTCACAGGGCTCAGCGCTGGTCTATATAGGCCATGTGCAGCACTTCAAATCATGTAGTCAGCCCTCATGCCAGTCTACACACAATGGTGGGAAATCCAGCAAGACTTTCTCACAGCTGAGAAGGAGGCTGCCCCTAAGCATCAAGATCTACCACTCCTTGTGATGTTAGGTGAGATTTCACCCTCAGAAAGGGAGTAATGGCTTTAAACTGAAAGACAGTAGGTTTAGATTAGGTACTAGTAAGAAATTCTTCACAGGAGCAGGCTGCCCAGAGAAGCTATGGATGTCCCAGCCCTGAAAACATTCAAGTCAGACTGGAAGAAGACTCTGAGTAAACTGGTCTAGTGGGAAGTGCTGAGTAAACTGGTCTAGTGGGAAGTTCCAGCTCCCTGCTCATAGCAGGGAGTTGGAGCAAGATCACCCTTGGGGTCCTTTCCAGCCCAACCATTCTGTGAATATATGATTCAGATTGTACCACTGAACAGACAGCTCTTTTTTAAAAAAATGAGTTCTGGCCCAGTTTTCCATCATCAGTATTAGTATTAAAGGCCACTAATGTCAGGGTTAAATTGCAGTATTAATTTAAAATTTAAAAGTTTTCAGAGTGAGTCTTTTTGGCAGTAGTCCCTGACAGCTTTCACATCTCTGTTGGAACGTCACCAGTGGTGAACCTTTTTCCATTCCTGCAATTTCTTTCAAGTGTCTCCTGTTGACTCTGCAAAGGTGTATGAGGAACTGAATATGTACACCAACTACTGCAATACCCAGAAAATTTACTGATCTTTACACTTAACCTATGTTTATTTCAACTGCTGCTGAATGAATTTGGAATGATTTTTTTTTCTTTCTTAAACTTTTACTTAATCACAGATTATCTCTGCTTAAAATAATTTCCCCTTCCAACAGCATTCCATACTCTCAATATCCCAAGGAGATATAAGCACTATATAATTTTTTTCCATTAATATTGCTGACATTTAAAAGTGCCTCCCGATTCTACAAGTGGCACTACATTGCGATGAGCAATTTCAATTCCATTTGAAATTAAGGACTGTAGGAGAGTCATGTGATCTCCTTCATTTCCTCCTCATCCTAGCACTGACATAAGGAGGAGCAGGAAAAGAAAAGGTTGATTGGAGAATCATTTGGAGCTTGCATGTAAATATATATATATATAATCTGAATCACACTGTCTTTTCTGTTCTTTCATCAAACTGTTGAGCTCCTTTAAATATAATCTCCTATCAGTTTCTACTTTGGTTCCTTTCTATTCAGGAATTAGTAATAAAGTAGGAATACAAAGCAATAAATTCTTTATTAGTATAAAGAAAACAACCTATGTAAACATACATTATGATTCTTGTTTTGAACATATTATATATATATCTGTGTATTAGATTGTCCTTTCTTAAATAAATTCTTCCGTAGACCATAGTAATTTCAGGCACAGGATGTAACTATTTCATTTTTCAGTCTTTGGAGTTCATCACATGGTCTTATGTTACACATTATAGAAGGCTAGTGAAGTTTAGTGCATTTTAAGGAATAAGCAATATTTCTTGACTGCTAAATTTTTGGAGTACTGGCTTGAGATACAATTGTGTCAATTCTAAACTCAGTTATTTTAATGAGTTCAGTATTATGTCGGTTTTCCCCTTTAGTTTGACCTCAGATTTCTCTCTTTATTGCATTTCAATCTGAACATTCCATGATCTGTCATTATACTAGGCCTGGACCTGCCTTGTTCATGTACCCATCTGCTCTGCATCTCCCAAGGAAGTTAAATGTTACCTTTTTCCTAAAAAACCCTTTACTGCTTCCTTATGGATACTCAAGATTTTATAAGACAGCATTATTATTTTAAATACATATTTTTCCTCTCCTTTGTGAAACTACTGTTCTTGGAAAATCATTGTCTGCATTTCTACTGCTTGCTATTGGCACATTTGAGTTTCTTCAACCAGCAGTGAGTTTAGCGGCTACATGACGTGGTTTCTACAAGCTATAAATCTAGTTGTATATAGCTGGCTGATTTTTTCCCCTGAGTCATATTCTTTAAGCTGTTTCCCTGTCTGAGGACATTGAAAGCTATCTGGTATGGAATTCAAAAATACCTTGATTCTTAATTTTAACTATTTTATCTGAAATTTCAGCTTTCTTGTTATAGCTACCTATAACTTAACCAGATAAAATATCACTTGGCTGTTTCTATCCTTATTTGTTTCAATTTGGCTGTCTCCATACTTATTCCCTTTTTTTTCCCCCAAATTTCTGGCAGTACTAAGAATCAAAGGAGATTTCTGTAACTGTATAACTGTGCTCTAATTGAATATCCTCTAATAAGGTTTTTGCTTTGGTGTATCCATTCAACTGCAATCTTATTTGACTGCCACCTTTCAGGCTTTGAGAAGCTTTGTTTCAAGTGGCCCCTTATTAATGATTGAGAGAGACAGGGACAGGTGACTGGTGATCAGAATCCAAATTTTCTGTGGGCTACATGTGGTTCTATACCATTGTAGGAAAGATAGTAATTTTTTACTGCAATGATTGAGTTAATCATCACACAAACTAACTTACACATTTTTGAAACATCTCTTCTACTTGCCAGTCCGATCCAATCCTCTTGTAATCTTCAAAGTTCTGCTTGTTCTTGCCAAGGCATTCTGATTATCAATTCTTTTATGCTTCTCAGGTCCAAAGTACTCTCTCTCTTTGCAACAACCCCTTGTAGCAGTCCTAGAGTAACAAGATTTTAACCATAGCCCCAATATTCTGATATTTGACATGACAAAGCTACCATTTTCTCTTTATCTATCATCTCCAAAATCCTCCTCAGTACTAGGACCCATCTTTGTAGCTGTCATTACTAGTTTATTCACTTCTATGAGCTTCTCTATTTTTTTTTTTTTTTCTGCTTCTTCTTTAAAAATATTTGGGTATTGTTTGGGTATTTTTTTATTTAATTTTATTTTATTCTACTTTTATTTTGTTCTGGCTCCCAGAACAATGACTAGCCCTTGGCAAAAGTTACTGGTGCCACTGTTGTATTGTCATTCACATAGCCACAGAGCCTATGCTTGGGCAGTTTCCTGAGTTTACCTTGTTGCTTTTCTGTTCTCCCCATTCTTTACATCTTTCAGAGCTGCTTATCACCTGCATGCTGGATAAATGACAAGACCATCTGCTGCTCTTCTTTGGTCTGCATCCATTATCCATCTCCCTTGTGGCTGCATTAATCCAAACATAAAGCACATTTGGGAACAGAAGAAGGAATAAAAGAACTGTTCCTACCGACTAAGTCCTTATGAGCACCACATCCACTGATCCACTCTGACCACAATGGTCCCTGCTGCTATCACACAACCTGTGAATTTGGAATGATAAAAGGAGAAATAGCTCTGAGCATATATTCTGCCCCCAGAGAGCAGTGTAGGCAAATGATAACTTTATTCCTTTCCCTTAATGCTCAAACAGTAACAAGAATGCATGCTGTCTCCCTCAGCTCTGCTAATACCGTAGTGGACATGTCAGCAGTGGCACAAGTCTGGGCCCTTAGACATGAGACATGCCTTTGACTGCCCTCAGGTAAAACAGTGTCCCATATCCATGGAAAGTGCTATGTGGTGCTGCTTCTGGTGCACAGGTTCCATGCCAGCAGGTGCCGGCAGTGCACACTGTGCAGTACGAACAGCACAGGTTCAAGGAGGCTTTCATCCAAAGGTGCTCCACCTTGCCCTCCTACCTGCTAATAAATGCACAGAATGGACCCCAGACTACTTAGTCACTGCTTTGCCCTGTGATCTGCTCATCAAGGAGACTGTGTTCCACAGCCACATTATCTATCAGCTTGTTCTTCCCACACTGGTGAGGGAGTTGGAAGCTCTGGGAAAGGGGAGGCTCTCTCTTATCTTCCTAAACTCTGGTAACTGAGAGCTCAGCCTCTCTCTGCTTTGCAGTGAGCATGTATTGTAGGTTGAGGTGGAGATTTTCAGAGCAGGTCCACTCCCCACTGCTTCCATAATCCCTCATCCTCCATTGGGTGCTCCATACCTAAACAGCTTTACTAAGAATGTGCCAAGACTGCGATAAATTTAGAGATAACTAAACTACTTTCTTAAAAAACTACAAGGCATTCACAGCACACATGATACTGGAACAAGAACCACTTGTCAGTAGTTCAGACAGCACCAAATGTCAGATGAACAAACCTCCAGCAGCCTGTAGGGATAAGAAAAGACAGTGCTTCTCCTCCTCTCTTGTCACAGAGAAGACAACACCGCTCATATTGTCTGCGCCTACTCCCACACATGGTTGCCTTCTGGAAATCCTGTGGTTATTCACAAAACTGTGAAGTCTTTCTTGCACCTTGTGTTGTGGTTTAGAGCAGGGAAATTGTAAATAACAGTGTAAATAAATACCCCTACTATGCCAGCTTTTATTTTAGTAATGGAACTGCAATTAAATATGAATGCACATTCCAGTGTAATCCCCAGAGAATGAAATCATAATTGCTAACTCTAAGTTCTAAGAATTCTTTTTTTTTCCATCGGAAAGGATTGCTACACAACTGCTTTATGATTTGAGTTGTTTTAAAGGGTTTATGAAAGTGATTTTTTTAACCATTATTTTGCTGTGGGCCTTGATTATCCTGTTGGTATTTTGAATATTTACTCTTTGCCTTCTGGCATTTGAATCAGCTTTTTAACATTCTATAGTTCCACTATAATTTATGTCTCTTTTTGGATGGCATTTAATCTAAAAAAGGAGAACATTTACTGGCTCATTAAATGACTAAGGCTGGAAATTAGGAATGTTTTCATCTTGTCTCCTTAATGCATTTTTCTATAAGCCACAACCATGCCTTTTGTAACACACTAGTAAAAAAGAGTCTTATTTACTTATCCGAAACACTGCAGCATTTTTCTGCTCTTAATAAAGTAGAAGAAAACAACTTTATTTTTACTGAAGTTGACATGGAAGATGAACAGAGATATTTCACTTATAAACTACTTCTGCATCAGGCTTCTTAGAAAAAATCTGATATAGCCTTATTTAGGAATTACCAGTGATTGCAAAGATGGACACAACATTCAGGGCAATACACACAGTCAACTCCAGGCCCCTAATGTATGTGTTAGATGATTAGAGTTTCTGATGGAAAGAACCTGATGTACTCAATTATTTGATAATTATGTGTGTAATACAGAACTTCATGATTTTCAGCATCTCAAAGTTAGCCAACACAAATTGATAATAAAAGAACCATTATCATCTAAAGGTTGTTTTACCACTAGTTCAAACAAGGCTGGAGACAGCCTACTCTTTATCACAAAAGAACCTATCAACTGCAAAAATGTTTTTGGATATTGTTCCATTGGGAGCATTTTATAGATTAAAAAAAGAAAAAGGCAAAATGCATTCTGTATTATCATGGGATTGGCAAATAATAATTTAAGGCAGCAATTTTGGGGTTGGGTTGGGTTTTTTGAGTGAAAGATCTCCAGGATAAATTCTACAATATGCAGGCAAATTGAGCTAAGATATTTTGCCTAAAGTTGGTGTTCAGTCATGTGGGATCCAAAACCTCAGTTACAAATGTCATTCATCTTCCATGATTCCACATGCAGAAACTCAGAAGTTATTTGTTTTCCATGATTCCAAATGAGGAAGACCAAATGAAACAAGGACTAGAAAATTCAGTGCTTATGAGGCAGAATCCAGTGAAAAAGAAGTGGAGAGCAGTAAGACTACAAAAAAAAAACTGTGGTATGTAAAGAACAGGGGAAAAAAGGAGATGGGGAATATTTGTGAGTTGAATTTCTAGGAAAGGTAATATAAAAGTAAGATGTGTAGGTATGTCTAAACCATTACAGCCTCTTTGGGAAGAATAACTTTAGTCACAGATAACTAACATTGGCTTTGCTTTTATCTGTCATGCCAGGATATGTCTGGGAATAGCAGGGCACCGGAGGTGGATGGAGCAGCTTCCCACTGCTAATTCCCCCTTATGCATGGGTGGAGAAAAGACAGTGTACACGGAGGCTGTGTTACACACTGGAAATATATATATGTGTATATATATATATATATATATATACATACTTTGCATCCATAGCTGTGCAGACTAGATAGGTGGTTATTAACAGTAAAATGCAATGAGCTTGCTTTAAGCCTTATGTAATATACCTTAAAAAACTATTCCTTATTGCTACAAGTAAAAGGATACAAAAAACCTAATTTCTGTTATCTTTTTGAAAAATGTTTCAATTTATTTAGTGCCATATTCCACAGATTTGCCCATTCCTGAGCAATAGACACTTAATCTGATAAAATTAACCTAATTTTTTTGGACCAAGCTTATATCCCCAATATTCATTGTGGACATAAAATATAGACAGGCAGTGAAAAGTAAAATGGATCTAGATATAATTGCAGTGGGACAGAGTCTTAAAAATACAATCCTAAATTCATCATGATGGAATGCACTTATGGGAATAGATAATTTATGTGACTACTAGTGCCTGCATCCATAGCCAATGTAAATTAGGCAATATGAAATGCAGGTGCCTGTTCTGATAAAGACAAATTGCAACAGATGACAAAAAGATGGAAATTGTTCTCAGTGATTACCCAGATTCCTAGAAAGCAAAGACTTTATGGTCTTGATGGACCAATTCTATTTTCCAACTACATTGCTAGATTTTTTCCTCAGGTGGTATCTGTATTTCCTACCTCTAATTTATACAAAGTACTTTAAAAATACTCATTATAGTTTCAGTATACTTTGAGTGGCCAGAGATACTTACAAATAATAGGTAATTTTCTTGTACATAATATTGTCTAATACAATTTTGAATTTTATTTTTCTCATTAACAGCTTCAATAAGAAGCTTGTAGCAAATATACATTTGTTTATACATTTGATTTGTTCTGTTGCTTTTACCATATATTTTCTGATGCCAAATTTTTTTAAGTCCACAAATGCATTTATTAAATTGAATGACAGAGGAAACCTCTGATTATCAAAAGGAGTAAAAAACATCAAAGGTAAGCTAGAGTGACTTAACACGATACACATTTTACAGCATCAATAAAATGCATATTAATTTGTGGCCAGCTACTCAAGAGCCAAGTTCAATAAAAAAGCCATCTGGTGCACAGGATTCTGCACAAGCCCAAACAAAACTGATTTTCAAGGTCTTGCAAAGGCACCCACAGAGCAGAAGCCAGATTGCAAGTTTAATGTTCATCAACAGACAAATTTTCAGGGCTGTGAGTGCAAAGTCATATTTTCTCAGTTCTCTTTTGCATTTAATTTTTAAATGGCAGATACAAGAAGCAAGTTATGAAATTACCTGCATGCACATGCAAACTTCAAAAAAAAATTTTTGTTATTGTATTTTTGATTTGAGCATTAAAAATGTCAGGCTGGTTTTTTATTAGCTCCTATTTGCACACACTTTATTTGCATGTGTGAACTCCCAAACTGCCAGCCACACTGAGAGCTCAACACACACAAAAAAAAAGTCTCAGAGATCTGAAAAATTAAGTCTTTGTTGAGCACCAGAACTGGTATGATTTGGGCAATTTAACAATTTTTTGCAATCTCACAATTTGAGGAAAGACTTCTGATGAGAAATAAGAGAATTTGTAGCCCATTATTAATCCCATTAACTGGTCATTAGCTGGAGATTGATTATGCATAAAGTTCACCTAAAGTAAGTTTTGTAAGTGTTCCATATTTCTGAATGTTAAAATGGTTTTGTATGTAGTATCTACATTGTATACATTGGAAAGTATGAGTGTCCTTATCAGAACAGAAATAATTTTTTTGAGCATCATGAAGCTAACACTAGTCCTCTAAATCTCATACCACAAACAAATTTATCTCCCCTGCTCATTTTGAGAAATTGTAATCTGAATATCTGAATCCTTTATTACCCAGTTAGGCATGACTCCTGGGATTTTCCCATCAAACAAAAATCTCAGTAAACTGATCAGTGCTGTGGAAGTGGCCTACAGGTGACTGAGATCAGTAGTGAAATCTGTGTAATTCAAGGTGCAGAATGTGCACTTCATTTTACATGTTGAGTCCTGGGTATGTGCATTCTCGTGTGAGCTTCTTTCGTAACTGCAACCTAAATACCTTCCAGCATGTTAACCTAGAACTTTGTCATACACAATCAGGAAGAACAGTTACCTAATAATGTTCAGCATCTGTTTTCCTTTATGTGGTATTAAAACTACAGCTTATCTTTCTTTATACTCCTTACTGACCTGAAATAACTTGTCAGGCAGGGCTAGCTTCTTTTCTTATTCTAAAAGGCACCAACAAAGGACAAAACCAAAACAATTGTGTCTAAACAATTGTTGTGGTTACCCTAGAATTGTCTTATATGGAATGAAGAGAGCAGAATTTTTAGATATGTGAATACATCTGAGACTAACTCTGAAAATGAAGCAGAAAAAATATTTTAGCTTCTGGACCAACAATTTTATGCACTGGGGAGTATTTAAAACCTCAAGGATAAGCACTTGAGCATTGCTGAAAGTTTTTGGCCCCGTCACATCTGTTAAATTGTAAAGCATCATGGAGCTTGGTTGGTCCATTTTAGGTCAATCACTGGGGCATATTGCAGTTGCAGTAACTCACAGTTACTTTGCAGAAGGTAATTTGATGCTTTTATAAGGTGATGGAATTGATAGATCTAGCTCTGTCTGACATTTTCGTGATTGCTTTTAAGTATTTCAACAGAACACACAAATAAAAAATTATTTTCTACTTCAAAACTTCAGCATTTCAGAATTTCTGTTGTCCTTTGGAGCCAACATCATATCTCTGTATATCCGTTTATATCTCTGTATCTTCATAGCTGACTCATTGCAAATGAAAAACCACAATAAGTCTGATTTTTTCTTGTCCAGGTTGCAGGGGGCTGGAGCTTAGTGTCGTCTGAGTGTAGCTAGGTTGCTATTCTACACCATTCTCATCATTACTGGGGAAGTTGTCCCAGGGGAAGAAGAGTCAGCACCCCCTTCCATAGGGAGAAGTGAGCTATTTTGTTCCACTCTCCTCAGCAGGAAGATTGTTGCAGATCCCCTCCTCTGGTGCTGCTGCCCATCCTCTGCCTGTCCCTTTAAGACATGGCTCTAAGATGTGGTGTTAAAAAGTGGCAGCGCATCTCCAGGATCTGCTGAAAATCAGCACCAGTGTGGGAAGCAACGCATGAGGCCAAGCGGCAGAGGCAAGCCCAAGCCCAGCTGAGCCTGACCAGAGCCAAAAAGAACCAAGCTGAGCCAAGCTCAAGCTGCTGAGCCGAAGGGAGCTGAGCAGAGCTGGGCAGAGCGGTCAAAAGCAGCAGTGCCAGAAGCAGACACATGGGATCGTGCCCATGTGAAGCCAGGTGCCTCACAATGCGTGCTATCCAGCATGTAGGGGCTTGTCCTGCAGCTCCTTCCATTGTCATGGGCAGGTACAGCCAACCACAGGAAGCAGCTGCCATCTTGTCTTTGTCCTGTGGGTCATACGGACACAAGCCATGGTGGAGCAGCTGCCATCTTGTCTTTATCCCCTGGGTCATACGGACACAAGCCATGGCGGAGCCGCTGCCATCTTGTCTTTGTCCCTGGGTCATGGGTCAAGCCATGCATGGAGCAGGCCATCTTGTCTTTATCCCCATGGCGGAGCTGCTGCCATCTTGTCTTTGTCCTGTGGGTCATACGGACACAAGCCATGGTGGAGCCGCTGCCATCTTGTCTTTGTCCTGGGTCATGGGTCATGGCGGAGCAGGACACTTTGTCCCATGGGCGGAGCTGCTGCCATCTTGTCTTTGTCCCCTGGGTCATATGGACACAAGCCATGGTGGAGCCACTGCCATCTTGTCTTTGTCCTGTGGGTCATACGGA
Source organism: Emberiza elegans (assembly GCA_024865655.1). NCBI lineage: Eukaryota > Metazoa > Chordata > Aves > Passeriformes > Fringillidae > Emberiza > Emberiza elegans. Next base: position 3,404,983 of record JALJVW010000201.1, read on the forward strand.
CACAAGCCATGGTGGAGCTGCTGCCATCTTGTCTTTGTCCCAGCAACCACATGAAACCAAGCTGAGGTGGTGAACGCCTCTCCTATATGTAAAACACCTTCCATCTTTGTATTAAAATTAATATTTTAATGAATTTTGCTTCTGTTACTAGATGTTACTTGTTCCTTTTTGTATTGCATTTAGGTAAATTGTTATTTCAGCCTATAGTCTCTACCAATAAGAGGACCTAACCTGGCAGCAGCCACATAATTCAATTCAGGTAAGCTAATTTTCTGCAGAACATAGAAATCATTTTACTTGCAAAGCTATTAAAAGCAAATTTGTCAGTTACACAGCAGCAGAGAAAGTATTACCAATCTCTGTCTGTTACTTTGCAGAGCAGCATTCTTACTTTGATCAAATAATTTAAGAAGCACCCTTTGTCTGGAAAGTTACGATCAAAGAACTTGAGTTGGAAAAGCAGAAATTTAGAAAAAAGTAAAGTAGCTAAAAAAAGATAGACTATATCAAAACAAGGAGAAAAAGTCTGTGCGGGATGATTTACTTGGTGTGGTGGTCTTAAATGATGTCATCTGTAATGGGAATATTCTCAAGTGAAAAAAAAGGTAATGTTTCATAATGAAAAAAATCACAGTATCACAGAATCATAAACATAATAAATAATGTTTATTTTGAAACAAAGACCTATAAAGGTGCTTTATTTTCCATTGAGTATGTGAAATTATATAATGTATGTATGTATATTTATGCATATACAGGTGAAACCTGGTTAAGAGGGTTCACTTGTGTTTCCCCACTTTGTACTGTGTTTTCTGCTGGACAAGAACTGGTTGTGTGGAGAACTGAAAAGCATAATGGTTGTCTGATAGCTGTGCTGAGAGTATAAGGCATCAGTCCTACATCTTTACCTGCGAGGAGTCACCCTAATTGTCCCTATTCTTTATGGCAAGTGTTTGGTATTATATAAAAAGCCAAAGTATCTAGCGTTGAGGAAATAAACGTGGATCTTCTATTCTACAAGCAACCCAATTTTGTTGTGCAACATGCAAGAGGCTTCCTTAGCACCTGCTGTTTTATGGAATTTGTAGGGAAACCAGAAATTTCTGTTTTACTTGAAAGATTTTCCATACCTTATGGTTGCATAGGAAAGGCTTGGTCTTTCAGGATTAATGGACTGCTGCCCTTGCTGTTCTATGCGCCTAGTAGCTGCAGGATAATAAACTTTCCCAGTGGGATTGGTTCCTTCTCTGGTCCCCATGGAACAGCATAGTGAACATTTGTTTTTCTTCTATTGGGCCCTTGTGTGCAGAATGTGTGATATAATAGGCATTCAAGTCTACATATTTGTGCTGAGTTATACCTCTCTCCTAGAGCATGATAGGACTTCAAACAGGATCCTAAGATAAGGAAGCTGGGCAAGCCGCTTTTATCCTCTAATACCCAAGTTCTTCTTGTGATACTTCCTAACCACATTGCGAATGCTCTCACTGCCCAAATGACCTTTCCATCATTTCATTTTCACTAATCTTTTCCAGCACTGTAATTATGCTCTGCCTTTTTCTGTTTATTCTTATCTGTGTTATTTAGTCTCATTAATTCTTCTTTTGACTAGTTTGCTTTTTCAGAGTTGTCTTTTCATTTCAAGTGAAATTAGAAATTCTGTCAAAATCAGTCTGTCATAGCATATTTCAACTCTGAGTGCCAGATATAAGAAGTTCAATGTGCCAGAACGCTTTAAGGAATATTATGATAAAGAGTAAAAGTTTAAAATCCATTTAATCAACACTTGACCATTTCCCTGCTTGCTTATGCTACCTAAATATTTAAAGACTTTTTTCAAAAAATACTTCCATTGTTTCTTACTTAGAACAGAGGTGCTTTTTCTCCTGGTGATATTTTCTCCATCCTTGAAAGTATACATGAGAAATACATTCATTAGCAGGAAATTAGGAACTAGGTTTAGTGATTTTTTTTTCACTATGAGGTCTTTTTGTCTTTTTTTCAAAGAACCTGTGACAACAGCTGGTCAAAGAGTTAATTATGCATAGAAGAAAAAAAATTTTGGTCTAATGAAATTTATGGGAACATTTTCAAATACTTCAAAAGAGCTAATGAGGGATGTTGTTGAAAATCATTTGATGTATTATGCATCCCAGAAATGGAGACTACAGTCCATGAAACAAATTAATTAAAAAGTATTCGTTTGTACTTAAAACGACAAATAGCTGCAAGTGAGGATCAGTGACAACTATCTTAATGTTCACATTTTTGTATGCTCTTGGAGGGTCACGGGTGTGCACTGTTTAGCTGATGGTGGACAGAGCTATGCCATGAATCCCTGATCATTTGATCTTAAGGTAATTAACTGCGCTGGCGCATACCGAAAGCTCATACAGACAAATTTTAGAAAAACCTGGAAATTAATTAATGCCAGGGAAGCTAAGCTGCAAAGCTCTTTGAAAGCTGCAGGGTTTATAAGCCGTTGCTTCTGCTGCCAGAATCTTGGAAGCCCTGCACAGCTGTGAGAGTCCTGGTTCAGAGGCAGCAGCGCAGACAACGCTGGGCTGGGTGGAGCTGGTGTCCCTGGGCCCCTGCTGAGGTGCTCTGGGAAGTCAGGGTCACCTGCAGCCCCAGGAGTGCCATCAAGGGAACCCCAGTGGAATCTTACCTGGATTTCTACGCATCTTTGCCAAACCAACGTACTCCTCCTGTTTGCAAAGGTCTTGTGCAGACTCGCATTAAATACACTTCTGAGACACAGCTGTACAGCACAGCTCCTGTGTCAACTGTAGTGGAAGAGCAGCTGCTTCTGAATTCAGTGTTTGTGAAGAAAACCTTGTACACGTGTCAAAAAAAAAAATCTGTGGATCAATCACATTGTCTTCAGTAGGATAAAAAAATAACTACATGCAACAGAAGGAGTCCTTTTTTTGTTCCTTTTTTTTCCTTGTGCAGCAGTATGGGTTGGATGTATTTATTCTTTAACACTGTACTTTTAAGGGGTTTAAGGATGTGGCATCTTTCATCTCTGATGTTTTGGATTAGTGCTAGCACTACCTCAGGTGTAATAGTAGTGACCCAGAACACCTTAGATGCAAGATGCTATAGACTAGTTCCATTCCTCTCTGAAAAAGTCCCTTGGCAAGTTGTTCAATTGGCTGAAAAACTGCATAGGAAAAAACACCATATCACTGGTCATGAGGGCTGGGATGCTGAAGTACATACACCTAGTCTGTCACGACCCTCACCTGCTAGCCTTCAAACCCTGTTTCTGAGAGTTGTGTTTCTAAACACTAAGAATATGTAAAATTCCTACTTCCTGGGATATGCATGATTTTTGATTCTGGATCAAGAATGACTGACCTACCAATTAATTTACCAAAAAGAAGCCAACATGGATATAAAATCCATAATCTTTACTTTTCATGTAAGGTTTACAGTAGATCTTTCTAATTTGCACTTTCTAGTGCTTTATTACTGGATTTTTAATGACAAATGATGGTGTGGAATAGAGTCCATAAAAAACATTTCTCTGCCTTTAACTTTCAGTGCTGTAGTGATCTGGTGTACAGATCCATTTCTTGTTTGGTTTCATTAACACAAAGAAAGCTGGCCTGTATTTTGTTTACGAGTAGAAAGCAATGAGTAATGACAAAATACTGCCAGCAATTATTTTGTCCAAAAGAAATGGCAATGCCTACTGGGAAGAGGGCAACACTTTATAAGAAATAGAATGTGAGTGTCATGATACTGTATGAGGATATTTCCTGTATACTAGCAAATTCACTTCTATGAAAGAAATTCTGCACCAGGACCCCAAATTCACATTTTTACCACCTGAAACAGCCCTGTGGCACTAGACTGAGACTAGCAATAACATGTGCGGACAAGGCTGCAGGTTTTGCTTATTTAATAAAAGTAGACTGTCACATGCTGAGAAAGCCTGCTGTCCACATCCATCATTACCACTGCTTTGTAGCTCATGTAATTAGAATTTACAGGGGATTGTCTACTGTGCTGCTTCCTTGCGAAGACCTAAATAACCTGCCATCCACCAAGATCTCCAGACTGTGCACCTGCGTGGATGTGGGCAGTGAGCAGGATAATCCCCTTTTGAATTAAGTGAAAATGACATTTCTCTTAGCTGAATGCAGGTCAACATGCGTTTTAGGGTTAAGCCAAGGTGAGGTACAATAAAGATAGCAATATTCTGAAGGAATTTGTAGTCAGGCTTTCTGTTCCTTCTCTCTTGTTGTAGTGGTTGAAACCCTCTTAGATATCTTCAAGCAATCATCTGAATTAATCTATGATAAATGACATTTTAATTCATGACACATTTTCCTTAGTGAATATGAACAACAGTGCTCACTGTCTTGTTATGTATAGGAAGATAAAACCACCGCCTGACATCAAGTGGTTTGGGACAGCATAAATACACCTTAGAAATGACATATCCAGTCCTTTACAAATTTCCTGTGTAGAATTTTGATCAAATTAAAAAGATGTGCTAAAATAAAGGAGTTAATGAGTAATTTTCTGCCTGGAATACACCAATATTCTCCATCATCATAACTTTAGAAATTCGCTGTTGGGTAGGAAAAAAATAACATGACCCTCCCTGCTGTACTTTGCACCCAGAGTTAGTTACCTCAGATGTCCTAGCACTGCTTACATATGGGAGTGGGAATATGTCACCTCTTCCTGAACAGCAGAGGAGGCTGTTCACTGCCTTTGGTTATGCCTGTGTGAGCTTCTGTAGGAACAACATGAAAGGGTCACCGTGTCAGTGGTCTGCCCAAGCTTAGAGGAATCAACCATCAACATTTTTCGGAGTGATAGTTACAATGAAATGCCATTTGACATGTGCTAAGTAGATTAAATATCCTAGATTTTAGGGAAAAGTGTTGGTGAGATGCTTATTCAGTAATTAATCTGAATTGACTACATAGTCTTTCTAATCTTCACAAGCTGATGATCTGTCATTGACAGGGACTTAAGCATTCTATGCCACAGGAATGCCAGCTCATTTGAGGTAACATTATCTTCATTACACTGTGTGTTTTATAACACGTGTTCACTCTTCTTTTTACAATAAAAGTATTCATTTACATTTACACATTCCGTCAGTTTAAACAAAAGTCAATTAAAAACACAGGAAGTTGTGAAGCAGTATTTATGAGTACAGCCAACCTTCTTATGATTTTCATAGGAGCTTTTTTCATGTAAATAAATTTGCATCATTCTTATTGGGCATCACAATGTTCAGCCAAAACTCTCAGAGCTATAAATGGAAGAATGTTACAAAACCAGTATACTCAGAGTTGTTTCCTAAGAGACTCCTAACAGTCATTTTGAGTCTGATATTTTTGATAAATCTAACTCTGGTATTTTAGTATTCTGGAACAGGGATGGGATTTGAAAAGTCTTTTTGCTTCTATATTCATCCAGCATGAAGGCAATGGACAGATTCCCCTTTTCTTTGGCAACTCTATTTTTCATAGGCAGTACTCCTAGACTCCCTTAAGATTATTTTTCTTTATGTTTTTTTCCATCCTGGACGCTGTGCCAGCTTCAATCTAATTTGTTTTATTCTATTGGCAACAAAATATTCTATATTTTTTGATTGAAACATATTTGAACCAAATGTATTTAATTCCTACCAACAACTGCAAGCCAAATTTTTTCCTTCAGTTGCATCCCACAAAACATTTCTCTGGGTCAAATTTGCTTCTTCTACTAACGAAAATAAACTTGCTCATGTTGACATTTTTTGTGTCTCAAGTTATTTTAGAAGAACATTCACCACATCTGCTCTCTCTTTGGAGATGACTACATGCATGTATTTCAAACTTTAACCTACATTACTTGTTCTTCTCCATGGCTACCAAGAGAGTAATTCTTCATGACTGAGAGAGACTCAGAGTGACTCACTGGGTCTCTCAAAGACATTGTACATGTCTCTTAAAGTCATAGTATGAGTATCTTGCAAAGGTGTGATGCAAGTAAAGTGTTGACGAACAGAGATCACACTAAAACTGGCTCTGCCTCAACTCCTGCAAGTACTGCAGTTTCTAAAATAGTTGTGATACCATCCTTGCAAGAAATAGGAGTAATGTAAGCAGTTAGCAGCCTAACAGCTGAACTGAACCGTATAGACAGCATCTCAATGAAGAGTTGTCCTCATGGGACACCAGGAAGTATTGAAGCCAGAGCCATTCATTTCCCATTGAATGACTGGCTGATGATTACCTGTCTGCGTGATGCTGTTCACTCTCAAAACTGCCTGCCATGAGGACTAGCAAGGGTTGGAAGGGTTAAATAAATTGGTGTTTTTGAAAAGGACTTTAACTCACCGCATTGAGCTTCATTATTTTAAGTGCTTTCCACTCCTAAGCATTGACTGAAAGAACAAATTATTTTGAAGAAGACATGTTCTGCTCATCATTGAAAAATATGATGACAATATGACAACTGAGATAACTGAGGCAACATTTCCTACTCATGTGGAGCTAATACCCTTCAGATAGGAAGCTATAAAGTCTAATTGGAATAACTGTCTGGTCATTCAGTAAATAAAAACCCAGTAAACCAACACATCTCACAAGACCTAGTACTCTGATGTGTAGGAATAGCTATATTATCTTGCTATTTTTGTTTTTTGTGTGTTTTATCAAAAAATATCCTGAGCTTGAAGCTCCAAAATGTTGTATTTTACACTGTTTGGCTATGTATGCACATATATACAAACTACTGCACTGGCATTGCTGCTTCCCCTGATACGCACCCTCAGCTTTTCTATTCTTACTGCATACAGCTTTTTAGCTCAGTATATTCAATTATATAGTGATTCTTGCTAATAGAATCAAGAATTGCCAGATTTTGCACTGAAACATATACAGCAGTAATTTTAATTGCTGAATGGGACACAAAAATCTCCAACCACCACCAAGTCAGAGTTCATAGGGAAGGATTGCTCCCAACAGAAGTGTAATACACTGTCTTCCTGTGGAACAGATAAAAGCTTGGTGATATCCATCTGATCAAAAAAAAACCCAAAAAAAAAAAGAGTTGAGAATGATAATGAAAAAAAAAAGAGAAAAAATAGAAAAGTAAATGTCATATGAAAAGGGGAAGCTTCCTTGGCCCTTAGTATGGAAGGTTTCCTGGACCCTCAGTGTTTGATTTGTCTGTCAGCATCCCAGGAAGGATGAGACCCTTGTGCACTCTGCCAGTGCCCCACTGGGGGAGCTTCACTGAGCAGTCCTGCTGGCTGGGAGGGTGGTTCCACTGACTCAGTCAGGGAAACCAGCAGCGTAAGGGAGACCTCTCAGCAGATCTTCCTCTTCTGGGCTGTGTTACCCACTGCCAGCCACTGCTAGTGCCCATGAAGGACACACAGCAACAGTTTATGGAGTAACACTCTATATTTGTGTAAAATTGTGACACCTTAAGGTTCAAAGGCTGTTGGTGATAGTGCCTGACTGGAAAAAATATATTCAAAGTAATCCACAGACAAGCTGTAATCCCCAGTAAAATGTTCTGCCAGCAGAGAACATGATTCCTGCCCAACAGGCGTCACTGTGGGGGAGAAGACAGGTTCAGCCCCTTGGCTGATCCCAGCAGTTATCATGGACTCTTTCCTACCTTTCCCCTCATTCTCAACTTTTGTACTATTTCTCTGTGTTTAGGTGCAGCTTGAGTGACTCTAGTCATGCATACCTTTGTTACTGATGGGTGAAAAGTTCTCTCACTTTGCTTTTAAAGATACAATCAAAAAGAATATGGTCTATGTGCCCAGTGAGGAGGGGTGGTTGCTCCTTGGAGGTAATTTTGGGAAGGAGGTGTGCATTGAGATTATTTTTAGTCTTTAATGAGCCAAGTTCATCTGACAAGAGTGATTTAGCCATAGTTGATGTCTCAGCAGCAGGACATGTTCCCCTCTCTCCTCTGGCTGACAGGTGCCCTGCAGTTTATCAGCTGCAAAGTACCATCCAGTTCCCTTCCCTGCAAGGATCACAGCAGACCCTGGCCATGGTAGCTCCACACAGCTCAACCCTCCATTCCCTTCCCCTTAGCATATGTGTGAATGGGGAATCACTGAAGAACAGGTTTCAAGTCACACCAACTGCATTCCATCCAGGGACCAGCAACTGTGATTTATCCTATAATTTCCATACTATTATAACCCGTTTTAAGATGCCAGTACAATTCCTCAGTTTCTTCTAATTATGTCCCTAGTTACCTGTCCACAGGGGCCCCAGACATTTTCCCACAGTAAGTGTGTGTAAATTTTTAGATTCTTTGTGAGAGACTCTCTCTGGTGTTTCCTACTGAGGTTTTCTCCAGAATCTCTGTCCTGACCCCACGGCTGGACTCCTGCTGACTTGGAAATCTTTTACTGATGGGTGAAAAGTTCTCTCACTTTGCTTTTAAAGATACAATCAAAAAGAATATGGTCTATGTGCCCAGTGAGGAGGGGTGGTTGCTCCTTGGAGGTAATTTTGGGAAGGAGGTGTGCATTGAGATTATTTTTAGTCTTTAATGAGCCAAGTTCATCTGACAAGAGTGATTTAGCCATAGTTGATGTCTCAGCAGCAGGACATGTTCCCCTCTCTCCTCTGGCTGACAGGTGCCCTGCAGTTTATCAGCTGCAAAGTACCATCCAGTTCCCTTCCCTGCAAGGATCACAGCAGACCCTGGCCATGGTAGCTCCACACAGCTCAACCCTCCATTCCCTTCCCCTTAGCATATGTGTGAATGGGGAATCACTGAAGAACAGGTTTCAAGTCACACCAACTGCATTCCATCCAGGGACCAGCAACTGTGATTTATCCTATAATTTCCATACTATTATAACCCGTTTTAAGATGCCAGTACAATTCCTCAGTTTCTTCTAATTATGTCCCTAGTTACCTGTCCACAGGGGCCCCAGACATTTTCCCACAGTAAGTGTGTGTAAATTTTTAGATTCTTTGTGAGAGACTCTCTCTGGTGTTTCCTACTGAGGTTTTCTCCAGAATCTCTGTCCTGACCCCACGGCTGGACTCCTGCTGACTTGGAAATCTTGGGGATCAAGTAACACAGGGGCCACACACAGAGGCCTTGCCATCATGTTGCCCCCACCAATGCCCCCCCTGTTTTGAACAGCATCTTGTCTGTCCTGTGCTCCTCCCTGTGATTACCTCCTCCGTGCCCAGCTGTATTAAAATGTCATTAGATTATTTCATTATGTTTTCGTTATGTTTTGTGGGATTTTCCTTACACAGTGTTTTCTGTCCCAGCTTGCAAAAAACTGGGGTCCACCTCTGAGCAAGCCATATTCTATTTATATTTGCATTTCTCTGAACTTTGTACTTCTTTCCACAAATGAGTAGATTGCTTATTTTTGTTTTCAAATCTTCCCACTTTATAAGCTGTCTTAAAATAATTTTGGAATCATTTAGCTGTTAATTTATATGGGTCACTACTGAAAAGCACACTAAAAATATGTATTTTTGTTTTTGTTCTTACTGACTTTGTGGCCTATGGAAATATATCCAATCTGCATTAGCCAAGCAAGAACTTTACTGTGGTGTGTGGGTGACCGTGCACTGGAAGAGATTGCCTGGGTGGTTATGGAGTCTCCCTCACTGGAGACCATCTGCAATTCCGTGCAATGTGCTCTAGAATGACCCTGCTTGAACAGGGAGGTTGGACCAAATGACCCACTGTTGTCTCTTTCAACTTGCCCCATTCTGTGCTTCTGTTATAAAATCACTGAAGAATAAAATACCAAAGTCTGAATGACTGGAAGAAATTGAAACAAAGGTACAAGTGCAGGATGCCACATGCCAGAGTAGACAGAGCTATCTATGCAGAACATGATATTGTTGAGACAAATTTCAGTAAATGGAAATCTTCCAAGAAACTTGATTTTTGAGCAGCCCACATTCCTGTTAGAAGTGCACCATCATGAAAACACAGCATGGGAAATTCAAGCATGTCTTCCCTGAGAATTGTGCCTGTCTCCATTTAATCCCTGTCTAGACAAGATATGCATTATTTTCACACATGCCATGTAAGCAGCCCATCTGTTCCTCCCCACACCAAGCGGTGTGCTGGATCCTGCCATGCAGGGACTTGCTTCAGAAACACGTGGTTATCCAACAGCTCTAACAGCTCCCCAGATAATTTTCTAAGGTACAAGATATGTGGGAGTCCATCTGTCTGAAAACACAGCTTACCACAGACACCATGAGCAGCATTCTTGGTCTGACTCGCAGGAAAAAGGGATCAGGAGGGCTTGTTAGGCAGTGCTGGGTGCCAGGAGCCCATCACTTGTGCACTCACTGGGGCAACAGTGAGTAACAGGTAAGGAGAATGATATCCTCAAATTCTTACTACTTACTGCTTAAACATAATTAAAAAGAGGTACACCTCTATATTGGAAAATTAGAAATTTTCTAATGCAACATAAGGCTTTTCAGTTTATTGTCTAAGTGTGATTAATTTGTTCTTAATTCTTCTGTTTGGGAAAAGAATTTCGACCTCGAGCAATTTTTGGCATGAAAGAAAAATCACCTGTGTAGATGAGATAATTTATTATTATATTACTTCAAGTTTTTCTTATTCTCAGAAGTTGAGATTTCCTGATCATCTCTACTCTCTGCTTTTTTGTAAATAATGTCTGAAACCAATGGGATCCATTAACACTGCAAAAAGATGAGGACATATTCCAGAAAGATCACTAGTAGATCACTTTCTACTAGTGATCCTTAAGTTCATTCCTGATATTCAGAGTGCAATATCTATTGCTACATTTCATAACAGTTTTCAGTTTCTGTTTTCTCTGTGGATTGCCCTAACAAAGAAAAATACAAGCTTTTGGTTAGATTTCATGTTCTTTTTTCCAGGTTTTTATTGTGTTCTGTTTATCATCAAATACTGTTCTTTGGGGTTAGATTTCCTCCAGGAACAACCAAAACCAAAACAAACCCTACAAACAATCCAAGAGGCAAAGAAAGAAACTGATTGTGACAGTCTGATTCCATGTGAAAAGGTCTTCTCTTACTCTTTGTTTTTAAGCAGGATGCTCTGCCAGGAATGGGGTGAAAACAACTCGAACAATATGCTATTAGCAAAGCTGTCAGTAAATGAAGAAATGAGGAAGGGGATGTGTATGGCTTTTGGTGTTGAAGAATGCTGGGATCAACCCCAAAGTTAAACATCCTGATAGTGAAATGATAATATGGCACATCTGAGAAAGTACTGACAAAGGAACGGAAAAGTCACGCTGTTGACAACTTGTCTGAATCAGCTGGGCCAGGGATGCATGAGTGACTCTGAGCACCATGAATGCCCAGTGCCACCTTTTAATGGCAGGGCCCTCTAATGTACTCCTCCTTGGCGTGTGTGGAGATTCCTCCCTTGAGAGGGGACCTCAAGGTTACTCTCAAGATTACTCCTTGAGGCTGTGTTGATAAGGATGAGAAACAGCAATCTCAATATAATTAGTTTCATAAAATGGCTTCAGTATTGCTTCATAAATGGCACACTGAAATATCCTAGTAGTTGTAGCCATGTATTACATGTAGGAAATTGTTTTGATTAAGATATTTTTGTCTAATCATTAAAGTGACAAAATTTTTCAGTATACATGTGATTTACCATCCTTAATCCCGCAGGACAAAGTTGCATATAGATTCACTTCCATATATAATCCTTTAGATTATAAACTGTTGACTGTGACATCTCAAGAGCCAGAAACAGTTAACAGTTTGCCCAGAGAGTTACAAAGAGTGAGTAGGGTGTTGACAAACAGGGTCTTGCTTTGTGAGTGAAACACACCTTAAAGCTTCAAAGGAGGGACTGTGAACAAAGGACCACCCGAGAGAATTTACACCCTTCACACATATTCTGGGGTATTCCTATTCAGTTCACCCCTGCAGTGGCTCTTGTCACCTGGCTGGCACCACAGGTTCCTGTGCCCTTTGTAGAGCAAGGAATTGGCACCAGTTCACAGTGTCTTGCTTCAGGCTCCTGGCACAGTGAGGGAGCTCAATGTGGGGCGTGTTCACCAGCCAGTTGGTTGGGAGGTAATTCTAGGGGGTGAGATTGCAACCACCGACTCACAGACCACTGGCTAAAGAAACCCACTGACCCACCAAGAATAAGAGGAAGACTGAGCAGGCAGACTAATTAACATCAGAAGTGAGAGAATCATTCAACCAATAGAAGGTAGGGTACTAATTAATAAGGAAACTAGGCAGCTGGTAGCCGATTAATTGTGATTTCTTGGTTTGCCAAAATAGATATAAAATATAAAATTTAGAGAAGTTTTGCTGCTCTAGCTTTGTGGATTTACCATGTAGCACCCTCTTTGCACAATTGCTTGATAAACAAACACGTCAGCTCTGTGTATAAGATTGGCTTACTGCGCACTGGGGGATGAATATGGCTTTTAGGGACAACAGTGGGATCCAGCTGCACCTAGACTCATCACGGAGAAGGAGTTCAGAAATCAAAGGTGCCCTTTCTGCCCCTCCTAACTGAAAGGGAGGACTTCTCTAACAAACTTTGTCTGAAGCTCCCAGTCTGCCCCTGACAGATGATTGCTCTCAAGGTCCTCCCTATCCCACTTTTATCATCCCACTACTCGTCAGGGCACTGTTACCATGAAAGATAAGCATATGTAAGCAGCCTAAAGGATTTTTTTTAATGTGTAAAAGTCATTTCACCCACAATTGCTCATGATGTGTGTGAAAAATGCCAATCACTTGTTTTAAAATTTTAAAAGTTTAATAGTAATAAAATAGTTATAAAAACAGTAATAAAAATCAGAACAATAAGAGTTTTGACAATCAAAGTTATGACAATAGAGGACAATAAAAAGCAAAGAAATACAGATGTCTGGATCCTTTCCTAGGGCAATTAAACCCCGAAAGCACACCCACTAACAAAGATTAACCCTTAAAAACAATAGCCTGTTGCATATTCATATATCCCATACATGATGCATAAATTCCTTTCAAACAAAGGGTGCTCTCTGGTTATTGTCAACTTCTCCCCTTTAATCCTGTTGGCTCCTCAGAGGTGGGAAGGAGGTAATAATTCTTCTCTTGGAGATTTAGGTGTCTTGTTGCTGTAAACTCTGTGCAAAGAATTTCTTGGTTATTTCATCCCTTTCTGGAGTTAGTTAAAAAGAGTATCTCACCATTGCATAGTTTCTATTTTAACATTATGTTTTAACTTAAAACTACTTTAGAAAGATTAATACAGTATAGTTTACAACATTACACATATAATATTTGTTTTAATATCTGGGAAGAGCCAACCCTGTATTATGTACTTTTCACCATGCAGAACTTAGCAACCCCTTGAATAAGAGACTCATCTTTACAAACAAACTGTGGGTCTGCTGGTAAATAAAGTTAGATACTGAGAGATAAATATAAAACAATGGGAAGGATTTCACCAATTGGTAAATGGAATGAGAGATTTGTCTTGACAAACAAACTCTAGGTTCTGCTGATGAATAAAATTGATACTGAGAGATGAAGGAAGCAATGGGAAGAACAATAAATTCCATAAGGAATCCCACTGAGTGACACAAGGAAAAGACAAATCTGGGGGATATACATTAGAAAGGGTCTTAGGCATTTCAGGAAGTCTGAACCTCTCAAGTACCTCAGCCAATGGGGAAAGAGAGAGGGACACGTGGTCAGGAAATTAGGATAAAAAGGAGGCTGTGTCCTCCAAAAATTGGAGACACCCCAGGGGAAACCTCCATGGCCTCTCCCTTTATTCTAATAAAGTTGCAGGACTCTCATGTCTCCTTTTTAAACATAAATGTCTGGTGTTTGTGGATTAATTTTCCTGACACCCTGACCACACACCCCAACAGAACTGGAAAAACACTGCCCTACTCCATTCCCCCAGGACATGGTGTGAGGTGGTATCAAATAACCTCAGGGTCTGGGCTGTGCTACTCCTGGCTGCTGCAAAAGTTAGCTCTCCTGTCCTGGATGGAACCAGGACTCTACAGCTGGGCAAGGATTGGCTTCCCGTGCTGTTTATAGGTCAATACAAAGCTCCTGGCTTCTCATCACATCACTGAACAATCTCCTACCACTAGACCAAACATGTTTCATAGACACTCAATGAATATTAAGAGTTTTTGGAATGCTGAGGTCCCAGATGGGCTTGTATCTCTGCACAAACCTATGCACAATCGTTTTAGATCCTCTGGAGCCCTCTTGCATGGCCACTGATTCCTTTCCGTTTCCCCATCCTCAGGGTCACTTATGTCTACCTTTATGTGTCTGCAGCAGAGATGCTGCCCTTGCACTTCTGCTGGAAACATCTCAATGACCAAGGGAGGTAGAGTCACAGCACTTATTTCACACTGGAGTTGACACAAAGATGAGTCTAATCCGTGTCCTGCCTAGGTGCAGCGGGTGGATGCTGCTGGAGCTCCTGCCCTGTGGTGATGCTGAGCGCTGTTTCTGACACATGGCCCCTCGTCTGCCTCACAAGCCGTGCTTTGGTTGACATATCACGTCACGTATCTGAAACATCTGACTGCTAATTTCACTAGCCAGAAGAGTAAACTAACAAGAACTCTTAAAAATGCTGGCACCTTAATTTCTTTGTTTTATTTGCCAAATTTTAAGCCATGTCAGTTTCAATGACTCTTCAAGGTCATCTCTTTCAAAGCAGTTGAGTCTCACAGCTAATTAGGCTCCCTCTCTGGATTTTGTCTGGAGCTTCTACAAGCATGGAAGGTACTGTAGATATTTTCTATGAGTAGGGAAAAACACCTACAGGACCAACTTTCAGCTATTTTTTGTACAGGCATTTTTTCCCCATGCTGAAGTATTGTAAATGTAGTAATTGCTCTAGGAGCTGAACGTCAGTCATTTTATTGCAACAGCAGCTGCACATAATTTATGTTGTTATGAAGTAATTTCCTGCAAAGTTTGGAAGGCTCTTTCAAGATCAGTGTTAAAATAGCTCCAGTGAAACCATTCTGGGGGAAGACATTTACTGTGTGTTTCAGACAGCTCCTGAAAACTAATCTTGGTGTTTTCTAACTGAGCTCTGCACAGCAGGTATGGCCCCTGGTTCTCAGAGAACACAGGAAAAAATTGCAGCTAGGTTATAATGAGAAAGAAAGAGTGACTGAGACACTGCAGGAAGGTCACTGTGACCTACATCAACAGTTCAAACTGTTCTACTCCCTGCAGGCAAAAATTTCAGTACAGAAGTCAATGTGAACTGATCTTCATTGGTTATAAAAGTTCTTCCTTGGGTATGGATTTCCAAAAGCTGAAAAAAAAAGAAGCGGTTTATAAAATACATTAATCAACTCAGTCAACAACTCAACAACTCAGGTTGTACAGAAGCCATTCTTCAGTTCTGAAAAGCATACCTACTTTCTCAGTCCTGTCCTTTGATCAGTGAGCTGGACTCATTTTTTTAATTGACACCATGCAGGGATGTTGGAAGAGGTTGTTCAGGAAAGCACATACTGTGAGAGAATCTCTGTGTCAGGAGTGACAGCAGTGTCCTGGAACAATGTTTATGTCTTGGATATATTCTCGCCTGTGCCTCTGTCACCAGCTTGACCGGAAAAAAAGTCCAGATTCCCCTTCAGCCATATTCCTGCCTGCTCTCTGCTGAATGAGCAGAGATGTGAGGACACAACTGTCCAAGTTTCTTGTGAGTTGAGGACACATGGTCATTTCTCATAGCCTTTTGAAGTGTCACGACAGTAGATGCCATTCCTGTCATAAAATGGAGGGCACAACTTTAGGTAAGGACAAATTGATCAGCTCCACTTGATGTCAAATTTGTAAATGTTTCTCCTCTGAATTTCGTGCTATCACTTTAACCCTGAGGGCTCCTGACTTAAACTTGGTTTCCTGAAGTTGAAAATGCAGCTGTGACACCAAAAAAGTCTGTTAGTTTACAAATGTTTACAATTTTTTTTTGTTTTTTTTTTTCCCCTAAAACACTCATAAGTAACAATAATAAAAAGAGAAAATCTAGATACCCAATTTGGATAGTTTTCTCCTTGTGCAAAAGGAGATACATTCCTTGCACAAATCCCTATACTGCTGTTAGTGTGCACATCAAGCAATGTCAGGACTAAACTACCATCAGCTCTGTTTAACATGTCCAAGAAATTACAAAATTGTTAAAAAGTTGTGAACAACTGTGAAAGTTTCTTTTTGAGCATCTTCAAAGTCTTGAATTTTCTGCAAGTTTAGAGAGAATTATTAGTCATCCAGGGCTTCAGAGAAGTGTCACTACTGACCTTCAGCATGGAGGTAATTTATTTAATTTTATATATTTTTGCTTAAATTTATTTGGTCTTCTGACCGGATAGAAGTGGAAAAACAGTTTGAAGCTACCCCAGCTGTGCTGTCCTTGGGCTGGTGGAGAAGATTTGCAGGCTATATTACGGGGAGTGAAGGAGGGAAGAAGGAAAAGAGGAAGGGAAGCAGTGGGGGGAAGGCCTCTGGGCCACCATGGGAAAATGAGGGCACCCCAGCAGGAGGGATGGGAAGGGCCCTGGGAAATGGGGAAAGGAAAAGGGATTATTTTGGCGAGAGGCTGCAAAGCTGCAGATTTTGGGACTGGCATTCTGTTCATCAAACAGTGTTTTGAGTGGGGTTCTGCTTGGTATAAGCATAGTGGGGCTTGCAGCCTGTGGCAAGCCCTGGTTTTGATTGTCCTGAAGAGATTTCAAAAGAGGGATATGAATATGTCAGTCAGTTGCACTGGGACCTGTAGGTGCCTCTGCATTTGTCCCGTGCCACTTGTCAAGGGTAAGAGAGATGCTGGGGCTGCCATAAAGAAGCACTTTCATGTTTATCCTACCAGAGAGCAGTAAGATAAACATATTTGAGTCCCTGGCTCAGCAGGGGTTTTAGGCAGCACATTCAGAGGAGGCAGTAGTTGTAAGAAAACTTGTAGGGTTTCAGGCCTCTTTACATTGGGTAGCTGTATGTAAAGCAAGCCAAGCACAAGAGTTGCTGCTGGTTTTGGCATGTGCTCCCCTTTTGCCCACTCTCAGTCAGGAACCTGGGGATGTTCTGTACCAGCACCACCATACCCACTAGGGTGCTTTTGAATGTGGTCACTGACCATGTTAGTTTTGTCTTTATTTAAATTGACACAGGAAGAGCTTAAAATGAGGATTTCAGTAATGGCATTACAGAAGTACCTCAAAACCTCTGCCTCCGAACATTAGCCTAGATCCTAATGCTATCTGGGTTTTGCGTAATTGCTACCAAAATATCACTTACATCTCCAAGGCCATTAAGGGGGGCAATGCCCAAATTAGCCCTCCACGTTGCTGTTTCTAGAGCTGTTGCAGAGATGCATCTGCAGCGTGGGGGAGGATCAAAGGCCCGGTACAGCAGCCAGCCTGGACAGCTGGGGTGAGACTGGCCCCACTGCAGACAGGAGACTGTGCTGACCATGTCCAGCATGACACAGGGGTTCTTTGTTTTCATAGCATAGACCCTTCCCCTCCTCCTTGCCTTGGAGACAGGGCTCGCCTGCTGCTAGAGCAATTATCCAGTCAGGAGAGGACCACGGGTTTCCATGTCTCCTACCGAGGGTTCTCAGCACAAGGAGACTGATGCCCAGCTGCTGGAGAACCACAACACAAACATTATCAAAAAGCTCAGCCAGGATATTGCGGTAATATGTGGTAAAGAGCATTTCCCTTCCTCTACCAGTGCAGCTCTAGCCCATGGTCCATTCAGCACCAAGACTGGCTCCAGTGGCAGCAAAGTTCTCACCATGGCCACCACATTGCAGTTAAATTCTGATTATTTTTTTCTTGTATTATGGCACTTGCAGTTACTTATGAAAATCAAGGGGAGGGGACTAGGGAAAGTAAAGGAAAAAGAGTGATATGAAATAAAAAGCAGATTAATGAGTCTTGGTGGTGTTTTGGTTCAAAGGCTTAGATTCTATTTGCCTTCAGTATTGTTGGAGTGTGGAGACTGAGCTCAAGGGAAATACAGCTAGTGCAGGGAATTTTGTTCAAAGGAAATAAAGACTGAGTGTATTTCTAATCTAAACTATAACATCAAGACTCAAGCTTTTGTTTACTTCTTACTTTTCCTTACTCAAATATTCTAATCTATACAGACTTCTTCATAATCAAAGCTCTTCACAAAGTTCAGTACAGATAGCAATGAAATTTCAGGCTCACTTTTTATTTAAACTAATAGATGGTTTTGTACTGGAGATGCATAATGGGTTTCCCTTCTTCTGCCTAAAGACCTTTGATTATTTACTATTATTTGTCACATTTATATGTGACACTTACCAACCCCTGTTTCAGGCAAAGATGTAAAATACAAAAATATTCAGAGATAGAATTTCAGACTTTTTTTGTTGTTGTTGTTTTTGAAGCCTCAAAAGTCTTACAAATGCCACTAAATTCAATTGGTTTTCTGTGTACTTCAATAAGTAATTGATCTCACATACACTTACCTCAAGAACTATTCAGTCATGGCTCATCTGAATTTAATTTGAGTTAAAATTAGGATCTATGCTAATTTCATTCTGATTTTTTTCCAAGACTTTGATAGTATGGTAGAAAACAATGCTAAAAAACCACTTCCTTATTTTAGACTATCCAGTTCCTCTAACACCATCTGCAGATCAAGTACCATCTGCAGATCAAGTATCTGCAGTACAGCTTTGCTAGAAATATGCTCTAAGCATCTAAATATGCTGTAAGCATCCAAAGGTAATATTTTCCTTTGTTGTTGTAAATCGCTCTTCTCTAGGTCCTAATCTCAGGTGCTTGTTTGCTTAGTGTATTAGGTTGTGAGGATTTGATAAGGGTAGAGCATTGACAGCACAGAAAACAGTGAAATGAGAACATGTCAAAGCCTCTAAAGAATTAGCAGAGATTTGGAGAATTGCTTTTGGCATGTAGCAAATCAGAGTGGCTGATCAATGTTGATTTCTCAAGCATTAACATAAAAAAATGGTTCCACGAGGAGATCTGATTCACTCATACTCTAAATCTTCCCCAAAGCAGGAAGAATATCCTTCAAAAAAGCCTGTGCTGGGGAAAATGCTGGTTTGCTGTTCCCACCAAGAATGAAACTGAGTCTGACTAAAGACACTCCTCTTGAGACTAAAGACAGAGGCAGAGAAATGTCCCAGTTGATCAGGGACATGAAAGGAACTAGATCCAAGTGGAAAATCATAGAATAGTTGTTGATGGAAAGGGTCTTAAGGATCAGACCTTTGATAAGACATCCTTCATCAGGCCAGGATAGGATTGCAAACTGCAAAAGAAAAACATTTCTACTAAAACTCTTGGGGTAGAGGAGAGATGTGCCTGTCATCAATTCTGACAAGTCCCATAAGATAATTGTGTATCAGTTGAGAATCTGCACACAGATTCTCAGGGTGACCATCAGCCAGGAGCAGCATGGCTCCATTTTACCCAGGGATGGTGAGCTCCAGGACAGGAATGCTGGCAGGAGTCCAGGGAACAAGATGGAGAAGGAGACTTTTGATTTCCCTCACTAAACAAAAGGCAGCTGCTTTTCATCCTAATGAATGGCTGTATCTCGTACTGCTTTGGCAGCAAGGGTTTGGTGGTCCCATTCTGTGCCTCTGTCTTCATGGACTTGTGGGATCAGGCTTGCATCAGTGTTAAATACACTGCCGAAAATGCACTCGTGTTATGCAGTACATTCCACCCTTTAAGAACATTATTTTCTGGTGCAGAACAAAAATGGGAATACTCAGGATACTCAGTATTTTGGTTGTCCTCTGTGTGCAAGGGCGGCGAGGAACAGGTGCATAAATTACAGATTTAAAATCATATTTTATTTCAGAGTTATTACAGCTTTCTCCATCACCTGTGCCCCAGTTTTGGTGGACGTTGAATTGTCTCCCTTTGCTGGAAAAGTGCGACTGGCACAACTATGACATAACCCAGCAGGACTGTCCCTGTGCCCTCCCACAGCTCCAAGCCTGTGGCACCAACAAGCCCATCAGCAGCAATTCTTGCAAACTTTAGGCATTTACAATTGAAATTTTCCTTCATATTTGTCCTTTTCTATATTATTAAAAAACAAAACCCACTCAATGGGGAACATTTCAACTAAAAAGCCAATAAAAGAAACTGTATTTTACACAACTGGGTATTTATTTTAAAGGGGTTAGAGCTGAGCTTTGACTGGATGAGTGTTGTGTAGTGCTGAATTACACTGAAATATCAGCCTCAGGCCTCTTTTTTCAGCCTGACAAATAAAATCAGATTTTAAAAACCATTCCCTGGCTCCTCTCTGTATCTGTTAAAGGTCACAGAAACTGCACAAGGGTTTCCTTAAATTAATATTTGTGACCTATTCAGATACCATCAAGATGAGTCACTTCAGAAGAGCCTACTCCTTCCATCTTTAGATCAGACTTCTAAAGCTGCAATGAATCACAAATCAGGACACATCCTGAATTATAAGGGTAGGACAAGATCTCAGAGACCTCCTCCTGCTGGGCTGCATCCTCGTTCAGGGCTGGTAGAGTGTATTTGGAAAGCACTTTGACAGCAAGTCTGTGCTTTCTCTGGAACCAAACCCTGCCCTGCACACGACAAAGACATCCCTCCATGCAAATGCCTTCTCCACTTAGCCATTGACCCCCTCCTAGGAAACAACCGGTGTTCACTGCTAAAAGGAAGCCAAAGTAGCGTGTTATTCTTTAAGGGCTGCACTGTACTGCAGGAGTTTGAGGGGGAGAATAAAATTAATTGACACTTCCTAGTTTCTTGTACACTTTTCAACCTATAGTGTGTTTCTAAATGGAAAATGGATGTATTATTTGTGCAGATATAAATTTTTGAGAAAAAATGTAGTTACTTTCCCCAAAAAAGAAAAACAAGCTGAGGCACTGAAAAAGGCTGTCCACAGAACTTGCAGATGTCCCATCTGTTCAAAGCCAGATTGGATGGGCTTTGAGCAGCCTGATCTAATGGAATGTCTCCCAGGGAACCTGGAATAAGACAACCCTTAAGGTCCTTTCCAACCCATTGTGTGATTCTGTGATTCTGTGACCTGCTCCCAGAAATGGCGCTGTGAGTTTTATTTTAAATGCTCATTTTGAGATGCAAACAAGGAAATGGGATTGTGCCACTATGGAAACTAACTTGGCAGTTCAAAGTCTGACCATAAATAGATCTAGTATTGGAGACCTATGTGGAAGAATGACCATGTGTTTGTGGTTTAAGACAGTTTTAAAGGTGGACACTCTAAAATGAGTTACCTCCCCTTAGTTTCAACCAATTCCTTTCCACCAAGAAGGAGAAAATTAATAAGAGCAGAAACAAGGGGGAAAACCCACAGTTTACTAACAAGCAAAGCAGCAACAGGAAAAAAAGTGGATAATCACTAGGTATGAAATCTCCAGATCTCACAAACTCCTCAAGAACAAAGAGAAACCCAGAATGGCAGGGTGACTCCCACCCTTCCCAAGATGAAGATGAAGGGCTGGGCTGGGCTGGGCACAGTCACAAGGGCTCCTTGGCCAGGCACAGAGTGGAGCCACCTGGCCCAGAGGAGCTGCAGCTGCAGGCAAACACTTGCGGAATTTCCCTTGAGGCAGTACAAGAGAGAAAAAAATATTTAAAAAGGAACAAAGTGGAGAGAGCTTGCCTTCCCTCCTGGTGCTTTGACCTTCTGAAAAAGGACCATGGCAAACCTCCCAGTCTTGCAATTCCATTTCCGGGTGTACCCGCATTAAAGTAACAAATTTTTGGCACAGATGGCTATGGAATACAGCAGCATTTTGGGTCATCCTAGGACACTCATTTTAATTTCTGCTAGCCCATTGGTGCAGAGGCAATTCAGAGTAGCATAAATGTACTTCACACTCATTTTATGTCTCCGTTTTAGTACCAGATATAAGCTTTCACACTGTGATGTTAGAAAAAAATTCAAGCCAGGAAAAAATAACTATACTTTCCTGTCTTATTCTTCATAATACATTTAAAATTTTGGTGATTTTTTTCTTTTCTAGCTTGTCTGTATTTCATCTGAAGTAGTTATTTCTTCCTATAAATATAAAACTTATATAAACTTATAAAACACTGCAGTTTTTTCAGTAAAATCTGTATTTTTTTCTTTTGGAAAGTAGGTCTTGTTGAGGAAACTTGAGTTATTCCTTTGGTGAGATTATAAATTTCCATTGGTGCAAGTAACTGGCTGTATTTAACATGTGTGGACTTTCATGGGGCAATTTGTAACAAAAATACTTTGATTCAAAAAGAAAGACAAGGTGGAACTGTGCTATGTAAGAGAGCACATAGATCAACAATTGTCTGAATGGATATATCAAAAAAAGCAATTATTAAGGAAGAAATCTTCTTGAAGCAGCTTGCTTTTTTTTTTAAACTCCAGAGGCCACTTATACATTTCTCTATAAAACTCTGCACTTGACATTTGATAACACAAAAACAGATCAAATAAGAATGAGGCAATAATGAAGAATAACCAATAATACTGTTAATATGGTCTGACTGAGAAATTCCAGACAAGAGATATTTCATTACTGAGTGTCCCCTGAAAAGTTTGGGGAATACAGAAGGTAAATAATTAAATAACTTTTATAATGATGCAGTGTCAGAAATGCCAGGAGTATGGCCTTGGGCAAGAGAGGCACAGAGAAATAGAGAGCCAAAAACATTCTTCATATGGCACAGAGATCGATACCAGAATAGCGTACCAACTCCAGCATCCCATTTCTGAAATTAAGAAAATTATATGGTGTAAAGAAGAGCCAGGAATGTGATGGTGGGATAGGGAAAATTGCTGGGTGAGTGTCTATGCACAATTTATAGAAAATAAATGCATCCAAAGATGCCTTCCTTTCTGTGTATAATTACCAGGAGAGCAAGGAAAAAAATCATAGGGTACCAAATGATTCCAGACCACTGCAGAGAGAGACAGGGACTCCAAGATGAGAAATTGATGCCAACACACCCAAAATTGGCAGAGAAAAATGTGACAGATTTTGCGGTTGATTTACATTACAACAAAATAGGTGGACCTGCAATAGTCTCCTGATGTTTTTAAATTCAGGTTGACAGACTTCCTAGGCTTATGCTTTTAGGAAAACCATGACCTCATTCTCCAGTGTTTTCCTAGGTGTGATGCTTCCCTTCATCATCTGCACTGGAGCTTGGTCTCTTCTTCTGTGCTGGGGTGTCTGCCTGCAGCAGAGGGAAGAAGAGCAATTTGGGAAAGCAGGACAACAGGATCACTGTAGGAAAAAAGGCCAGTCACTTCTACTTGCATGAAGAAGAAAAAAACCAACCCTCACTCAGAAGAATCAAGAGGCTGAGCACTCACCAAGTGCCACAACGATGTTATGGGGCCCCCCTCTTCTTTCCTTGTTTATATATTAGGTGCACTGGTTAGTGTTTCCCACATCTGCATAGGGGGATCTCAGAACAATAGTGAAAATTGAAAATGTACAATGAAGGCACCAAAGTAAATATTGTATGATGCTGGAAACAAAGTCTTTAGCCCCCCCGCCTTTTTTTTTAAGTGAGAAAAAAGAAAATGACATTAAAGGAAAGCTTCATTAAAAGCGACTGGAATTGCACTTCCAGACCTGCCATTTCAATGGCATTTCAACAGCAATATTGTAATACAGTTTTACATGAATGATTGCCATAAAGCTAAGGCATAGTGTAGTTTAATGTGATTCAGGAATCATCAGTGCTTTCTTGGTTTTTTGCTGCTGAAGTTCCCCTTGGGAATTGCCAAGCTCTAACTGCGTTCCTGCCACCAGCACCGTGGTTGAGATGCGAGCCGGAACTGACAGAGGACTGCCACTACATCATTAATTTTTCACATTTTCCTGTTCTCGAGTTTCAGGATTTGAAATTGTTATGTACTTTCAGAACAGTACAGAGTGATCGGAGACAAATGCTCATGTTTATGTAATTTACACTTATTGAGTTAGATGAAACCTTCCAAATGCAAACTTGTGATGGCAGCTTTCCTCTTTATTTGTAGCCCAACCTTAATCCAATACCATCTGGGAATAAATAAACTTTTTAAAGGGAGTAACTGCTCTTTCTCACAGCAGATTATATATTCTCCTGTATTCTGTCATATATAAAATATTAATGTGGATTGGTTCTTAATTCAAATTGTGTCTATTTTTTTACTGTCTCTTCCCTTGAAAAATAGATGGACACTTGGTGACTGTGGTGCATTTTGTTAATGTTCAGACCTTCTGAGTACATTTCTACACTATGTAATTATTTATGTGTCAAGTAGCAGTGATCTTTTAAAAACCAGCCTTCAACATCTTAGCTACACTGGCATTGCCATTGAATGAAATATGTATTTAATTTGCATTCTGCCTCTTAATAAGAATTTCTTCTGGTGTGGGAATTATCTATTACAGTAACAAGAATTAGGTAATAAACTGTAAAAAAAGCCACTCTTCTGATAAAAACAGATTCTTTTTTTCACACTGAGAACAGAATAAATGAATTAAAAAATGAATAAGCAATGCACAGATGGGTACACATGATTACTTTATCTCATGGACATTTTTGTTGCTCAGGGAAAAGGTCCAACACAATACTATGCAATCAAAAGCCCTGGTGTACACCTGTAAGGTTGTTCAACTCTTCATAAAATGCAATACTTTGGGGAGTACAGGACTCTAATATACACTGTTCCTACCATGACTTTCAATGATAATGGTCCTTGAAATATATAGAGGACAGGTATACTTTCATCTCTAATTAAATGTTTTGATGTAACCATCAGAGGTTTTAAAATTTCCTTCTACTTTTTAATCTATATTCAAAGCTCACACGTTCTGTACAATTCCCAGTCCATCTGCACTGGTGCTGGCATGCTCCTCAGACTCTGTTTTCTGCAACTAGAAAATCATGATCTCACTGTAAGCTGTGGAATGTCTCCTTTGGGAAACAACATATTAGAGTAACATTTATGCCAAATCCCAAGCATCCCCATTCTCTTCCTCATGCAATCTGCCAAACTGCAATAATGCATTTAACCACTTTGTACACGACAATGATGTTGTGTGAAGGGAAAATAAGATGTCAGAAGGCACAAAGCTGCATCAAGTCTTGAGACACTTCGAAGGCACTTGAGAGTCTTTGCAAACCTTTTTATATCTGTGGCTCCTCAGGCAGGGCTCTCACACCTCCAGCTACACACTAATGTGGATGTAACCACATTAACCCCATGCTGAAAACCTTCTTCTCTCCTCTCTTCAAACAATCTATTTGTAAGTATTCCCTGCATAGAATATTCAGAATTTTTTCTCTTGTAACTGAATGTCTGCTCCACTAATTCTCTTCTTTCTTACCTTGTGTGCTGCTTGTGAAGTCCTGCAGCTCTTGCCTTGGGTTTCCCAGGGGAGCAGTGAGCCCTGGTCCCCTGGTTCTTCAAATCAATTCCTCCTTTTGATTGTAGTTCTGGCCTTTGCCTCTCTTACCCGCAGTTAACTTGTATTTGTTTGATCTCTGCACTCCAGAGGTGTACCTCAAGGTCCATGCATCACCAGGTGATGACTAAAGGCTGGTCTATTTAAGTTGTCAGCAAAGTGATTGAGGTCTTTTCATTATGGTAATTCAGTCTGACTGCTTTAATGTGATGAACAAGGTGCCATGAAGCAGCAGAACAAACCTCTTAATCAGCATCTATTTGCAACACTAAGAGAAAGCTAATGAAGATCTATGCCATAAAATAATGAAAACACAAAATGAAAGTGTGTTGTCCCACAAGCTAATTAACAAAGTGAGGCAATAAATGCCATCTATAAGAAAGGTATAGACCAATTAACTTTCCATACTTTAAAGAAAGGTACAAAATAAAAAAGTTCTATTTACCATTATAATTGTGGTTAATTTGTGACTTGCCTAATATACAAAAGAAAAAAATCTTTATGCATTTGCACATCTACCCACTTCTCAGACAGCTGCCTGGGAAGAGCGATGCTGCTGATGAAATAAGGTGGGCACACCTTAGAGTGGCTGCACAACCTCATGAGCCCACAGTTTTGTGATTTATTTGTTTATCATTTACTTAGTGTATTTTTGCTATTGTAGATTCAGAAATACCTTTGGGGTGAAATGTTACTCTTGTGAAGATTTAGAGAAGAGGGAGCTCCAGGGAAGGATGCAATGAACAAAATTATCTTGCATCCATATTCAGAACAATGAAAAACAGCTAAGCACTGAATAGCAGACCTAGTGCAAAAAATTTAAAATCTGACTATAACAATCTTCACTAACAATACTTCAAAGGTAATAGTTCTACCCCTTAAAATTGTAAGTAATTGGGTAAAGACTTATTTTAAGTAAGACTTAATCTGAGTTTTATTCAGCAGTAAAAATAGACTAGAACTTTAAAAGAAAAAAAATCTCATCAAGAAAAAGGAAAATGAATATAGGTGAATGAGGGAATAACAGGCTAAAGCGGTCAGCATATTAAAGTTGGGGAAAGAGAAGGAGAAACAGGGAGACAGAGAGCAGTAAATGATAGAGGTCAAGATGATGTGAAAGGGACAAGAAATGACACCAATCTAAGAGGGAAGAAAAACCAGAAAAATGTCAGAAAAGAAACTGGAAACTGAATAGAAGTTAAAGCTGAGATTATCAAAAGCTAAAGAGACCCTACTAATGTTGTGATCAGAAACAGGAATCTTGAAGAGAGGAGGCTTTGTAGACACTAGGATGTGCTGGCATTGAATATTTAAAATAAAATACAAAGTATTTATTTACTAAATATCAAGATATTTTTCCAGTTAATATAAAATTCAAATAAATTCAATGTCCTTTAGGGAATATGTGTCTCCTTTCACACTTCTGCTTTAGAAGTCTACCAGATTTATGTGCTCTTTTTATAGAACTGAAATAAAATTTAGCTTCTGGAACAGACTGGATCTTCTGCATAAAACTTGACAAATCAAAATCAGTTTTAAAGCCCAGTTACCTCTTCAATTAATGTGTAGCTGTCAGGGGACCCAGTCATCTTTGACTGCAGTCTGCAGTTGTGCTGTAAATGTACAAACTGATATTTTTACTGAAACCCAGATGAATTTTAAACACATTGCAGGATTTCATGGTAATTGAGCCTTGCTCAGAAATTTGACACTTCACAGAAGAGTGGATGCTTATCTCTTCTTTCTTGGAGTCAGTTAGGTTAGAATAGGTGCATTCTACTGCCTAGAGTAATTTCAATAGATATATTAGATAGATCTATTTTCACATATGAAAATTAACTGTAGTACTACTGGAGTATGCTCTTATTAAATATCCATGAGTATCTCTTTATTAATATTTCAAGTCTTTGCTGGGCCAAAGAGTGTAGCAAACTATCTGTGGCCTTACTTCTGCTATGTATATATATTTGTGAGCTCCATGGAAGAGGGATACTAGTGGGAGAAAGTTTTAAAAGTAAAATTATTATTATTATTAATTTTACTACTACTACTACTACTGCTACTAATTTTGTCATTGTCAAGTGTGTCCCTCAAGATTGAGCCCAGCCACCTTCATCCCCCTCAGCATCTTGGCTGAGGCTGGCAGGATCTGCATCCCAAAGGGACCATTGTGCTCATTGGATCTGAACCACAGAGGCCATGTAACCTCATAAAGTAACTGCTAGTCTTATTAATAACAATAATTTTCAGTATTTGTAAAATAACTTTAGAAAAAGTCAATTAGTTCCACAGTTCTCCCTTTCTCCTCAAGGCAGACTTTGCCAAATCTTTCCCAAGTCACCTAAACACAGTCTCAAATAACTAATTATTAGGTATAAATATCTTCTTTCTCCTTTTCCATTTGTAGAGAAATTGAAGTAGAATCAGATGCCAGCTTCCAGGGCTTGGTTTTGAGCCTTTGAACAAAACTGACCATGTTATTATGCACCAGTTTATGCATAATTTATTCACCTTATTCCAGTGTCCTGGCTCTGGTCAGGACAGGGTTAATTTTTGCAGTAACCAGGAGGGGCCTGACTGGAACATGGAGGTTTTTTGATACCACTCATGTAACAAACAGCCCTGCAGACCTCTCCTTCCCTTGCTGAGGGGGGATGCCCCTCTGCATCACAAACACATGATCACAGCACTATTTTATTTTCTTTTGAAAAAAGATTAGTGCCTCAGGAAGCAAACTTTCTGACCACAGGTGCTTGGTTTAAACTAAAAATAACAAACCCAATGCAACAATTTTTTATTCTTGAAAAATCAAATCTTAGAACTACTTAAATGACTAATAGTGATAAACAGACTTAACAAGTGCTTCTGTAAGGGAACTGTTTGAACGTAGAAGAGAGCTTTAGATGATGTGTTAGGAATAAATTGTTTATTGTGGGGGTGGTGAAGTGCTAGCAGAGGTTGCTTAGAGAAGCTGTGGATAATGCTTCCCTGGAGCTGTTGGAACTGGCTTGGACAGGGCTTGGAGCAAGCTGGTCTGGAGGACACAGTACAGGGGTTGGAACTAAATGATCTCTAAGGCCCCTTCCAACCCAAACCATTCTATGGTTCTATCATTTTGAAAAGATACTGCCTATAGCAAATTGAAATAACACATGAATTGGATAGATTTTGCTATTGTTAGGGTTTTTTTTCACTCTTACAGTTATTATCACTTCATTTGACTGATGCAGAGCTGTTATTACTTGCTCTCTTATATAAAACACTTCAGTTCAAACATTCTTTTGAAAAGTATTAAATATTAGAAGGACTGGAAAGCAAGCAGGCTTTTCATCTTAATTGAGGCCCAAACAAATTGTAAGTGATTGTTACTTGCTAGCAAGCACGTGTTTGAAATTAACACAATGACATTAAAATCTTTGTAATACTTGCCTGTCTTTGGGTTCTGTCTGCTTTAATGCCTTTGTGCATGTGGGCTTTCACAAGTCTGTCCAACTGCTGCCTTAAAGGCAACTCTGCATTCTCTTTTTGTTTTACTTCCAAGCATTTTTTATCCTTACAAACTTAATTTTCAAACTGCATTCACTGATGCCCAACAACACAGTCCATGTTAAATGGAATGGTGTAGTTTCTTCAAACAGAGTTAATTCAAATGTGAAATTAACACTTTTCACCCCTCAGGTATTTTCCTAGACACACTGCAGAAATTGTATTTTGGCATGTAGGTACAACCTTCAAGATAAGGACCAATGAGAAAATTAAATTTAGGAGTCACTAGGAGCTATTGAGGACATTTGGAGTACTTTAAACAATTCACTCAAGTGACTCAAGACCACTCCATAGTCTGACAGACACAGTCATAATTTTAGGTTGACAAGTATTTTAAATGACTCTGGGATCAGCTACCCTTTCACCAGATGAGTACAGAAGCACCAGTGACATGGTCTCAGGAAAATCAAGCCTAGCACAGGCATTAGCTTGGTAATGGAGAGACTGGTAAGACTCTCCAGGATGGCATCCCACTACACTGGAGTGGCCTCCAGGCATGCCAGGGGCAGGAATGAGCAGCAACCCTCCTTCACCCTGATCCCAGGAGGTACCAAACCATGCACACAAACCCTGAGATCCAATGCAAAACCAGGTGCCTTAGGACACAGCCAGAAAAATGGTGAGTTATAATCAGAGTATACAGAGATTAATTTTGGAAGGGAAATCTGCAAGATAAGGTTCAACCCCTTGCTCAAGCAGGGCCAACAGCAAAGTCAGGGCCTGATCCTCATCCAAGAGGTTTTTGTTCCCGAAGTCAGAGATCACACAGAGCGCTGGACATTCTGGGAAATGAAGTAATCCTGGATTATAGCAGCACTTCACATCTGTGTAACCCCAATGTACTCAGCCATGGTGTTTCCCTGTACAAAGGTGAGCATTGGTGCCATCACAGAGCACCATCCAGTATCATTCATTGACAAGGAATGATAGAATGATGATCTCTTCTTCCTTAGAAAAGGAAGAGATTTTCTGTTCCAGGTTTTAAACTTATACAAACCCTCACCGTCGCGTGGTCAGTAATAATATGACATGTTTGTGTTCCACAGCAGCAGTTAGTCCTTGGCACAGAACCAAGCCTTTCAATTAATTCCTTCACAGCTTTTAAAGTTTCTCTTACTTTGCTATGTGCAATTAATTCCACTTCAGAATTCAAAAGCAATTAGAACATGATCACTGTATCTTAGCATCAGGGTGAAGGCTGCAGATCAAAATCAGATTTAGAAATTGCTTAGAACTATTACGCTCCTAGACTTTAATCTCCATTTATTCTGCCTGATGATAATCTTTTGTACTCAAGGCAACCAACACTTAGTGCAGACAGGAAGATATTGTTTCTGACTTCTCAGTTGGTATCTCAAAGGTATCATTTGAATTTCTTTCCTCCACTAACAGATTTTGTGATTATTTTGCAGAAAACACACCAATAAATGTGGTTACCCTCCCCTAAGACAGACTGCTGTGACAAAAAAAATAAAGCATTACCAGGAGTTAAATCTTTCAAAGCCCCTCTTAAATAAGTTGAATAAGGAACGCATTACTGTGTGTATACATACATGTACACAGAGGCATGTATGGTGCTCCTTTGCATGTCATTTCCAAGGAAGCACAGCTCAGGCCCTGGGAGCTGAAGGAAACCTCAGCAGGAGTGCTAGAGAAATGCAGGTGATGAGCTTCAGCCTGCACCAGGACGGCAGCTCTGCTCAGCAGATTCTGCTCTGGCAGCTGTCATCAGCAATGCTCCTTTGCGCATCAGTCTGAGAGGGAATGCCATCCCGAGGGATGATGGATCTGGCAGGCTGTCTGCAGGTGATGGAGCCATCCTGGGAGCATGGGGCAGCAGCTCAGTCATTCATGGAAATGACTCACTCCATCAGCCACCTGTGCCCTGCAGCAGTGTTTGTCAACTCAGAGCCCCGTTCCAACACAACACTTCTGCTAGGTCTGCAAACACTTTCCCTGGGAGGCAGAGCCACAGGACTCCCTTGTGTTGCAAGGGCTAAAGAACATCAGAGGAGTTTGACCATATTGACAAGACTTGGAGTTGACCAGAGGAAGGTGGTGCAACTTGAAGACCAAGGGGTGGGCAACTGGGCAGCTCAGGTTTGAGCATAGCAGCAAGGGGGAATTGCCTCCAAGAGCTGTACTGGCTCAGAAGTGGGAGGGGACAGCTTGCCATTCCTCAGACAGCTCTTTCAGGGCTCAGCCTCATTATTTGTGCCAGCAGCTGAGCTGGGTTTACACCACTTTGGTTTGGCATAGCACTTCTCTGGTTGGAAAGCTTGGGCTTGAGATGGACTCATGAAAGCAACTTGAAAAGGATTATTTATGTTCAGAGTCTCACACTGTATGAGATGAAATCACCAGATTTAAGCAATTGAATATAAATAAATAAATAAATAAATATTTAAACCCATATTTGTCGTGGCCCAACCAGGAAAAGAAATTTTCTGGTTTACTTGGTTCATTGAGGAGGAGACAATTGACATGTTCTCTGGGGTACCAGACCTCTCCTTGCAATTTATGGAGTGCTGTCCTGTATGGGATTAGAAAACTAGACCAACTCAACATATGGGTAGCAGAAGACAGGTTAACGCGCACATGAACCTGTATTATGTATTTAAAGGAAAGATAAGAAAAAAGAGCAGAAGAAAAGCTGGTATTTCCATCACTAAAACCAGAAAAAATTGATAAACCACAGAAGTATGAAAAGTTGTATCAGATGAAAAGTGATTAAAAAACTGCATGCAAGAACTGCCAAATTTAAAAGACAGATCTGGAAAGAGCTTGAGGAAGTGCAAAATGAATAGAGATCATATGAGAATGGGATTTCATTCAATTTATTTTTAAAATATATTTTTACAGTAACCTGCTGCTGCAGAAACCACTTTGCAACAAAGACAAAAAGATATTAAAGTGACTCTGTCTCTCTCAAAAATCCCTCACACAGCTGTCTCTCAGTTTATCCCACCTGTCTTTGCAAAGAGCCAGCATGACTTTTGCACAAGAGTTTCAAGGTAAAGGTCTTTCATTTAATGTCACAATCTGTTTTCTGCTTTTTTAGAGCACCCATTTCTTTTTAGGAAGATCCCCAATCTTCATATGGAGGCAGCAGTGATTCTCTCTTGTATAGATCCTGCTGCTGTGATCATATTTAATGATTTTGTATTATTTCAATACTTTACTCCCCGTTCTCCACCAACAGTAGCTGGAAAAAGAGGCAACTGGATGAGCTGCAGCTACTCAACATAGAGCAGGCATTGTGTAAATGAAGAGGGAAGCAGTCAGATGGTATTGCTGGCACATGGTGGCTGCTTCTTATGGGGATAGTCACAGTGATGTATCTCACAAAGCATAAGGTGCTTCACCAGATGATTCTGGCTGTTCACAGCAATCACAAAGACCTTCTCCTGAGTCACTGAGTACCTGGTCTGCACCAGGAAGGTTTCACCCACTGTAATATGTTCTGTGTGACTCAAGCCTAATCCATTGTAATACTCTCCCAGTTGCAGCTGATGGTGGAAACACAGTGGATGTAGCAGGTTATATATATATGTATATATCACTCAGCCCTCTCTCCAAAGGAACAGAAGTCTGAAAATCACTGCATGAGTATTTCACATCTTACACATTCTCAATTGAAACCTGAGCATCTGGTTTTTCATCTTTCAGGATGTTTGTGATCAAGTACTCTAGCTCTTTCCTTCCCCTCCAATTCCTTCATCATCTGCCAGTAAGCCCTGCCCCAGGGCTGTAGTAAACTAAGCTCTCTGTTCTTTAAGGTCTTTGTGCAGCTTGACAAGACAAGGCTTAGCTGTCTACGAGACCTAAGTGAGCACAACATAGCTGTCAAAGAAAGCCATGGCTAAGAAATTTCAGAATAAAATATCTTGGTACTGAGCGAGTTCTTTACTTCAAGTAAGTTGAAAATAAACCTGTGGAAAACAAGGACAGAAGAGCTCTGTTTATACCAAACTTCGGCCATGCTTTTGTTCAAACTCAAGTCCAAGGACTGCTTCCCCTTGACAGTCCTCTGGCAGGGCTCACCCTGCTACAAGGGGGCAAGGAGGCTGCTGAAGAGGTGCAGAACAGCTTGAAGGGGACAGAGGCAGCCTCTTGACTGTCTCAGCAGCTGCTGGTGCTTCAGCATAGATTGGCATTCTGGAAATCAGAGATGTGTCTGGAATTTGTAAAATTCTAAGCACTATGAAGCAATTAGTTTTGACTGCAGCAGTGACAAAATGAATCCATAATAAAAAATTGTTCCAAAAAGAAAAACATGTCATTGGCAGCCATGTTACAATAAGCACTTCAAGAAAAAAATAGAAGACTGGTAAGTTCTTAGTTCCTAAGAAGTTAACACCTATGTGAGAAGATGCTGAACAAACATAAAGAGCTACTGCACTGTAATTTGAAAGTTATTGCAATCAGTGAGGTAAAAGCAGCTTACAATTCTACAATTCTTCAGTCTTTATTGACAGTATTTGACTGTACGGTGAAAAAAATGTGTATCAGGTGCTCTGTTATCTATGTTTTGGAAAAACTGTGTCTGCACACTCCTGTCTCTCCCTTTTTATACACTTAGCACAAACAGCTGGAGAAGCTGAGCTCGCACTCTCCTAGAAGTGCACAAGACAACAGTGTCCATCTCAGATGAGGAGTAAGTCTACTTACACTTCCTACAACTTTGGGAAATCCACAGCACCAACACTGCTATCTGGTAGGCAAAATGCAGAGCCACAGTATCAGCATCTGATAGAAAACCCAGAGTTTTTGATTGTGGTCTTGAAAAAAACAAACTAACAAGAAACTCCCAATGCTCAATGAAAAAAAAAAAAAAAGCATTAAAAGCAAACAATTCCCCCTTTATAAAAGACAGACAGTGTCTTCTTCCTGCCATGTCACATACCTGAGGTCAATCACAGCTGTAATTATGCTTGGTATTGTCCAGTGTATTGGAAGACAGCTCCCAGTAACAAGGAGCTTGCAACCCAAGCTGCTATTGTGTTTTCATACTATTCAATAAAATGGGATAGATTGGATTTAATGTGATTTGTATTAAACATGGGTCAGAAATCTTTGCAGAGACAAAGAATCAACTTTTAATGTGTTGAAAGCAACAACTATTTAATGAACTGTTCCTATTCTTTTTTTTTATTCTTCAGTAAATGAAGTCCTGCTCATGAATCTCTGGAGCTGCTCAAATATAGAACACAAAATGAAACTGAAAAAAACACCAAAAATCAGAAAGACATGAAAAAAACACTATCCAAGTGACCTCCCAGAAGAGTGACCACCAAGAGCAAGCTTTGTCAAGTCTTAGAGGTGCTCTCTCTAGTGAGAACCAGCATGGGGTTAAAAAAAAGCAACCTCTATTATCTGAAGCTGTGAAATGATCTACCTTCAATTCATTAGATCTCATTCCATTCTGCCTTCAGCATAAACCAACTATAATAACTTATAGTTGGACAATGTTTATTTTTTCCCTGCTTTACAGCAAGAGCAGCCAAAGAACACTGACTTCCTCGGCAGTGAAATCCATAAGCAATTCTCAGTTCCCCAAATCAGTGATACATGTCTTTGCATTTCGCAGTGCTCTACATAAAATACGTGGTTGCCTCAAGCTGCAGGAATTTACAAGCTTTGCCAGTGTTACAGCAGACTTGCTACAATGTACAAATTTGTGGAGGCTATACATGGCTTAAAAATCAGGAGAGAACGACTTTTACCTCATGTTGTGGAATTTTATAAAAGCTTAATTTAAACTCACCTTCCCTGAGCGCTTTTCACTGAGTACTTCACAACTCGGAGATTTGTGGAGTTTGTTTTACTACAGTGCATGTAATACAACTTCAGGCTGTATTATTATCTTATTCAAGGAGCTCATCACTGTTTACAATAAAAGCAATTTCATGGTATTTTGAGCAGAAAAGCACCATACTACAACATTTTTTTCCTAATACAGAATGTTCACAGTTGATGGTTACTCAGCTGGCGTCTCTGGGCTGTTGTCACCTGTTGGCTCTCCTAGATGCTAGAAGGCATTCAGGGCTCAGTACCAGCAAAGTCTAGGCTAAAGCTCACACAGAAGGATTAAGAGGGGCAGGCAGTTGCTTACTGCGCTGCCAGGAGGCTGGTGATGACAGCTTTTCCACCACTAGAGTGGGTGGCACACATTCCAAGACCATATGCCAAGGATACAAACCATAGGCTGCAAGAATTTCTCCAGGTTTTTAATAGCAGCAAGCTAAAAAAAGTTACAGCTACTCTTGAGAGTCATGTCTGGCTTTTGCAGCATTTCCATTTAAGATTTGCAGTTACTGATAGTTCAAGGCTATTTGACAGCAGCTCTGTGAAGGGAAGTATAATAAATCTAAATTTAAAGAAAATAATTTTAAGGAAAGTGAGAGAATAAAAGTGTGGAAGATAAGGAGAGATTCTTGCTATTTAGAGGTTTCATCTTACCTCCACAGACTAGAAGCCCCAGCCCACCGAGCTGTTTTCCTGTTAAAATGAGTGGCACACTCTTCAGAGATCAGTGTGTGTGACTTGCAC
The DNA here is from genome assembly GCA_024865655.1 of Emberiza elegans. Taxonomy (NCBI): domain Eukaryota; kingdom Metazoa; phylum Chordata; class Aves; order Passeriformes; family Fringillidae; genus Emberiza; species Emberiza elegans. The sequence continues at coordinate 3,440,539 of JALJVW010000201.1, forward strand.
TCCAACTCACCATCCTGTTTACTGTAAGCCCAGAACAACTGGCTCCAAAAGCAACTGCATGTTCAATGCTGTATCACTGCACACTTTTGAATGCCCTTTCCTGCCTATAACACAGGATTGTATAAGCAATTGTAAAACTCTGCTGGACAGAAATTTTAAGAAGATTTAAACAAGAAAATGGACTGCTATCATGGCTCCTGTCAACATAGTGAACATCCTCATGGCAACTTTCACAGGTCAGAGTCATTGCTTTATTTCTTTTTTATTTTCATGTACATAAAAGTAAAATAACATATCTAAAGAATGGCTGTCATAATTCATCCAATTAAGCACTCAGCTGCTGAGTTACCAAGAGATGACAGAAGCTGTCTGCTACCCAGCTCTTAAGATTCTGTGCCAAGAAAACCTGGCAGTGGAGTTAATGATTGTACTTCTGTGTGCGTCCAAATGATGCCTCAGGTTTTAGCTTTTATACTTTTCAGATTCTGTGCTGCTTTAGTGTGTAGTTCTGAACTTCACATTAGGGCATGGTGAGCTCTCTACACAGAGTAGCTAGACAAAATTCCTTTCCTAGCCTGGGACCAAGGACAACCACCCAAATCTCAGGCCCAAGATCATAAAAACATAAATGTGGACTGAAGAGAGAAAAACAAGAAGGATGGGACTTCATAATCTAAAGCTGCAACTGGACAATTAACTCCAATATGCTAATGGACCAGAACTTTTAAAAGTGAGACATCATTACCAGTTGTCCCTTTTGAGACCATTTTGGGTTCATCTGGGGTGCAGCTGTGGCTGCTCTTGTAGTGCCCAAGCTGTATCCATTGGTGCCTTCTAATAAATATCTACTTTATTCTTTAACTCCATCTGGTCTCTGTTCTAGGTCAGCCTTCACAAGGCATCAGTTCTGGTGACCCACATGGGACAGAAGGCATCTGGAAAACCCCTGGACCAAAGGAACACCCAGCTCCTGCCCCCCACTCTTGCCAGCACTCCCGGGAAGGGGCCCCAGCTGCTGTCCAGGAGGTGTCAGAGCCCAAGAACCTTCAGACCTGACAGAGACGCAGGAGTAGATAAAGGGGAATTCTGTTTGCTACATAAGTTAGGGGGGAAATACTTTATTGTGAATAGCTACAAAGTTTAAGTGGGGGAGCAAACAAAAGCAAATTTCAGGGTTTTCTTTTCAAAATAAATGTGATTTTATGTGTGTAACTCAACATGAAAATAACCTACTTTTGTTCAAGAAAAAGCAAAGCTAAAGACAAGACTGCAGTTGAAACAGAAAAAATAAATCAGACACAATAAACAAAACAGCCCAAACTCTATAAGCTTCTGGAAGGTGAACTAATTCAACTGGATGAACATAAGAGTATTTTGCTTGAGATAGTCCATTCTAGGCACTTGATGATAATTTCTCATTTAGTTCCAGAGCTCTAACATCTCCATTAGCTTTGGCATTTCCTATAAGCACCTGCAGAGAAAAATAAAGAATGACCTGAGAATTTAATATTTTTCTGTTATTGTCTTAATGGCAATCTGAAATATACTTTAATTCCTGTTAGACAGTTTCGCTAAAAGATCATCTAACCCATAATCCCCAAATAGGAAATACTCAACATTACACATCAACTTGCTTAAGAGACCCAAACTCTGCACTACAGTGACTGTAATCACTTCCAATGCTCTGTAAAAGCATCATTGATTACTTTGACAAGTAGTTACTGTTGGCAATTAAAGAAGCAGACCAATTCTCCTGCTGACACACACTTGTCCCCTGCTTTGTATAAATCTTACCTTTGTATAAATCTCCATTTGCCAAACTCAAGTGTTCTCTGCAGCTGCTTTAAAAAAACTGCCACATCCTTTTCCCTCCTAGTTACATTCACACTTCCCCCATTTATTTTCCACACATCATATTTGAATCTTTTCTGTTAGGGACCTTAAAAAAAGGTACCACAGTAACCTAATGTTCATAAGCTTCTGGCACATCTCCTGTAACCCACTGACATTATACTTACTGAAAAGGAAAACCATTAAGCAGAACCAAGCAAATCTCCAGCCATTATTATCATACTCACTAGCAGGGACTATAAACGACTTTACAGAAGCAAGTGCAATGAGATCATAGCAGGATCTTCTGAACTCATTAAATCTAGCTCTAGCTTTTTTTATCTGGGTCTGTGTATGTCTGTGTATGGATTTTTGTCCACACCTTTCTATACGTCCCTCCAAATGCACTTTATATTGGATTCAACATTTCACCAGGGAACAGCTGATAATATGGGCAAAAGACTTCATCACCAGTGGCAGATTTTGAGGAGAAAAGTAGTTCTCATTATAAGCCAAAATGAATGACACCCCACTTGCACTACATCAAAGAGCTGCATGGATTTGTGAGTTTGATCAAATACATTAGTGAAGTACTGTCAACAGAGACTAATACAGCATCTACTATGTACTGAAAATAATGTACCATTACACACAAGCCTTTAAGAGAGAGCACAGAGATTCTGCTGCTCAGATCTTTTGGGCCAGGGACATGACATGTTCCAGCCAGGCTAGAGGGAATTAACATTATTATTGCTAAAATTTTAGTTTAATGGTCCTCATGTCTGCTGAAGAATCACCATTAAAACTGTTCCAAGTTTGGACTGGAACAGTTATTTTATTTATTTACTATTTATTACCATTTATTTTTCATTACTGCATGGAGGAATGGAAGACATTCAAACAAACTGGTTGATTTCAAAAACTGAAGTACATTTGCACCTCAAGAGCAACACCTTCCTAGCCTCCTTCTACCCCTCTTCCCAGTTGCAAATATAATTTCAAGCATAAATCGATAGAAGTTCTGTATAAGGTGGACTGTCTTACATCTATTAATTCACAATCATCTTTGGCATACAGATGTTGCAGGAGGTACCAGCGTGCCACTGACACTATGGTTTCTGGATTGGCTGGTTGGTAAACAATTCTCTCCAACATTCGTCGAGTTTCCCTAGAAACATAATCAAAACATAATCCATATCAAATTCAACTGAACAGGCCCCATGTAACATAACAAAGCAAGCAACAATGGCCAGAAGTAATATATGGGAAAGCCCTCATTGCAGTTCCTGCAAACAGAGACAAGATGTGCAAGAGCAGAAGAGGAGGTAATTGGAATAGAGACAAAGTATCTATTTTAGACACAAAGTGTCTTTAGACACAAGGCGTGAAATTCTGTTTGGCTGATACTACCTTCCAACAACAACAAAAACACCTAACAAAGGGATTTTCAAATTCACAGTGCCATTAGAAATCTGGTAAAAACTGGCAACTACACGTAGGCATGTCATATTCATTCAGTGGTGCTCCATCAGCTTTGGCTCTTGTTCTAAGAATTCTGTCCTTTATAGCCAATGTGATATTCCAGTACATTGTGATTTAACAGGCTGTTGAGAAGTTACATTCTTTTGTTTGCTATTTGTATTCAAGATTAATTTATTGTTTCAGGATTTTGATCCACCTATGCAGATCAACTAGATGTTGTGATATACTGTCTATGTAATTTAGTATCTGGAATTGTAATAAGACTGATTTTAATTACGTTTTTATTTTATTTTAAGTTTTTATCTTAATTTTATTTTAAGTGACAACCATCACAATCACATTAAGATGTCATCTGAAGAGTCATCAAGAAACATAAGCCAGTTTCCTAGAATTATCTATAAAACAGGTGAATTATCGAACAAAACCACACAAAACCCTCCAATCCTCCGTAGCTTAAGCAAAAATACTATAGAAGACAAAATGGACATAGCAACCAAATACACAACAGAAGAAGATTCCAAGAACCCCTTCCCTAAATCCTTCGTCAAAAAGCCACAATGTCCACCTGGCTGCCTAGGAATGGGCATGAACTTTCACTGTGAGCCAAATTTGGGATCCAAATTAGTCCCAGAGTAGTAAGGTCAGTGATATCTGTTTTCACTGCTTCAGAACGTGTAGTCTTCCTGGTGAATTTATTTAGATAACATGCTTTTATAATAAAAGTTGTCTTACAACTGTTATTTTATGGGTGTTTTTTTTTTTTTTACAAATAATGGAAGATTTGGTTGCTCCCCACATCATTAATCCTTTCTCCCTCTCCCTTTTATTTGCCACAAGAATTAATTTCCGCTTTCAAGTTTCTTTAAGTTCTTGAACTTAGATCTGCAGATAATGACCACTTGTATTTTAGCCACTGTATTCCACTGACAACAGATCATGCATACCTTGCTCCCATTTTGCAATTATACTGTAGCAGAGCTTGAAGCAGAGCTGCCAAAGGGCAAGGAGAAAGTTTCAAAGCTTCAGTCGTTGCCTCCTTAACCAAGGATGGCCAGTGTTCATTTGAGACATTAGCCTATTATAAAAGTTAAGAAAAAAAAAAGAGAATAATAAAAAAAGAAATTAAAAAAAAAGAGAAGAAAAATCAAGGGGAAAATTACTTTATTGTAGTATATTTGCACCTCTAGAAAGCAGGTTTTATTCAAGCTGTTCTGAGAAGTATTTGGCAGGTTAGAAAGACACTTGTTTAAAAAATCCCCCAGACTTACAGTGGTTAGAAGTGCCTGGAAAAGTCATGTTAACTTATTTAGGATCAGCCTTGCCAGTATAACCTCCTGCTAATTTGTGCACATAGTCTTTTTTTTTTTTTTTTCATATAAATTTTACTAGTGCTTCAGAAACCCATGTAAATCTTCATACCACATATGAAACTATTCAAGAATGTAAAGTTTATTCCCAGAAGTGACATAATTTTTACCAGAAGTCAAAACCAACTCCTAGACTGTAATCACCTAACAGAGCAACTATTGAGCAAAACCATATATCTTAAGAATATAGGCAAAGCAAAGAAAAACTGGCTTTAGAAAAACTTTATTATCCCCATTGTGTCTGGATAGCATTCAGATTACTGTACTTGAAAGGGTGACCAAATCTTTACTTGGAAGATAACTAGGAGACAAGCAATTTTCAAATACAGAGCCTTCTTGGACCTGAGCAAGTATTTCACCAGGCTTTTATACATTTCATTAAACCAGTGCAGAAATGCCGAAAAAATATCCACCTACAGCTTCTCTGCTCACCTAAAAAGTTGAGATGAGACAATCAAATTCATACTAATCTCATCTTTAAACAAAGTCTTGTTTATTCTTAGGCAATTCAGGTCAGCCCATGAAGAAATAGTATTAATCAATTTAGGCACTATCTTGAGACCTCTGAAAGCATTTATGAGCAATAAGAAACAAAGCAGACCATAGTAAAAACTGACAGAATTACAGCAGGAAAAAAATTGTCACTTGACAAATTCTGACTTTGGAGGACAACTCTCTTCTCCAAAAAGGAGAACAGTTTTGCAGCTTTATCCTCAGTAAATCCGACTGTCTTTTCTTACACAAGATCTCAGGATATATGGGGGTTGCTTTGCCTGATTTTGATTACAGCTGCGTCATTCAATAATTTGTGAAAAAGCATTCACCAAGATCACAGCAGCACCTATATTTTACAGTAGAATTTAAATTCTGGGAGTGCACTTCAAGTTTCTAGAGTGACACTGCTTGAAGACAATAAAGACTTGCCAAGATCCCGAGATATGTTTACCTTGCCCCCCAGTGCAAGGAATAGAGTACTTTTCTTTATTCCACAAGATACAATTCCCTTGGATTGTTCTTAGACTTCAGTGCAAGGCATCTTATCTGGAAATGACCATACAGCATAAAAATATTTGAAATATGACTGATTGACTTCTCCAGGCACCAATGAAGAAAAAGCATCTGTTGAGGCAGTTGTCTGAATAAGAGACATTTGAGGGGTAGGCCAATTTGGATGATCAAACTAAAACTGTTACAGACAAGCCTTACTGAGTAAGTGAGCCTCTTAGGCACAAAGTGGCTCTATGTGATTATTATGTTGCAACCTGTCTTACAAAGACATGTTCTAAGAATACTCCACTGTCCCTTGATGTCTCATTTTATTCTCTAGCTGTCATTCACAAATCGTAACAGGGGCATAATTTAATGACTACAAAAGCCTTCTATCCCACCAACTTCTGTGCAATCATGCAGTAATGATATACTGGTTGTCCTACCATGCAGATTTCCAGTGCGAGCATAGCTAGCCTGAGCAGACTGGATAACTTCCCGTTCCAGCTGCCCTGCTGTGATGCCAACTGCAGACTCTTTCTGTAACACATCTCTGCTCCAGTCATCATTCTCTGAGACTGATATATTTTCGCCAGCCACTGAAAATAAACATCCAACAAAATCAGTTATGGAGCCACCAAAACACACATCCATTAGGTAACACCATTTAGTCCAATTTATGAGAGTATCACAACATAATATTAGCAGATACCATGCACCCAGTCCTCATTCCAACAACACACTGTGCATTGCCCTGCAGAAAAATTAGTCTGCTGCAGAGCTGGCACTACACCTCACTACAGTAAATTATTTTGAGAGTTCCCTAGCCCACTCACAGACTTTTTTTGATAGGTTGTCTCAGCTGCTGCCTGCTCTGCCAGCACAAGATGTCCTGGATTTCCTCATAAAGAGAAGGAAAAGGATTCTAGCTTCTCTATCTTTAATTCTGTAGTCATCACACATTTTTTGAAGCAGATGCAGCCATATTTGCAAATCCTTGTCATGTCCATGATATGCATGAAGATGTGCAAGCCATATTTAGAAATATTCTTTGCTGGATCACTAAGTAAACAAATTCCCTTGCTTTTGAGCAAAGGCCTCTAGACTTTTCCTAGCTAAAGACTGCAGGGTGTTAGAGGAGGCAAAAATTATTAATGCTTTCCGGTACATAGAAGTTACTCCCAATTACAAAGAGCAACACACTGGAAAGTACTAATTAGCACTAGTGAGACTGTGCATTCTTGACATCAAGCTGAAGGCCTGCTTTTTAGAGTAAAACATTCATCCAAGTGAAGGGAAAAAAGCTTCCCTCAGCCTCAGGTCTTTGCAGCTGAAGATGTCTAGCACTCAAAAAGTAAAGAGAACCCCTGCAAAGGCACAAAGGCAGCTTTGCCAGATCTACTTTTCTCTATTTTCCGGACAAGTCACAGCACAAAAAGTAGAACAGCGGTCAGAGCAGCAGTTCAGTAGCACCCTTAAATCCCACATAACAATTCAGACAAAAGCCAAAAACTTAATCAGAAAGAAAAGTTAATGGCCCCTCTAATGTAGTAAAACTGTAAGGCATCACAATGGATAAATCAAACTCACAGGAAGTCCAGAGACACAAAACATAAAAACATACATTTATCCACTTGAAGCAAATGTAGCAGCCAAGTTTTTCAGAATGCTATCTAAGCCCTGAGAAATACTTCCTTGAAGACTAAAAAGATCTTCCTCACAGGTATTTTATCTGTAGCCTGGATTAAAAAGACTAAAACAAATCATCCCCTCCACTCCCCACATTACATGCACTCATTTCACTTGTTCTCCCTGCTTGTAAGGAAGATGACTTGGCTATGCAAGGGATGCTTAAAGAATGTACACAAACCCTAATTTAATTTAAAAAATGTCATTAAAAAAGAGGATACAACAGTTTCTTGCATGCCCCCTATTTTGCAAATTCAACCTGAATGAGTTCTATATTCTGAAAGATGAAGTCTCACAAATCACAGAAAAATGCATCAAAAAAGCATTTTCCCCAGAAATAATGCTCCTGGTGTTTCTTTAGGGAAGAGGATCTGCATCCTTCTAAGAAGCAGGATCATGATCTGTAAAGCAGCCTTGCACTGATCTTCTGAGAGTGAAAACAGCTTCACTGAATCTTACCACAAACAGCTTTATTTTATCAACATGCAGAGGAGCATCATAAGTCCTTCAGCTACATAAAGGACTCTAAAAGTTCATGTAATTTTTTTAAACAATGTGCTACTTACATTGATAAAGACAGATAATAACTGTAAACTAAAAAGCAGCTGTTAGAAAATGAACATATTTGGTGTTACATCACCAAAGGGATCTTACGGTATGTGTGAGACTTCTCAGACTGACTCACAGAATTGACATAGAAGCAGCATATGAAGTGAGATTTAGCAGTTTTGTGTCAACTAAAAATGATTACTCATCATGCCATGGAAGGGAATTAGTGAACAATGTTACTGGGAGTGATTCTCTGCAGTCAACTTACTCAAAAGAACAGTGACACCTGAAGTCAGGACATTATGGAGAAAGAGACTTATTCAGGTTTTCAGACTCTTAAATAAGAAATTGTGTATTACTACAACAGGAAACCCTTTACCTCCATTTATTCTTATGAAGTATTTCATTGGTTTATGCTCACATGTCAAATCACAGATCCCTAAAGACATTTATCTCAAACTTTTAATTCTCCTGCCTCCATGTCTGCTTGGTTTTACTAGCAGTCCTTAACATTTCAACTTTTATAGAAGTTAACATGATATTTCAACTTTGGAACAAATAGAATTTAAGCTGTTTTTTCTGTCACTGATTGTCAGCAGATAAATAAAATTGAGCAGTGAAATGAATGCTCACTCTCTTACAGCAGGTGTGAGAGTGGCACACCAGTCAGGAAAAAGTTTGACACTTACTTGCCAGGCTGCAGCTGAGGATGAAGTGGACATGACTGTTTTGCGAAGTTCCTCCAGGATGTTGTCTGGAAGTTCTTTGTGAGACTGCAACAGCTGCTTACACTGAACTTGTCTCAAAAGCAAAAACAGAGCTGGGTGATCAGGGCAGCTTTTTAAACCCTAAAACCAAAACAGTCAGAATTATCATTCTCCAATATCAAGGACACTTAGATTTTCCATTCTGCTCTTTATAGAAAACAAATTGAAAGCCTTCTCAGGGTGCTTGAAACACAGCATTTTTCTCCTCCATTGCGCAAAGGAGTATTTTCGGACTGATCCATAAAAACAGGTAATATTTGTTCAGTCCTCAAAATACATTTGAAGTCTAAGCTCAATTTTACATTTTACATTTACATTTTACATTTCCTACTCTTACTGGTTTCTGAAAGACAGCTCTCACTTGGTTTGACAATTATGAAAAATTTTGGGCCTATTAATATAAGCAAAAACCTGTATTGGGGCTAAAAAGGACCTTGATTATGCTTCAAGCAATTTTAGTTCTCCCAAATAAGACCCTTTATTTTCACTGGAACAGAAGGACTTTACTAAACATTTCCTATTCAGTAACAGCAGGTATCCATAGAGTATTTATTTGAACCAACGCAAAAAACAGAAGACAGAAAACTAGCTATGTGTTGCTTTACTCTGCTCAGGTGAAACATATGAAGCTTTTGAAAACCTCACTGCATGTTATTTTCTGTGCTGAAATCTCAATACTTACAAGAATTATAACTCAAAACAGATTTGTGTTAACAAACAAAACTTGTATTTTCACACATTTTTTAACAAAATATGTTGCCTGTGAATCCTTTACAATTGATTGACAGAAGTGTCTGACTCTCCACTCCCAGTTATACTGCTTTCTGAGGATTCTGGGGTCTAAAACTACCACTGAGGGTTTGTGGTACTAGGGAATGCTATCCTTTTTTCTACACTACTTACAGACCCTGACTGTCCTCTCCCCAGACTATTTAATCAAGCAAAAATCAGCATAATACAAGTAAAATCCCCCACAACCTTCCCCCCAACCAAACTGGGGGAAGGACAGATCTTGTATGTCTCAAAATCTCTGATCATTGTTAATATAAGGCAGGTCAGTAGACAAGTTGGCCAGAAAAGGAAAACACCTCACCAAGCAAACAAACAGGTAAGAAAGTACTTCCTCCTGAAAACCAGCCTGTTCAATCAATCTGCTTGTGTGGTTTAGGTTTTTTGTTGTTCGTTGTTGTTGGTTTTTTTCTTTTAACTCCCATCCACTTTAATGAAATATACCAAAAACTTTGCACGTGATTAGTAATTTTCCTTAATGAAAATCAGGGATGTATGTTTTTTTGCTTATCTTTTGCCAAATCTTCTGCTTATGAACATCCTCCTGAATGCTGTTAACAGCCCGGTTCCCTTCTTGCCGCAACACAGCTGTGGATCTCTCTTTTTTAATAATTAAACTTGTAGCATCCACTTGGAGCTCTCAAACAAAGTACCAACACAACCCAGAAGAAATTGAATTCCCATGTAAGTCTCCTATTCTGACTTCTTGCCCTGAATTTCAGTAATGTTTCCCTTAATTCTAGGCAGGAAGAACAGACTTCAGCTTTATCATGACACATACACTACTTGTTTCAACTATTAACACAGTTCTGGTGTTGCAAACACTATATTGGGGAGGGGAGAATATGCCAACCATCAGTTCAGCTGGTCAGAGCATGCTGCTAATACTGCCAGAGTTGAAGGTTTGATTCCCATACAGGCCATTCACTTCAGAGCTGGACATGATCTGATCTTTGTGGGTCCCTTTCAGAATACTCAGTGATTCTGCGAACTATTGTATTTTGTATCTCTGATGGAATGGAGAGTTGCTAATTCAAACATTACCTTACTGTATAATGCACAAAAATAATGGCTTCTGTCAATTCTACCACAATCTGCCATTGTAACCCCATCATACCTTGTTACAAAGAGTTTCAGCTTCTGACACTTTACCAGTCTCCGCAAGACTGGTAATAGCTTGACATAGACACCAGTCTTCAAGAGCACGGATATAACTATGTGGAAGATTACTTTCTCCAGCTGTAAAGACAGACAACACACTTAAACAGATTAGTATTTATGCTGTAGTACAATACCATGGTCACAGGCTCTAGATCTGGTAAGGGAGAATTTTTATGAGTTTTAATGTGACATGGCTCCCTTCATCAGTGGGAACATTGAAAGATGGCAAAATCAAAAGCATGAGGGGAAATAAGCATACACCATTTGAGTTAATGGTTTGAGATCAATCAAACATGGAATTTTAATTCTAGTTTTCAAAACACTATGGGCATTGAACAAGAATGAGCATCTATTGGAAGAGTTACAGAACTCAAAATTACTTTAGCCTTTCCCTGTAAAGTGCTGCTGCTGCAATGTAATACATCCACAACTTCATGGGCGTAAGCATCAGAGTTCAGAAATACTATTTTACAAAAGCATTTGAAGCTTTGGAGGGGAAAGCAAGCTGCCATTAAGTATCTAAACCTATCTGTATATTAGAATTTAATGGGTTTTTTGTGTAAAATACAATTACAGCTATTGAGTAATTACCACTATTGAATAATCCTCAGCCTATTTGCAAGTTCAGAACAGTATTGCAAGCTTAGATAATTTCAATTTTATTTTGCTTTTTTTAAATAGGAAACTCATATAGCTTACTTTTGGCTGAAACTGTAGACACAAGTGTCATTTCTAGGCCTGTTCGTTTTGGTTCAGTGTTGTTTAGACAGACAACGGTGTTTTCAGCATGACAGGCTGCCATTAGCACTGCCCAAGCAACAGGATTATCTAGAAAAGAATGGTAAAAGGGAACTCATGCCCATTCTAAATATGCTGGTAGTTCACTTAGAATGGGATTTACCAGATAAAGCATAAAAGCATACCTATCAATGGAACCATACACTGTAAATAAGATATAAGATACCAAAAATAAGAGAAGTAATTGAATTCAAACCAATGTAGGTGATAACTACTTGCTCCTAATTAGTAAGATTCATCAGATTATAAAAGGAAGATGCTGTTCCTAAAGCCAGCTAATGTATTTTTCACAGATAGCTTCAGTGTGCTAACCTAAAGCTGCCAATTTATTTTTGACTACACAGATTAATTTTGGCTTTCACATAAGAGTTGTAACAAAACACAAAGCGGCAGACTCAGTCTGTTCTGCCCACCAGCATGAAAGTTATAGCAATAGGTGTCTACTTCCACTGCCAGCTAATTCCTGTGTCAACTTCACCTTTAAATAGCCCTGTGAAGAACACCTACTACTGTAAGAGCAATCTCTGTCCTGAATTGGACAGAGCTCAGTTAAAGATTCTATTTATTTAAATTTTCGTCCCTAAAATAATTATTTTGCCAGCAAAATGAAACAAAGCTTGAAGATCTAACAAAGTAAAATATAAAGTATACTGCCTTTAAACAGCAGTCATACACTCATATTTCCTGTAGGAAAGTAACTGACATTTTTACCTTGCAAGCCAGCCTTATGCATCAGAGCAAAATGACTCTAGAAGAAGCCATGTTTTAGTATTTCACTATCAAGTACAAATTAGTAATTGAAAACCCCACCAGGCTTGCACTTCATATGCTATAGGAAGAAGACTATTTAGTAATACAACCATAGAGTTCTCTGTAGTTCATAACCCACACATTTTAACAGAACTTTTCTAACAAACAATCTCAAGGGAGATGAGTAATTCTCTTCTGTCTGGTGCTGCATACTGAGGGAACATATGTTTTTCAATTTGTCTAGTATACTAAATAATACTTATGTCTTTTCCTGTTGAGAGATTAAGAAATTGCTCATAGTTTAGAACAAGCCTTAAAACCCAGTGATATTTTTCTTATTGTCTGGCTTAATTCCCATTCCACTAAACTTGGAAGAAAAGTGACAATTCCTACTCTAAGCATTTTCCCCAGAAGATACATGGATAACCCTAAAGCCTACATGGATAACCCTAAACAACAAATCAACCCAACAAAAGCAGATTTTACTTTAATCCAGTAATTTTTGCTTCTGATGGATAAAAAGACAAACAATCACTATTGTGTTTGAGAACAGAAGTAACCTGGACAGACATGGATGGCCTTCTGAATATTTTTCAGAGGATTGTTTTTCTTATCTTCTAACATGTGACATCCTGCTACCAACTGATTAACTGCAATATTCAGCAGGACTTCCTATAAAACAGAACACAAGAGTTACTTAACCATATAAGTGATTAGACAGAATTCATTTTAGGACTGTTTATGGAATTACAAAATCTGCATTTTAAGTAAGGCAAACCTTTCCACAGTTTACATCAAGTGTATGTGCAACACTTCCTGCCACAGCTCCTCCCTGCAAGATTAAAAAAAACAAACAATTGATTTAATTCTTTTCATGTGCTATTTCTGTTTATATAATTAGCATAAATTAAGGCAAGGAGTATTTATTTGAAGGAAAACTAATAATAAACAGAAAAGTGGCAAGGAAACACTGCCTAATGTGAAAAGTGAAGATAACTACATTAACCAAATTAAAGACGGGTAAATCTTAATATAAATATTTATTTACATAAATACACCTCTATAAAACTAAATGAAAGAAATTATACATAATTATACATAGTATAGCCTTTTATTGTTAGCATAATTCTAGCAGATCTTTCCTCTAAGTTTACTTCAAGAATGGTTACCTCATGGAAGATCCAAATAATGGTATATAAATTCAGTATGTATCTGTGCACTGCTTTGAATGTAAGCCTTACATTTCATATTAACTGGGCAAAGTCCACACACCAAAGGGAGGGTTTTTTCAGTTAAGAAACAACACAGACTACTTGGAATGTAAACAGCACACATGTATTACACTTACTTACTTTTGGCTTTTTTGATGCATATAGTGGAACTAGTCGAGACAGAAGAGACCAAAGGGCAGGATTATCAGGGTAGCTAGGGAAAGAAAAGGGTATTAAACTGTCTGGTTTAGATATGCACCTGGTCTTCCAGGACTCAACAGGCACTTGCTATAAATACAAATAGAGCTTTTTCTATTAAGAATACAATATTAAAAGACATGGGTAAAAACAAACAACACAACATTGAAATTATACTGCTAGCTAAAGAAATAAAATGTACAGCATGCATATAAATATTTATGGGAAGAAAATAAACTTTAGGCGTACAGGTCTTGTCTTCATAGTACGAAGAACAAGAAATTTTAGTTGTAGTTGGAAAAAAACAATTGTGTGAAAATAGTTTCTGAAAACCCTTGGAGAGACTATAATGTGTGCCTTCCTGAAAGGTTTAGAATGCTAAGGCAAATCAAATCAAATTTAAACACAGACACTTAGCTAATGGAAGAAACAGCTTCAAAGGCTGCTAAATATTAAATAAAAACCCAAGGGACTTTTCTAGGCTGAAGGTTATGTTACACAGGATGAAAAATACTTTCACAGAAGAGTAAACTAACCTATCTATCACAAAAGTCCCCCAAACAAAATCAGAAAACACCGAATGAGCTATGAAACTTCTGCTATCTGATTCCATAAATAAGAAAGCAAACTTGTCAGATAAAGGTACAACCTTAGGTGAGGACTTCATCTTTGAAAAAGAATTTTTATAAAAAAAAATTTTTAGAATAAAAATTCAAACAAACAGGTTTGTTTACTCTTTAATGTAATCAAAGCAACACATTTACAAGGCAATTTAAAGCAAGACAAACTATATACCTGTGTATTGCTTTGGAGACTTCCCTCTGGATTGCCACATTTCTACCTTGTAATGCATAAACAGCAGATGCAATGAGACACCTCTCATAAATCCCATCATTCCCTTTTTCATGCTTCAGTAATTCTTTTAGGGCTGCTGTTGCAAGTGTTGCATCCTGCTTTACCAATCCCAGGGTGCACAAAGCCTTCAGACTTTCTGTACTAGGTTCCTTTAATGAGCTGTTGAATCAAAGAGAGGGAAAGAGACAACCATTATGGAGCACAAACTAAGCTTCCTGATAACATGAGAATTCTTGTTACTTTTAAGTCCTCTTGCTCCTATGTATAATGAAAGGTATACAGAGTTAACACTGTGGGATCCTGGATCAGGCTAAATCTATATCCTTGAAGGCCAGGTTACAGGCACCTAATTAAGCTCTTAATGATTACTTTTGCCCTCAAAAAAAGACAAGAATGTAAGCTTCTGATTCTATGTTTTGTTTTCAGTCCCCAGCAAGAAAAAAAAAAAGCTGTTAATCGAACTTGAACAGCCAGCAAAAGGACCCTTTGACAAGTAGGAAATGGTATTCTATCATACTAGTTATCCAGACATACTCACTGTTAAGAATCTCTGTGCTAAACTGGTTATGAGAAATGAAGAAAGGAGCTTCATGTTCAAGGTCCTACTTGGGCACTTCAAGTCATCTAGCACAAATTCCAGTCAAGAGAGACATCTATTGCATCAGAATGCATAATTTTTGTTCCTATTAGTAAAATCCACCAAAATTGTTTGTAGCACTGTTTCCAATTCAGGTCTAGATGTATTCTCATTGTGATGTTTCTTTCCTAAGCCATTCTCTACCTTTTTTTTAAACACAAACATATAATGTAATTAGAAACTCCCATTGTTCATGTTTTTGACAAAAACAGAAGCCTGCAGTGATTTAGAAGATGTAGGAAGTATCAGTTTCCTAGCAACTAACCATGGCTAGGAAAAGTAATGGACCTTCTCTGTATTAGTAACTTCAGAAATCTGCTGATGGGTGCTGCACTGCCACTACCAGAGTTCTCTACTGACAGAGAGTTTCCCCTGGGAGGTGAGATGGTAACTTATTTCTAGCTACTAGGAGGCTAACAATGAGGCACAGGCTATTTAGCCTCCACAGATTTGAAAAATAACAGGCATTCACCACTTAATTGCACAACTAGTAGAGATCTGTTTCTTTTCATGGGAAAGCTACAGGGTTTTCCAGGTCTACGTTGCTGGGAACACAATAACTTCTGAGATTTTTGACTACTTTAATTATTTTCACTGGGCATTCAGAGTTCTTGCAGCCAATGAGCAAAAACAATGAGCAAAAACAGAGCTTACGACAGCTACAAAGTAGTACTATCTTAAAAGATAGCTTTTAAAACTTCAAGGATGTTGAACAACCAAACTGCTCAGCCCTTCCACTCAATACTGCTTTGAGAAAGTGGAAGAGACAGACCGTAAAACAAAACCAGGCATATCACCTGAATAAGTACACTGCATTCATTTCCACTTCTATGCTGCAATACACAAAGAAAATATCCACCTGAGTTCCCACAAAACCAGTAAAATATCACATTCTGATTTTTCCCTCTACTTACCATTTAAACAGCAGTGTCTTTGCAGCATCCACTTTGTTCAGTTTATATTCTATTATTGCCAAGGCAGTCAGGATATGTGCTTTATCTTTTTCAGACTCAGCAACAGACAAGGCTTTTTCATAGGCTGGTAAGAATTCAATTGAGGGAGAAGAAAAAACACAACCTTTGTACAGCCTTTAGGATAGCACGATATTACAACAGAAAGACTACTTTAGGTTCAAGTTCACTGTATTTTCCCAACTGAAATCATATGCAGAAGATAAAAATAAGTTGACTAAGACTTTGGAAGTAATTATGTCTGGAAACACCAGATTTACTGTTTAGAGCCTGGGAGTTGATTAACACATAGCAAGTAGAAACAGAAATGAAAAGCAGCATTGGGATATTCAGAAAACACCTGCAAGAACATGGTAAAAATAATTCCCTTTGATAGTTCATTTGGAAAATGAAATGGTTTTGTGGGCAGTTCAGATGGGCAAACTCATTCCAAATACAAAATAAAATTATTTAAAATGGTGAGATGACTGTTCCTTTGTGAGCACTTAACACTTCTACACTGACTGTTGCATATACCTTTTCATGAAGTTGCACATCTCAGAAGTGTGCAACATGACAGCACAATTATATTTACCACTAAAGCTAAAGTACTTTCAACACCACATTAATCTCCTATGAGAGAATCATAGAATAACTAGGGCTGGAAAGGACCTCTGGAGATCAACCCCTCTACCACAGTAGGGCCACCTACAGAAGGTGACACAGGACCTTGCAGGTGGGTTTTGAATGTCTCCCGAGGGGAGAAATTCCACCACCTCACTGTGTAGCCCGTTTCAGAGCCATCCTCAGGGTAAATAGTTCTTCCTCATGTTGAGGTGGAATCTGTGTTTTAGATTATGCCCATCATGGCTTGCCCTGTTGATGGGCACCACTGCAAAGTGGCTAGCACCAGCCTCTTGACACTGCTTTTGAGACACTTATATTGATGACATCACCTCTGTCTTCTCTTCTCTAGACTACAACTGATTCTTCCAGAAAAATAATTTAATTTGAGAACAAGGGAGGTTCAGAGAAAAACAGCTTAATGGACAGGAATCCCACACTTGAAGAAATTTATTTTTCCTTATTATATTTGATCAATACTAGGACTAATAGATTTTCACAGAATTATAGAATAGGCTGAGTTGGAAGGGACCCACCAACATCATGAAGTACAACTCTGCAGGGCACTTGAAGAATCACACCATGTGCTAGACCATTGTCCAAAAGCTTCTTGATCTGAAGACAACATTGGTGCTGGGATGACTTCCCTGGGGAGCCTTTTCCCGTACTCAACCACTCTGGGAGAAAAATCTTTTCCTGATATTCAACCCAAACCTCCCCTGACTCAGCTTCAGGCCACTTCCTAGAGTCCTGTCAATGGTCGTGAGAGTGAAGAGATCAATACTTGCCGCTTCACTTCCTCATGAGGATGAAGACCATAATGAGGTCTCCTCTCAGTCCCCTCTTCTCCAGGCCAAACAAATCAAGGAACCTCAGCTGCTCCTCATAAGACTTCCTCTCCAGACCCTTCACCATCTTCACAGCCCTCTTCTGGATGCTCTCAAACAGCCTAATGTCTTTATTTTATTGTGGTGCCCAAAACTGCACATGGTACTCAAGGTATTAAAATAGTTGTGGCATTTATACTTATGCAATAGGACTGAAAGAGCAAAATACTGAATGTCAGCTACGTTGGTTAGACAAACAAATTTTGGTAAGATTAACATCAAAAGAAGTGTTCCATAATGCTCTGAATTTTACCTTTGATACTTTCTTCTAAGAGTCCTTTCTTGAAGTAAGCTAATGCTAGTCCCACAATGCCATCAAACTCTGTTAGGGGTATTGATGTGTAAACTTCAATTGCCTCATCACACCGCCCAAGAGCACTGCAAAAAAAACCCCAGTCACTGGTAGGAAGGATGCAGCAACAGCTGTTACAATTCAGACAAACTGTCCTTGAGGACCAGTGCCCTGTATTCCATAGCAGTTTTAAACAGACACCTAGGAAAAAAGCAAGATTAGGACAAGAATGTGCAGTAATCCCCACCCTTTGCCTGGTATAGCAGTTACTCTCTCCAACTATCTGTTGCATGAAGAACAACTGATAGGAAGAAGTCCTCCATGTCTGCATGACAGCTGTATATAAGGCAAATGACTTAATGATCATCACAGTACAGGGGGAGAAAACAGCAAAGGAGAAACATGCAAAAAGTAAATCAAGCATTTTTTTTGGAAAAAAGTAAATCATGCACACAGACAGGAAATGCACACACAGAAAGATTACAGCATTCTTGTTCTAAGACCACTATGGAAAGAATAATAGAGGATTGTGTTTATTAGAACTACTTATCAGTTACTAGAGATTTGATCTTGTGTAAGTTGCACACATGAAATAACAGACATAGAGCTTGGATGTGAGATTTCAGTAGTCTAAAGAGCTGGTTCTAAAACTTTCCCTGAAGTTAATGAATTATCACTTCATCACAGTTTACAAGTTTCAGTGTCACATACAATAATATATTTCCCCAGAGAGCTAACAAATATTTAATTAGGAGACCTTGAGCTATCTCATACCAAAGAGAAATGTGAAAGTCTACATATTTAAGTCCTGCATTCCCTCAGAACCAGAAGGCATCATGAAGGGAACTTAAAACTGTGAGTAGGACTACAATACAGGGATTCAGCAGAGACCACACACAGGTATGCAACACCCCAACCTCACATGATTCAGGCTGTGAAAGTCAATATAAATTCAATTGCTAGGTAGGAGGGCTTTTGAACAAACCTCAAAGTAGCAATTTTATTCAGAGTAAGCCTATTACACAGCTCAAGGGTCAAGATTGCAAAAAAAACCCCAAAAAACCCCACAACTTATTGTGGAGACAATATAACAGACTACAGTAAGACACGTTAGTACCAAGCAAAGGATAAGGGAATCACTGTTATGCTACAGCCTGTGAAGACATACAGCAATTCCCTACAGTATGATTTTTTTTTATTACACTACCCATTTCTGGAGCAAATACAAAGTTCAGTCAAACCTGTCTCCAGTTAGGAACAATGTTTAATAGATGATTTTTAGCAACCATCTTTCACCTTAAGCCCCACCATATTTTGTACTGCTGCATTCACTACCTCCAAAGCTGAAGTTAGGGTCTCAGAAAGTCAACAGACACGTACCATAGTGATCTGCCATAGTTTTGCATTGCTGTATTGTATCTCTCAGTATCCTCTGAGTTTTTCAGCAGTGAAGCTGCCCTAAAATTAACCACAATGAATGTTACTTATAATGTGATTACAAGATGCATATTTTCAGAACAGTTTTCAGAGCAAAATGGACAACTATTTTATACAAAAGCTTTTCCATGCTAATTAAACATAAACTGAGCATATTTTACTGTTTTAATGCATCAACAAACATGTTCACCAAATACTGTTTCATTTGCTACCCTCCCCTCTTTGAAAAGAAGAGAGAAGAAAAAAAAGCCCAAAACAAACCCAAAGGCCAACTACCTCCATTAATCAGAGTGGGATAGAGAATAAAGCTAAAACCAAGCTTGCTTTATCCTTCAATTTCATCTAAATCCCACACAGTGAATTAGTTAATGTAATGGTGAGACACAAAAGTCTTAGGACATTTTTACTTTTCTGTGTTCTGCCTTTCCAAATTTGGTATAGGAACATCCACACACCCACCCTACAATACACTTAGCCAAATATACTGTTGAACTGAGAAAGTAAAGTTTATCTAAGGAAAAGAAAAACCCATAGGTTTTTCAGCTGGTTCATGGAATAGGAGCTTCTCTAAGCTTTCCAAGGGTGTACAGTTTACCTCTCATAGGCATAGGCTGCCTGCTGTTTTAGATCCAGATACTCATTCAAAAACCCAAACATTATGAAAGCAGAAGCATCATCTGGATTTCTTTCTAGAAAATCAGAATTGACAATGTAGGAAAACAAGATCAGTAAGCTGTGAAAAAGCATTACAAAAATATTGCTACATTGAAGCTACAGTACATGCACTGAACACTTTGCCAAATGCTTCTGTCAGCTGCTCATGAGAATAATTTTGACCGGCTTGTAGGCAAATATAGAAGAGACAGATGACCCAAAACATGACATCAGGGTGGCTCAAAAATGTTTAAAATATTATGATGTAACATTAATGCATAATGTACTCAATATATTTTAAGTTTTTCAGCAGGCAGATTTTTTTAAATGAAATGGGAAAGTATTCATCTTGCATTGACTCTAGTAAAATACCAGTAGAATATTGTGTTTTATTCTTAATACATTCTGAAACAATTCTGTACCATGTGCTATAGGACAACCCTGCTCAAGCAGGGAGGTAAGACCAGATGACCATTATGGTCCCTTCCAAGATTAGTAATTTTTAATTAATCGCTAAGGCACAAATTTGTCAGCTGCCAACTCATCTCAGACTAGTAACTTTTCTCCCCAGAAGAGGAACAAAGGTTCTCCAGACTCCCCTTAAGAACAAGACACAAAGAAGTAACAGTCTCACATTCACATCTCATTTACTGTGAGCTATATTTTCTAGCTCTCAAAAGTCAGCAACAGATTACTCAAATGATTTCTTTACAGGAATACTTGCAGACTAATGAAAATCTGCATTTCCTCTATCTGCCCTCCAGGCTACACATATCCAATGGGGAGGCTGGCTTGGAATCATGCACAAAACCAGAGTCCATCACCTGCTGAAGGTTAACAAAATCATATGCTTGAGAATAGTGAGTTACACAGCAGACAGGAACAATCCTCTGTGCCAAGCTTCACATCACAGAGGCAGAGGATCTGGCACTTATCTTCACCTGCACATACAGACACATGCAAAGGGAGTCTGATAGCAAACACCCTATGAGAAGCATGACAAGGCTCTGGTCCCTATTTTCGCTGGTCTTTGAAACAGCTAGAAGGAGTAAGCAGACAGAACCCACATCCATTTCACCACTGTGTGATAATGAAATTTGGTCAATGGTCTGCTTACCCTGTTTCAGTTAGTTTAAGCTAAAAAGCCTCTCCCCATCTCAGCCAGACCTCTCTTGTCTAGAACTAGTACAGGTGTATTTTTTCATTCTGAATGCATATTAGGTGTGACAGGTTAGAGAGGTATTTAAATTACCTACCTGTATATTTGCTCAAGACCACTTGGGCTGCTGGTATAGCATTCATTTGAACAATGTTGTACAGATACAGTTCAGTGTTTCTGTTGGCTTTATCCTGCAGCGTTGAACATACCCAGTGGGCATAGCCTTTTGCTCCCTCAGCCTCAAGAAACAAACAGACACCCCCCAAAACAGGAATCATTAAACCTGCTCAAGATGCAGCAAAATAATTTCAGATTATAATAACACTGATTCTTTGTTTTAGGACAGAGTTTTTGCTAAAAATCTGCATCAGTGTTAAGCAGAAGAACATACCAAATTGAATCCCTCCACACATACTTTTAACTTGCCATCTGAGCAAAGCAAATTCTTACATTTTCATATAATGTGCTGCATGACTGTACACACAATAGGCAAAAAAAAAAGCTATAAAAGAGTAAGTCCTCCACTTTTTTAGAACACAGGATCCTGGCACTATCCTTGCTCTTTCCAGAAATATTTTATGCCTTTGATCTATGTCCAATTCTGTGGAACATGGAGCATGTTTATTCATGACTTAAAGAGCTGATTTCTTGAACCCTTGGGACTAAAAAATTTTATAAAGTAACTGCCTGCTATACAATACCAGCATAAGTCAGCAACAACATGGAACCCAGACAATCTCATCTGAAACATGACTGTAGCAGTTTCACTACTCAAGACATGCCTATTTAAAAAAAATAATCTCCTAAGTAGAGAAACTGGATGTACAAAAACTTCAGAACAATACAACTGTTACACTTACATGCATACTGAGTTCAGTTGTGTGCCTAAAGAGATCCATGGTATCATAGCTGCCTACAGTCTCTGCAATAAGAGCCTAGAGAGAAGCAAGATCTGCTATGGTCATGTACTTAAA
Organism: Emberiza elegans; assembly: GCA_024865655.1. Taxonomy (NCBI): domain Eukaryota; kingdom Metazoa; phylum Chordata; class Aves; order Passeriformes; family Fringillidae; genus Emberiza; species Emberiza elegans. Next base: position 3,462,586 of record JALJVW010000201.1, read on the forward strand.
AATTATGACATTGACAAAAACCTTAGCTTGTATTATGTCAGGCATATCTGTAGCATTCAACATGAACACACTTTTTTCTCATAGCCTACAAGCAAGATTGGTTTTAAAAACAAAATGAACACAGGAGAAACACAAGCAGTCTCCACTGTATCAGTAATTTAAACTCTTTGGCTGCTGCTCTACAATTTTCAGAACAAAGACTTGCATGTATTAAAAACAATTTGTAACAACAACTGACAAGAGCTGAATTTCAACATGTGATGGTGCTAGTTCTTTTCTAGAATACAGTTTTCAATTAGATATCACTAGCAGGTGAGCAGCATGGCCTTATGAAATTCACCTATAATGATAATAAAAGTCACAAGTATCTCAACTATTCACAGATGGCCTAGATATCAGAAGAAGCATGCCAGCTATCAGTGGCAGGGGAGGAAGGGACTTCCCACAAAATGAGAAGTGATTTGTCCCAGGTACATTAGAAACTTTCTTATTCTGACAGCGGCATTAGAAAGGGGGACTGAGATGAGAGTTGGGTGCTGCCATTTAATGAACTAGTGGTAAAGCTGAAGCTGAAATAACTATCACCTTATAAAGACAGTGCTTTGTTGACAGTTGTCTATAAAAAGCCTCAGAGCATAGTGATTGTTTGGTTAATAGTTTGTTAGAGAACTCACAATATCAGCCAGAAAAACATCATATGAGTGTGTCTGAACACAGTAGCTTCCATTGTATTACCACTACAGAAACAAAGGAAGTAGAAGCTCTCTTAAAACACAATTTTTAGGAGCATGAATAAGTGCCAGTTACTAGGCTGAAGTTTAAGTTCTTCAACAACTGGTTTTTGTGTGCAGTTTCATGATTTTTCATCATACCTGTCCAATCCAACACAACAAGTAAGAAGGCTCCAGAGACTGGGCTACCTTGAAGGCTTCATGAGCTTGCTGTAGAACCAAATAAAACACTGCTGTTGAACTGCCTGGTACGGTAACAGAGCACTTCTGAGTACACACAGGTATTAACATGTAGTAGTATTAGAAGAGACTTAATGGACCGAATTAGGTCATTAATAAAACATCTTCTGTACCACAGAGAACACCACATTGCCCAGAGAAATAACCAGATTAGTCTTAGAGAAAACAAAAAAAAAATCAGACAATTTCACAATATGAAAGTTTCCCTCCCTTCTAAATATACTTCCTTCCCAGCTAGAGAATTCAGAAGCTAAATGAAACCCTTGGCACAATTTAAAAATCTGACTCTTTGAGGATCCAGTTTTGAAAATCCACTTTTTTATAATACAAATGTATTTTCAAAAGGATAAAAATGATTATCACCCACAAGTCATCTCCCTATGGCCTACACATGCTTAAGAGTTCCTCCCTCAATTTGGCACAAGGGGAACCAAGTCTTAGCATTAGCAGTCTTAGCAGTAAGCAGTCTGTACTATCAAGTTATTTTTCTTAAAAATAATTCTAACCATCACATTTCCAATCAAACAAAATTTCTGTAATTTCAACCAGCAAATAGGACAGAATGTACTTTAACAGCATGAGAGCTCCAGACTTCTCTTAATATGTACTCAAATTTTTCTCCAGAGAAACTCTGATGATTAGACTGTTACAGTAAATCATACATTTGCTGATGAGCAGAAAGCAGGTATCTATGGGAACTCAAACACTGGGAATTCAGTCCATGACCTACAACTAGAATTACTAGGCCAAACCTGGCATGCCCTGGTTTGACTAACCACTTCTCTGTCCTTCCAGTAGGTTTTCATTCCAGCTGTTGGAAAGCAGTTTTGCCAATTCAGCAGAAATTCACAATTCACTGAACCTTAGCCCCGCCAGAACGTATTTTTAATTTATCTGCATTCCTCAAGTGCCAATATAATTTCTTTTGAAGGATGTATATTTTTGGAATTTCAAAGGGACATTTGAAACTGACACTCCCATCCCCTTATACACACCCTTAAAAAAAACAGAAAGGAAAATTATAACTGAGGATGGGAAATAGATTACCTCAATGTTTCCAGTTACCAGATACAAAACCCCCAAGTTGGTCCAGGCAACAACATTCTAAACAAAACAAATAAAGTTAAAACCAGTATATTATTACACTCCTCAGAAATAGCACTGCATCAGGGGAAATGTCTTAAATGCCCACTTGAAACAGATGGCAGCTGCCTACAGCACTTACAATTTGCTCAGCTTGAACAGATTTGATGAACGAATGTTGTGCAAGAGCATAATTCCCAATAGCTGGGGGGAGAAAAAAAAATGGAGACCTAGATGTAACTGAATTTCAAAACACCATTAGTCAAGCTTCCTTCTAATTTAGGACGTTAGAGATCTAGGGCTGTCACTGAAGACTTACCACTACAAGAAGCAACTACACCAAGTGCATTCCAATAAAGATGATTTTTGCTGTCAAGTCTCACAGCTTTTTTGAGACACTGGAAGAAAATGAAATGTGGATTATAATGATTAGAAGAGCAAAAATTATGACTTTATGCACGTACTTATTCAGAGATGTAGGTTTTATTGTGTACAGAGAGAATATGCAAAGAAGCATGAACAGCAGTTTAAAGAATGTTCTAGGAAATACAGGCAATACCTGCAGAGACTTCTCTAACAGTTCACTGATCTCATTCATGTCAGTGCCCACTGCTGTGAGGTGCTCCGCTTGGCGATAATAATTTATTCCAAGATCACACCATATGCTCGGCAAAGACATCAGTTTTAAAGCTCTGCCATAACACCTACAGAAAGATGAATCACAGAATTATTATTCTGAGTCTCTGCATGAAGAGGAGAAAGCTGAAAAAGCATTCAAAAGAGTGCTTAGAAACCTAAACAAAGTAAATATGCATAAATACAAACAAAACCAGACAAGAACTTAAAGCAAAAAAAATACTAATACATTTTCATTCAGACACTTATTGCGTGTCTGAATCTGGTCTAAATGTCAATCTGTAGTGCTCACCACTAATGAAGCCACAGGTGTGGTTATGTAGGTGTGCATTAAATCAAAGCTCTGTCAGTTACATTATGCATGCTTTTACTTAAAACAAACATCAGTCATTTTTACAGTTCATCAGGCTTCCCGTAGGAAGTACTGGACTTGACAGATCATGGTTGAGATTCACCAAGCTGATGCATTTCCTGCCTTACAGATCCAGTTGAAAAATTTTTAGAGGGAGTCACAGAACAACGAATTTGTCAAAAGAAATTTTTTACAAGAAAGAGGCACAGACAGAAAACTGAAAGTATTATCCTGGACTTCCATTGTCCTGGGAGAATTAGTCAGCAAATACCACAACTACTGCATTTAAACAGGTGTGATTTGTGGAACAGCAGGGAAAATGTAGTCATGCACCTGGAGACAGAAAGGAGAAGAGCAGGTGCTGACAGCACTGTGGCAGTACAGGAAACACACCCTGAAATAAGCAGTGTAATCTGGAAGAATCATGAGAATCCATTTACCCAATACGCAGGCATCAGCAGATCAGCATGTCTTACATTTTCTACACATTAAATAACCTAGAATACTTGAGACTCTACCCAGTCTTAAACAGCAGAGAAGCTCTTAACGATAAAAGAATATTACCTTCCTCCCAGTATGAGAAGCTCATTTTTCGTCAGCACCTGTTGGGTTGCATTTTTACTCAGAAGGGATCCTAGTACTTGAACATTCACTTTGGCTGGTGAAATAACATGTACACTAGTACAGGTATCTCCTAACAGTTTCCAGAGGCAAGATACATCAGGACGGTGCTTTACTGCCCTACAATTATAAAGAAAACAAATGTAACACCTACTCAGATACTTCAACATCCTTTTCTGAATAAAAGTGCCACTTTGAAGAGCGGCACAACCTCAAATGCAATTAATCAGTAAGGTGTTTGATTTAATCCAGTTTCTTCCTATTCAAGCTACAAGTCTAAAAGATCAAAATTTTAAAAGAAAGAACAATAAAAAGCAACCAAACAAAAAAAAACTCAACATGTCAGCTGACTATATGCACTCTTGCATTTGTCATATTAAAAGAGATTACTCATTTGCAGAAACTTGATGGACTTTCTCCTCTAATAGCAGTTCTTCCAAGGCTTAATTTAGCACATCTTGTATGAAATGCAAAACAAGAAGACTGAGAGAAGGAAGGAATTATTTTCCTCTTATCCATTATTTTTTGTAGGAATACACTCCTCCCAGATCCATATATTAGCACGACTACACAAGAGAACTCTGTGTCATTTCACACTTTTTTAAGAATCAAATAACTCTCTATCTTTGAAAGGAAAAACCATAAAACTCTGTAATTGCCATTCATTTAAGCAGCCTATGTTTAGAATCTGTTACTCAAACCATTTTTAATAAACACATTCTTACTTCTAGAAGTTCTAGTCCATTTGATTCAGTCTAACTGAAAATTTTCAAACTCTTATTTTTAAATAAATAAAAAAAAAAACTCTTATTTTTCTGCCTGTCAACCCACAATCACAGCAGAAATTAAGTAAGTGAATATTTAGAACCCACCTTGTAAAAGATGTGAATATTTAGTACCAACCTTGTAAAATATGCAAGGGCCTGCTCTATGTAATCCACAGCCTTCCTATCCAAATAGTTATCAAGAGCTGATCTTGCCAGCATGAGATAACACTCACCAAGTCCTGAAAGTAAGATAAAATATTCTCTGTGAAAATAAATGCTTTTATGATATGCTTAAAAGTACAGTGGGGAAGGAACCTGGAAGCCAGGTCAGCATTTCTGCCTTGTGCAAAAGTCCGTACCCTGCATACACTGCAACAAAATCAAAACACCCACAATGCTCCCTACAAAGACTTTGCTTTTAATCTATCTTGTGAAGTGTGAGCTGTAGGATCATCTGACTATTAAAATAAAACTAATTCATTATTAAAAAATATAATTTAAACTTTGTGTCTATCTTCAAATATTAAGTAAATCTGTCCTGAGAAATCTGCATTGTTACACCTTTGCCAAATACACCAATTTCCAGTTTACATACATGAAAAAATCAATCCTGAGAAACAAAAGTAATAAAAGTCTTCAATGAAGAAAACCTGAAGCCAGCATTATTTAATTCTATCTATAGACCTATAAATATAATTCTATTTATATACCTATATAATTCTATTCAATTTACTTCATATGGCGTATTGAGTCTGGCTGAGATGGAGCTAACTTGCCCTATAGGAACCCTCATAGTGCTGTGCTACACACTGGTAGGTGGAAAGGTGCTGATAAGACACCAGTGTTTTGGCTGCTGATGAACAGTGTTTGGAATAGCATCAAGCCAGTCTTTACAAAACTCCCTCCTTCAGCATTAGGCTGGGGGTAGTCAGAATCTTGAGGAGGAGACACAGCCAGGACAGCTGACCTAAACTGACCAGAGGGATATTCCATACCACACCACATCTGTTCAGCCATAAAAGCTGAGTTATGAACATGGAAGAGATTGGAGGGAGGGGGGCACTTGTTATCACATTTGTTTTCTGAAGCAATGACTAGGCAGACTGAAGTCCTACTTCATGAGTAGCTGGACATCACATGTTCATAGGAAGTAGAGAATAAATTTTGTTTTCATTTGCTTCTTCATGTGGTCTTTGCATTTGCTTTATAAAACTACATTTATCTTGACCCATGAGTTTATTCAATCTTATTTTGTCTTCTGTTCACATCCTGCTGAGAAGGGAAGTGACAGAGCAGCTTGGTGGGCAGCTGATGCCCAGACAAGGTCAACCCACCACAACTGGAAATAGTTCCCACTATGAAAAAGGAACTGCATCATAGGTAAAAATTTCTAACATTCTGGAAATAGTAACTGCTTGGTTTACGCATTTGCTGACACTAGCAGTGATTCTGTCCAGCCGTAAGTCATTGGATATGAGTACCATTCACTCTCAGATTATTTTGACACTTCTGAAGATACCCTCCCTTCAAGCTATTGTAATCCTGCACCCATACCAAAATAGAGTTTTGCAAGAGTCTTTATCTTGGCCCCCCCAGAAGTCCCAAGATCATGAGCTTATTAGATGTCAAGATCAAAAAACAAAATTTATTTTATTCCCCAAAGTTACAAGAAAGATATGCTAGAACAGAGGCAGAATAAGTATCCCATAGCACAAAATCAAAACACATTGAAAAGATGCAGTGCAGTAAACCAGTAAAGTTATCACGCAACTACCAGAAACTATGCTTCCAACAGCTCAACTTAGAAACTGTTCAAATGGATCAGAACAGTTGAAAATGAACACTGATGGGACAGTAAAAGAACTTCAGAGAGTTTTAAGAAGGTCCACAAAATTTACAACATTGGACCAAACATCATAAAAAGTCTCTTAAGAAATTGAAGGCTGTTTGGAGGCTTAAAAGGATTTGCAGCTAACAAACCAGAGATTATAATGTGAGCCTTTATGAAAGAAGACTCAGGAGATGTAAGACAACAGTAAGTATAAAGGCAACTATGGGCAGGAATCTTGATACTGTGTACATAAGTACTCAAAGCATTTCAATACTAGTAAAACTGTCAACTGTTACCTACAGACACGGGTAAAACCATATGCATGTGCACAGGTCTATACAGCACCTTTGCAAACTGCTGCTGCAGTCAGCTCCTCCCTTCTTGCCCCACAACTAGTAAAACTGCCTAAATGCAATACATTCCAACTCCATTATGGAGCTTTTACCATGTCACTTTAGTCTTGAGAAAAGCTAGTGGAGTTATACAGGAGGAGGTAGATAAGTCAACCACACTCTAAGTTTTTCAGATTAAAAACCCACGGTTCCCATAATAACCCAACATTTTTGAATTAACTCTTCCAAGAATCAGTTTAGTTTAATCCAGAAACCAGAAGGCCTTACATACAATGAAAAAAATAGTTACAAATTCAAACTAGCAGCAAGCAGCACCTGCTTCAGATCGGTGTATTGGGTGAGAATGATTGTAAACTAAGTGGCAGGGAGAATGCAAACAAAGCAAATATTCATTTTTTTATCAAAATTTTATACACTTCCTGTATTACATAACTTCAGAATCACAGTTCCATAAAGAAGAGGAAGTTCCAATTGCCACGCTTCTCTCTATTCCTACCTATATCCTGAAGGTCTCTACCCCTGCCACCATAATGCCTGCGATATCTCTTGGGACTCACTGCTATTTTTCACCACTTGAAAAAGCTCAGAGGGGTCTGAATCACTAGACTAACACAAGAAGTGAGGAATGCATGGTCAGGAGCAGAAGGAGATCAGCCCACCTCTTTGAAATGGCAGTCTGATTTCATTGCCTGTTGAGCCAGTCTTTGACTACCTAGGTAAAACTGCAGCCCTGTTAGTGGGCTTCCTCTATGTATCTTCAATTCTCCTACTCATTTGGCTGGGTAGCCATAGGAATAACTACCTTTCATACTTACTTGAAAGAGAAATAATCACTCACATTCATCATAATTTAAGTTTTTCAGGAATTTGTAATACTACAAATTAACTTTCATGCGAGGGACCTCATGGCCCTACATACCCAAAATACAACTCTATCCTTCCATACAAAAAAACCTCAATATATCAAAAATTTTTCCAAAAGACTGAAACACTACAGTGTGTAAAGGGAGGAAAAGAGAACACTTTCAAATTCAGACATACTACCTTTCAGTGCAGGCACATAGTTTTCTGTCTTCTTTAATATTTGTTGATAGGTAGCTATAGCATTTTCGTATTTGCCTAGAATCTGCTCAAGTGCTGCAGCTCTGTAAATGCTGTACACAAGCCCTGGGTTCAGCTCACTTGCTTTCCTGAAGGATTTCAGAGCTGTTGAGTAGCTACCTCTGTTGAAGTAAGCCTCCCCTAGAGACTCCCAGCAGTTGGAATCCTTTGGATCAGCCCTGAGAGCTGCCTGCAAACTGAAGAAAGATATCAAGACATACATTTATTTAAATGAAATATGATACAATTTAACATAAATTATTTCCTTTCATTGTATATGCTCAGGACACTAATTTTGCATTATATACTCTTCAGGACACAAATTCACAATTACATAGAACTTTTAAACAAAGCATAGGTTTTTCATCTTCAGAGAACATTACACAATTTTAGGAATTGTATCTCACCCTGGCTATTCAGTGCTATAGCAGCTTGTCTGTGCCTGTCACCAGGCTTGTTAGTACAAAACACTGCTAACAAGTTAACAAGACTACATTCTGTGAATTCTAGAACTGAAGAGAATTAAAGAGAGACTTACTCAGACCCATTTCCTTTTGTAAAGTATAAGCTATAATCACCTAACTTATTTTGAAATCTTGCTATGAGCAAAGACTATTTTACTGGGATTTGTAGAAAAGGACTTAAACCAACCACCAGTTGTCTTACTCAGCCACTGCTTGTGACGGCTGACCAGTTCTCAAGTAGTAAAGTCCACGATGAAGCCAGGCCCATTTTGCTGTACCAGGTCTTGCTTTTTCAGTTACCTCATTCAGGATTGACAGAGCAGTGTCCTAACAAAGCAATAAATGCCAAGTTAGTTAACAAAAAACATTTTAAAATATTCTTATAACTTTCTAAAGCAGCAAGGTGAAGGATGGAAAAAAGAAGTTACACCAGCTAAATAAAGAAAACCCCCAACTTTCTCCTTATGTCCTCTACCGAAAAAAATGCTTCATCTATATCACATGTGATGACTGCAATGTAATGCTTGGTTCTCCCACCCTTCTCCCAAGATAAATTTAATTTGGAATTGGAACATAAAACTGAAGCAAGCCCAACTATAAAAGCTGCTAAGCAATGACAGAACATTTGCTTTCTGATCCTAAATATAGAGGAAACCGGAAGTGATTCCTCAAACAGGAAGATTAATAGAAGAACAACAAATCAGCAGTAATCTGACATTCTGAATGTACAATACCATGTCTCCAAGTTCCACACTTAAACTGACAGCTGCTGTTCCAGATTCTTCATCTGTCTCATCCAGTTCAAAAGCCTTTTTATAGCAACCACGAGCTCTGCTTTTGTCTCCAGCTATGTCTCTGTAGTAGTTACCTAGATAACAGAAGGCATTTCCCAAGTAGCTGTCCAATTTTGCAGCCTATAAGGAAATACCAACACACTATCAGACAGCATTCTAAAGGATTATACTCATAAACAGGTTCAGTGACAGCTACTTGTTCAGCCTCTGCTTATCATATTTTTAAGCCCCTTTTGTGATATATTTGAGCTGTCAAACTTTATTTTAAAATTGCACAGATTACCTGAGCTTTAAATATCTGGAAAATCTGCTACAAATCTCATGAAACAAAACATTTTGTACTCAAAGTACTAAAATTGTTGCGCTAGGATAAAGTAAATCTTTATTTAATGCTCTACTCTGTTTCAATCATTATGTTCATACTCTTACCATATAACACCAGAATTAAGTCCAGCCATGTCTAAAGTTTCAGTTCCTTCTTAGGTGCATTTGGCAGATTTGCTTATAGTTAAGAAACTATAGCAGCCTCCAAGCAGCAGGAAACAACTTTGTCAATAATAATAAAGATTGCACAAAATGGTTTAGAACCAAAAGAACTGTTCAACTACATTTGCCACTACTATACTCAGCTGTTTATTAGAGTGCAAGCAGAAGGTAATGATTTGAGTTCTCGATACTTATCATGAAGTTACATGATGAATTTACAGTGCCTAGAGTTTTATTTTGTATACTTCCAAGTTACTAATACAGATGTCAAACTAAAGCTTTTGGATTCATGTTATTATCTATGTTCAGATAAAAAGCCACAATTACTAAAACCCCAAAGATCAGGGAAAGCATATAAATTATGGGGCTTTACCAACTTACATCCTTCGACAGACAGTGAAACCCTAACATCATTCTCAAGTTTTTTTCCTTCATGTTTTTCAATTTGAATTCAGCCCTCCCCCTTTTAAAAGGTCCTCAAAGACATATGCTGCCTGTCTAGAGGCCTCCACTTTCCAGCCCCGAAGGAGAGAACGTTGAGGGAATCACCACTAAGTTTTGCCAATTCAAAGGCCTAAAGAATTAGTTGAAAAGAGGAAAACAAAAGCAGAGAGATTCAAGGTAACTGCACAGCTCCCTGCAATGCCTTTTTGCACAGCAGAACCTAGTTTGCAGGCTATGGAGGCTCATACGTTGTACAAAGGAGAATATTCAAGTTTCTCATTCCTATCAGTGTATTTTCCATATTTGGCTTCTGATGTAGGAAAACACTAATTCAACATCAACAGTTAAAGCAGTCTTTACCTTCAAGAACTGAGTGAGTGCTTTTCCTTTGTCTTTTTTTGTCTCATTGCCCATGAACCAGTATGTGAGCCCCAGGTAGTGATGATACTCTGCAGTTCCAGCCTTTCTTTCAATAGCATTTAGAAAACTAAAGAAAATTAAAACAGGTGAGGTCAGACAAATTCCCAAAAGCTGCAAAACACTGTATTTTACTATCCCATAACACTTCCCTGTTAGAGGAAAGAAAACAAAAGTCTACCTTTTTTCTGCCTGTTCATAGTTCTTTTGGGAATAATGGATGAAACCCTCTAGAGCATGGGCCTCAGCCAGATCAGGGTGGGACAAGAGAAGCTCTTGTGAAACCTGCAAAAGGATGTAATTTTTCCCTAGTTACTTTCTCTATGAAACCAAGAATAGTACTTAGCTCACAGGAATGACACAAAGCACTAACCTTTGAAGCCTGGTCCATTAAACCTTTGTTTAGATAAGCCTGACCCCTGAGAGCTGAAATCACTGGATCACTGCTTCCATCTACAATCTAGAACTCCAAGTAATAAACACAATTAATTTATTATCTCCCCACATTAAGAAGTCAAAATTGTCAAAAGCAGACAGACTGCATGAAGATAAAGACAAGAAAGCATTTAGAAGCTTTTTCTATCACCCCTGAGAAGATTTAGAACAAATCAGAAGAAGAGCAAGTAGAAGATTGAAAGGACAAAGGTGCAGAAATATGAAGAACAACAAAGAATGAAACTGTGTGACAAAAACAAGGGGGAGCAACTTCTGCCAAAGCTTAACCATTCAATCTTAAAGCAACGTGTTTTTCTTCATGACTAATTACAAGTGAGTGATGGACATGGGAGATTATAACATGAATTCAAATTAAGATTGGTAACAGCACCGAACTAGCAAGAAACCAGCAACAGTGAGCACGACCAGACAAAGTCAAAAGTGACAGCTTCCAAAATTAGAATTGCAAATGAAAAAAGAGCTGCAGAAAAGCCTGGAAAAGCAGGAATGGAAGACCTGTTTGAATTACATGACAGCTGGTAGGAATGGTCTAAACCACAAAGTTGAAAGGAGGCCACAATAGAAATACTTAGCTTAAGTACAGAAAGATAAGAGCACTTTGTAATATTAAAAAAAAAACCAAAACATTTTAGTCAATAAAAATACCTGCTCAAGTGCTTTAATGGCTTCTTCTGCAGCATCAGCATCACCTATTTTAATCAAAGTCTCTGCTTTCAACTGAAAGGCAAGGTTCTTCCACCGAAGATTAGGACCCTCAGGAGTTCCAAGAGCCTCAAGTGCTGTTGACAAGAAGAACCTTTCAGCAAGCTAAATGAGAAAAGAAAAACTACACAGAGCAGCATTCTCCCAAATATTTTTAAAACCTTGTTAACTACATTCTTTTCTGCCTAACAGAACACCATTCAGACTGATCTCCCCCATAAATAAGAAATTGTCCCGTAAAATTTCTATTCATTCAAGTTTAACAATTAAGTCAATTCTAGGACGTCATCTAAGATGCATGTATACTGATTGCTTTTTGCTCATTAGAGTTCTAAAGAAAAAATGACCTTTCAACAGACAAGTTGTTTTGCATTTCAGTGTTCAAATGAAAGACTACTGAGAACAGGGATTTAGCTTGATACCTGTAAAAAGTTACTTTGTAACCCTTCATACAGTTCTGATTACTTTTTGAATACACAGTATAATCTCACCTCTGAGACGGAAGGCATCTCTTGAATATCACCGTTCTCCAAAGGCAAGAACTTCCTGGGTAACTCAATTAATTGGATTTACTTATTTTCATGTACAATGAGCTGTTGTCTCATTTGATACAGTCACTAAGACAGGACAAGTAAAAAGCAATGTTTCCCCAAAATTGTCTCTGACTTTCTACACATTTCGGACTCAAGAGAAATTTCTGCATCAACAACATCTTTTAGAAAGGAACTTAACTTCTTGCATTGAAAAACAAAACTTGTTTAGTTTGCTCTGAGCTTGACATTTTAGTTGCATTTGGCACTAGCCAGACCTCATATATGAAAACAAAACACTCAATCTTTATTTATATTCCACATCATTTACATCTTCACAAAGTTCAAAACTATCTCTTCTCCAGGCCAGAAAAGGACTTGACAGGTCATTTACTTGTTCTCATATGCTGTGTTTTTTAGCCCATGTGACCAACCTCACTTCTAGTCTATTAGCTTCTACTCTTATTTTCTTTTTGAGATAGGGTACATAGTTACCAGAACTACACACAGATTTTATTATGCTGCTGAAGTTCTTAAAGCCACTGTGTGTTGATGGTATGTTTCACTAACCATTCTCTTCTCTGAAATTGCTAATATTTGACTTGCCTGTAAAGCACAGCAGGGGAAAGAAACAGTCCTATTTTTTCATACCAAATGAGGACCTTCTGCACTTTTCTTCAGTGAGAGTGTAGTGTAGCTTTGTGAGAACACTTCTTCCCACAACACTATCATTCTGCATTTAAAATAATGAATAAAATTCTATAGTCTTAACACTCAGTTATGCACTCTGGTAAGCACCTCAAAGTTTTGCAGTCCATTTTGCATAGCAGCAAACTATAACCCTATTACTCAGCATTCATAAACAGCACAGGTATCAGGGAAAATGTCAGGCATACCTCCTTCCAGCCTGAAAACAGACATAGTAATTATGTCTGTATTATACTGTGCTCTACCTCTTAACTTAAAAGAAAAAACCCAACACTCAAAGTTACAGCTTTGCTTCTTAACCCAAGGCTACTAACAGTCAAGTAAGGGATCTTACCAATTACCACCTGGAAACCTCCTTTATTTATGAGCTCATAAGCTCCTTAAAGGAGTTCTAAATTAACAACTTTCAAAAGGCCATGCTGTCTACCCCAAACCATTTTCTAAATAAACTCTATTGTTTCAGTTTACACTATTTCAACCACTAAATATACCAGACCTGTCAGTGTTTTTCCTGAACTTTCCTTTTTAAAATTCAGAGCCACGCCTCCTACGTCCAAGTATTTGGGTGCCAGGACAGTTTCAGCAAGCAATTATGGAAACCCCTTAAAACTTCAGCATTTTCATCTCTATCAATTCCTAAGCTGGAATCTCATAGTTCCTTAATGCTATGTTTCCTTGTCTTGTTTTACACACACTGCTATTAACACTGTAATCATAGACAAGTTGTTAGATCAATCTGCTGAAAAGAAGGGTCACAGTACAAAGTTACCCTGAGATCTTCCACACTGAACACAGATGGGAAAAGAATTTCCTCATTTTTATTCTTTCTCCAATAAATTTCTTTTTAACCTATTTTGTTCAGTTTTCATTTTTCCTCCACCCAAGTTTATAGGTCTTTTGAATTCCCCTGACCAGCAACTACTTTTGCTTGATTTCCCATGATTGCTTGGCCAGGTCTGTTTGGCTACTTTTACTTCTCCCAGTCTTTCTTAAAAACTTTTCACTGCATTTCTCCCTGCCACAAAAGAAGTCCACTTCAGCTGCCCCTTCATTTATAACCACCAGAGAGTGGCCCTGTTCAGTTGAGACATGCATCATTAGGTAGCAACAATTGCCCTCACTGCCAGCTAGCACAGACGAAGTTTTACACTCAAGTCAGTTTCTTCAGATGCAGCAGTACTACACACCCTTTCTGCATTTTACCTTAATTTGATTAAAAATTTGTTTTTCACGTTGAAACACGATTATCTACCAGGCTAAATATTTGTGACACCTACCTTGCGGTTTCAGGCAATCTGTCACTTGCCAGCATTGGTCAACCAGCAGCAGAAGCAGCTCAGCAGAACACGTAAACCTTCTAAATAATAACCATCAGACAGCTTTCTGGATCCACTTAGCCAAGTATTTTATTTTCTCTGTTTCTGAGACTAAGCACCATAAGGTGCTTTTCAGCTCTCATAAACCAAGAGAGGCAGCTCAAGCTTGAGACTGCAAGAAGCAAGAAACTGTGACTACTGCTAACTCAGACCTACCATACCAAGGCACGGTTGGCTGGACTACATAAAGCAGTGCAGCATTGCAACTGCTCTTTAAAGTAGCAGGCAGTTACCTTGATTGCAGGACAGGACTGCACTCCTGTGCTCATGGATTTTCATCTGTGCCTCTGCTAGATAATACCATGCTGCTGGACACTGGTTAGTCTTCTGCAAACCTAGTGAGAGTTAAAAAAAGACACTTTAAAAAATTGCTTAGAGTTGCAAGTACACTGTAGCAAGTAGATACATTATTTCCATATAATGCCATGAAAAACATATTATCAATCAGATAGTTAAGACTTGCCATAATTTTTTTCTGAATCTTATTTTAGACTCAGAAAAATTGTTTTGGACACAGAAGCCTCCATGCAACAAGGCAAAACCCAGAAAGCATATAAGTTAGGCGTAATTTTGCATATAACATTACATATACTGAAACTTTCAGATCAATCTACCTTAATTAAGACTCACTAATAAAACTGAATTTCTCTCTTCTGATGTATAACTACCAAGTAATGCCTGGAAGCCTCAACGCCTAAGATACAAACACATGGCTCGTTGGAAGAGACATGATTTTCAAACTCTCCACATTTACACATTATACCAAGAGCCTTCTCTTTGCATTCTCTCTGCTGTAAGCAAAGTCTATGTGTAAAAGCAAAAACAGAAAAACAACTTAATATTAATTAAAATATAATACTATCTTTTTCAAAACATACAATGGCCATTTAACCCAGAAGAATTTGTTTTCCAAGGAATAACTTTTCCTCTTCACATGCTCTTAGGCACATGAAACTTTTATTTCATATTTTAGGCAAGATGTTGTTTCACTGTAGAATATTCCAAAATTCAATTTCAGAAACAATCTTGCTCTCAATCTAGAAGAATGGATGCAGGACATCACAGCATAGTCTGACTCATGAATGCTTACATCCCAATTATTTATACAGTTTCCACTGCTAGCTGCCACAGCAGCAAAGTGAGGGTGGCAAGTCTCATTTTCCCACTAGTATACTTAGAAGTATTTTAGAAGGAGCTTTGCTATTTCAATGCAAGCAAGTTAATTTACAGATGAGTAAGCCAAGCCTTCAGCAAATATGGTTACTGTAGAACAACAAAAAAGAAAAAAACTCTTACAATATTTCTCTCTAAATACTCAGTGTGAGTCTTGACCCAACTTAGAATGAAGTAACTTCAGAGAAAAGTCATCTTTGTTCAGGCAGAGAAATGCAGTGACTCTACTAGAGAGGTTGCATTACATTTTATCTCATAAATTCACATTCCTTCATTTACTGCTATTTCTCCAGTTAGTGTTTCATATAGTTATTTCCCCAATAAGCATAGGATTAAAAATGGTTTACCTTAAAACACTACAAAGCTTACTATAATACAAATTAGAGGCTTCAGACATGCTATACTCAAAGCTATATTTAAAGCATTTCAACACAATCACACAAAATATTCAGCATTCTTTTAAAATCTATCTGGTCTTAGAATTTTCAAACTACTACATAAGTATAAGATTCCCTAAATTTTCAACATAAGCTGGTGTTCAAGTTACAGACTACTCATGTCTCATATTAAACATTTACCTTCAGTAAGACTCTTAACAGCCTCCTTGTATTTATTTTCTTTGAGGCATTTTATGCCAAAACCAATGATGCCTGGACTACTGCTTGCATCCACCTCCAAAAGTCTAGAGAAACAGTGCAAGGCCTTTTCCGACAAAGTACCTGGTTTCAGAAAAAGACATGTTTTGTAGGGTTTTAGATTAAAAAAATAACTGTAACAGCTTACCTTATCTATGTAAATGATCATTATCCTTTTCAGTTCAAGGGTTCTACACACTTGCCATCCTCTATCCCATAAAAAAACCAAAACCCAAGAAGTAACCTAAATACTCAGTACTGTGCTCACAAAATAAACTGACAGTCTGAAACCTGAATAACCACTTTTGCTATATTACTCCAGGTATACTTTCTTTATTAATAAATAATTAATATAGTAATAGTAAACATTGTTAAATAATAATATGCTTTTCACGTAACTTCAGCTGAAAGCCCACATGCCAAAATCTGTCACAAATAAATCAATATAATTTCCTTCCTGAAGAGACATTGTGTACCTACTAATTTGCTGGGATAAGCTTGTTGAAACTACCTTGCTGTGAAACCATATAATTTAATGTTTTAGCTTAATTTTAACTGACACCACTAACTTTTGATGCCTGTGTTTAGCTGTGATTGTAGACTTGGCAATATTTACAGAACTTTGTGACTTCTTGCAACAACCTTCAAACTATTATTTTCCTTAAGAAATTATTGATTCATGTGGCATAACAGCTGCTTTCATCTGCATTTGCTAAAGCTGACTTTACAATGCATCTAAATTAACAAGCCTAAGAGAAGTGGAAGACATGAAGGATTAAAATATACAACTCAGACCTAAACAAACAGCCATTCTAAAACATAAGCAGCATCCTTCCCCCTCCAAGAAGCTTGTCAGACAATGAGATATTGCCAGAGTGCTAGCATACAAGAACTGCACTAACCTTTTCCTTTGAAAATTAGTTTCTGCCCGTTTCTCCAAAATGTAAAGCATTTTCAAACATTTTACAAATTGAGAGTCTGGGCCTCATTTGTCTTCATGCTTCCAAAAGAAAGTGGAAAATTCTCACTTGCTGTATTTTGCTATCATATTCCATTTCTTCAAAATAGGAAAAACCCTTTTTCTACCTAAGCTAAAGGTTATTTCTTGTGGGTTTTTTTTCCTGACTTGGTTTCCTTGCTTTTAAAAGAAACAAAATCAATTTCTGATGCCTTAAACAACAAAATGAAAAGCTAAATTCTAATAATTACCTTTGAAAATTATGAGAAAGTGTCCAACACTGCTGCAATGTTGTTCAATAAATGACTAGAAATGGTAATGCATAGTTTCAGATCCCTGCACTTCTGAACACACCAGGTTTTGTCTTTTTCCCCTCAAAGGGTCTCCTTTTCTACTCAGAATACATATCTAAATAGATCTGTTATTCCCTACTCACAAGGCACACTTGCTAACATAGTTTCACAAATGTTCATCTGGGTTTTTTGTGTTGGCTATTTTTTTTTTGGTGTTTTTTTTTTGTGATGGATGAGAATCTGTGTCAAGAATAACCTCAGCTTAGTTCATCGTGAACCTCAGAGCACTGGCTAACACTCTTTCACTTTTTCTTAAAAGGTCAAGAAGCTAATCTTCATTTATCCAGAGAGGCTGCTTTCAAGTGAGGCATTTTTCTTTGAGACTTCAAAGAGTTGGACTTCACTTACAGCAGGTTTTTGTCACTTACAGTCACTACTCAGTTACAGGGCAAGGAAATGACAAGTCACAAGACCAAACACTTTATTTCCAGAAACATAACATAGAAGTAAAGAAAGTACTTTCTTTTTTTGTGAAAGGTAAAGACTTGTAAACAGTTTGTCACAAAATCACCTATTAAAAAAAAATTAAGGTCCAGAAATGCCTAAATCCATCCTACTCACCTGACTGAACAAAGTGCAAGCAAAGTACTTCCAAAGGGTAAGTCATAGTAGGGTACAAAGCCATCATATCATCACAAGCCTTTTCCAACCTAGCAACTTCATGAGGAAACTAGAAAAGAAAAAAGAGTAAACCATTATTTATGTGAGTTCTCAGATGTGAAGTAACAGATCTATTTTCTTACTAGAAAGATGCTTTAACATAACCTTACTTTTGACAAGCACTCTATGAAGTCTTTGTAAAGATTTTGGTGGTCTTCACCAGGAACACTGTCAGCAGACTGCAGCGCATGTTCGAATGCAGTCAAAAGCTGAAATAACAAAAAATCAGGAGTGCAAATAAAATTATACTAGGGAAATGTTATCAGAATAGAATATTTCAGTTGGAAGGAACATACAACAATCATCTAGTCCACATGCCTCAGCACTTCAAACCTGACCAAAAGCTAAAACATGTTATTAAGGGCATTGAGCAAATGCCTCTTGAATGCTGATAGATTTGGGACATCAACTGACTTTCCTAGGAAGGTTGCTTCAATGTTTGACCACCCTTTTGGTAAAGAAGTGATGCCACGTGTCAAGTCCTGTGAACCCATCCCACACATTCCATCACTAGATGCCAAAAAGAATAGCTCAGCACCTCCTTCTCCACTTCCTCTGCTCAGGAAGCTGCAGACAGTCAAGGGCACCCCTCAGTCTCCTCCAAACTAGGAAAACCCAAAGTTATCTGCTCCTTAGAGGAGATAATATTCTTTCCAGCCCTTCCATATTAAAGTGGTTACATGTTATTACTAGGTCCTACTTAAAAAGTTTACACTAGTGCTATGAACAGAAAAAGACACGAAGCAAGTTTCTTACCATGAAGCAGCACTCAGCATCTAAAGCATCTAAATTGTCTAGTACAAGATGAAGCAATAATATGATGCCACAAAACATAAGATGGTACAAGGAAGGTAAAATTTTTAAGAACGTAGATTGTCTTCAAACCTAATCCCAGTTCAAAGAAGGAAATTAGGTTACTACCCTGTAAGGTTAGCTGTCAGCCTCTCTCTCCACTCTGGTCTAGAAATCTAGAAGTCTAGTCTAATCTTTTTTTCTTTGGGGGACACAGGCACCAGAGTGCAGGCTTACAAACAAGTATGCTAAACATGAAGCTGAACACACCTTGTCACTAGAGAAATACTGAAGTGTGTTGCCTTCAGGTCCACAGCCTTCCAGATTCAAGTGCTTTACTTGAAACTGCAGTAAGCTGTGGATTTGCATGTGAAACTTATTCCTGAGGTTTATGCCATTTAAAAAATATTTTGAAGTTATTTTTCCTTTCCAAAAAAGCAGTGCTGCCTGCAGCGCCTCTTTTCTACACTCGCTTGAAGTCAAAGCCTTTGCTTTTTTAAAAGTAGAGATCCAGATTCAATTTTCTGCCATCTGAAATAACTTCAATTTGTATTTTCTCCTTTCTGAAACACTGATATCAAGTGGACTGGAGGTGATACATTTCCACCTTTCATGTTGAAGGAAGTTCATCTTCCAAGAACAGATAAATCAGATAAAACAAAATTAACTTTGTCCACAGAGAACACAGGACTCAGGATCATTGTGTTTGGTTTCAATCAGCTTTGAAACTTTCCTAAGAAGTTAAAGCTTAACATCTAGAGGAGAAAAGAAAATTTGAATCAAAATATTTCTATCTAGGAAAAAGAGTAGGTACAAAGAAATGGAAAAACCTCACAAATCCATCTCTTCCTACTTGGATGAAGCAGGGGGAAGTTTGCTGTTTTGAAGAACATCTGTATTGGTTTTGTGTGGCAAAGCTTTGCTAGAGGGAGGCTAAGTGGGGTGGGTTCTATGAGAAGCTGCTGGAAACCTTCCCCATGTCCAACAGAGTTGATGCAGCTAGCTTCAAGACAGACACGCTTGGCTGAGGTCAAGAGCATCAGCAATGCTGGAAGTGCCTCTGGGATAACAGATTCAAGAAGGGGAAGAAACCAGTGCAACAGCAATTACAGGCAGAGAGAGGAGTGAGAATATGTGACAGTAAGAAAAGGACCCATGCTGGAGCAATCTGCTAGTGAAGGACTACACCCTGTAGAACAAACCATGCTAGAACAATTTGTGAAGAACTTGGGTGACTCATTACACCTAAGGCTCATCTCAGGCTGCTGCACAGTTGCTGTTTCTGCCAGAAGGTAAAACTGCCCAACTTTTCCTCAGAAGTTTAGTACCTCTGAACATTGAGACAGTCAACCCAGACAAACAGGCTGCAATTACTAGGTGTACTGGACATATATATGTACCTAGCTGAACAAGGAGTGAGAAACATTACCAACTGCCCAGTCTTATTATCCTGGTTCCTTGTACTGTCTTTCAGTAACTGGATCATCTTCTTCCAAAGCTGATGAAGTTCTGCCTTTTCTGCACCTTCCTCCTGTTTCATCCTTATTAGTTTCTGCCAAGTTTCAGCCACCTGTCAACAGGAACAAATGACCCATGCTGATTACTCTTAGAAGAGCTGAAAGTCTGATATAAGTAGCCAACTTGTCACCAAAAGTCACTGAAAACTGGGTAAATAAATTCCTTAATACCAATGCAGCTTTAAGAAATCGGTATTATTTCATTTACTGGGCAGGGGATGCACGGGAGACTGCTCCACCTGGCGTGCATTCCGGTCCTCTGCAAGTGCATTGCTTGTACACAGTCAGCACATACATATTATAATCGCTTCTTACCATAAACCCCTCCCTGGCTCAGTCTTTTATAGTCTTGCTTATGCAGCAGCTGCATTCCTAAACCAGATTACCTCCCGTTATCTTCCTTCTGTCCTTGCTCAGAAAGCAGATCCTGCACACTCCATTTCTTTGCCAGAAGTGCACACAGTAGAACACCTCATTCTTGGGTTACAAACAAGTATGCTAAACATGAAGCTGAACACACCTTGTCACTAGAGAAATACTGAAGTGTGTTGCCTTCAGGTCCACAGCCTTCCAGATTCAAGTGCTTTACTTGAAACTGCAGTAAGCTGTGGATTTGCATGTGAAACTTATTCCTGAGGTTTATGCCATTTAAAAATATTTTGAAGTTTTTTTTCCTTTCCAAAAAAAGCAGTGCTGCCTGCAGCGCCTCTTTTCTACACTCGCTTGAAGTCAAAGCCTTTGCTTTTTTAAAAGTAGAGATCCAGATTCAATTTTCTGCCATCTGAAATAACTTCAATTTGTATTTTCTCCTTTCTGAAACACTGATATCAAGTGGACTGGAGGTGATACATTTCCACCTTTCATGTTGAAGGAAGTTCATCTTCCAAGAACAGATAAATCAGATAAAACAAAATTAACTTTGTCCACAGAGAACACAGGACTCAGGATCATTGTGTTTGGTTTCAATCAGCTTTGAAACTTTCCTAAGAAGTTAAAGCTTAACATCTAGAGGAGAAAAGAAAATTTGAATCAAAATATTTCTATCTAGGAAAAAGAGTAGGTACAAAGAAATGGAAAAACCTCACAAATCCATCTCTTCCTACTTGGATGAAGCAGGGGGAAGTTTGCTGTTTTGAAGAACATCTGTATTGGTTTTGTGTGGCAAAGCTTTGCTAGAGGGAGGCTAAGTGGGGTGGGTTCTATGAGAAGCTGCTGGAAACCTTCCCCATGTCCAACAGAGTTGATGCAGCTAGCTTCAAGACAGACACGCTTGGCTGAGGTCAAGAGCATCAGCAATGCTGGAAGTGCCTCTGGGATAACAGATTCAAGAAGGGGAAGAAACCAGTGCAACAGCAATTACAGGCAGAGAGAGGAGTGAGAATATGTGACAGTAAGAAAAGGACCCATGCTGGAGCAATCTGCTAGTGAAGGACTACACCCTGTAGAACAAACCATGCTAGAACAATTTGTGAAGAACTTGGGTGACTCATTACACCTAAGGCTCATCTCAGGCTGCTGCACAGTTGCTGTTTCTGCCAGAAGGTAAAACTGCCCAACTTTTCCTCAGAAGTTTAGTACCTCTGAACATTGAGACAGTCAACCCAGACAAACAGGCTGCAATTACTAGGTGTACTGGACATATATATGTACCTAGCTGAACAAGGAGTGAGAAACATTACCAACTGCCCAGTCTTATTATCCTGGTTCCTTGTACTGTCTTTCAGTAACTGGATCATCTTCTTCCAAAGCTGATGAAGTTCTGCCTTTTCTGCACCTTCCTCCTGTTTCATCCTTATTAGTTTCTGCCAAGTTTCAGCCACCTGTCAACAGGAACAAATGACCCATGCTGATTACTCTTAGAAGAGCTGAAAGTCTGATATAAGTAGCCAACTTGTCACCAAAAGTCACTGAAAACTGGGTAAATAAATTCCTTAATACCAATGCAGCTTTAAGAAATCGGTATTATTTCATTTACTGGGCAGGGGATGCACGGGAGACTGCTCCACCTGGCGTGCATTCCGGTCCTCTGCAAGTGCATTGCTTGTACACAGTCAGCACATACATATTATAATCGCTTCTTACCATAAACCCCTCCCCTGGCTCAGTCTTTTATAGTCTTGCTTATGCAGCAGCTGCATTCCTAAACCAGATTACCTCCCGTTATCTTCCTTCTGTCCTTGCTCAGAAAGCAGATCCTGCACACTCCATTTCTTTGCCAGAAGTGCACACAGTAGAACACCTCATTCTTGGGTTAACCCTTTGGTATCAAACTCTATCACTCTAGGGCAGACAACACAGTAACATTTACAGTAACCCAGATTTACCTGCTTTCTGATTAATAAATATCAAGTCCCAAAGCATGGCGTGGAACCTCTCTACCTTCCAAGGTACAGTAAATAGGGTAGAGAGCATCAAGAGTATATGAATTCTGACTCTGGCTCCTGGAGGAAACCAACAGTAAAAGCAGACCTAAATATCTAGGTCACTACAAACAGAAAGAGAACAAAAGCAGCAGTCCACACCGAAATTCCAGTATGGAAAACTCAACAGAAATGGAAAGAAAAAATAGGACCCTGAAGGCTAACTTCAGGTTCTTGTTCCATATAGAGTAAGTACGCCTTCATATGCTAAACTATCAGCATTACATTTAGTTTAAGAAACTGGTATACAATGAGGCTTTGGAACTAATTGATAGCCTTCAGCCCCACGCTCTGTGCTATGTAAAATTTTCCATGGTCCATTGCTGGAGGAGAGGTGGGAAGATGACATAGAGTACAATAATGCACCACCATGTAAGCAAACAGCCTTTTCAAAGAGCAAAGTGCATACCTCCAAAATAAACATTCTGTAACAATATTACAGAGATTGCAGGAAACATTACTGTTGACAACTCCACCTTGCAATACTGATTAGAGTCACAATGATTTCTGCAAAGCTTGTGTTGCTCTGAAGAGGTTTTTTGTGTCCTTATTATTGTGTTGGGAATCCAGTACAGAAGACATACACAATCAAGTTCAGGTTGTGTACATATCCCACCTTACCCTCTAGAATGAAACTTCAGTAACAGCCTAGGAAGGGATCACCCCACCAGTGAAAGGCTCATTGGACACCCAGCACTGGCCAAGCCAGGCAAAGGACACCTGACTCACACATACTGCATTTGATACCACTTTTGACTTCTAGAAATACAACTGAAGGATGATATTCTGCCTTTTCATTCTCAATACTAATAGTCTTTGCCAGTTCTGCCAATTTAATGGATTGCATCTTATGGTCTGTGGCCCATAAGAATGGGGATTCCTTGATGAAAAGTAGTTAGATCAAACGGAAAATAAGTGTTAGAAGTAAGAAAGTGTACTTGACCTACCTCTAAATATTTCTTTTCTTGATGGTATAGTTCCACTAGCTTGTTACAAACATCACACCATTTCTGCTTGTCACCACTAGAAAGTAAGAAAATCCCCCCCAAAACAAGCTAAGTTTTTCATATAACAGTGTAATGCTTTTCAAATTCTGACAAATAATTTTCAGTAAGTTCAGTTGTCAAACTACTATTTTAGACTATATACTAAAAATTGCCCTATAAGTTTTACTCATTGCTGCTCTGAAAAAAACAATTACTTTTAGGGACTTCTGGATCAGTTTTCAAAGTAACCAAACACTCCAGTCAGCTACAGTGACAGCTGAGCTGGATTTGTTTAGAGCTGTGCCTCTACAAATTGCATGACACATATTCTGTGATCTTAAAGCAGTGAAAAATAAGTCTTCTTATTAATGCAGGCATCACCTATCAGAGATAAATGCTTCAAGTTTAGACAGGAATAGGATAACATGGAATTCTCTAAACTACTAACCTCAAGTACAGGTAAGCTAAGAGAGTCTTCTTTGCTCTACCAAAAGGAACAGGAAAAAGAAAACTTACCTAAGCAGAGAGAACCTTAACAAAAGAGGCGAACTACTGATGTTAGAAGGCTTTAAAAACCCAAAGTCTATACTGTATGCCAATGGCATTCACTGAACTAGAGATCTTAAGACTGAATTTATAGCATTCAATATGCTTTACCTTCCATAAAGTTCCAAGAGTTTTTGGTACACATCTGCTAAGTCTCCTTTGACATCTGTTTGGTTGGGTTTCTCATACAAATTTGCTAATCCCTTAAGAAAATAAACAACAAAAAAAAAAGTAAAGGAAGCAAGATTTTATGACAATGCTTATGTTTTATGAGAATGCTACCTGTTTTGTATACAAAAAACATTCCATTGCCTTCAATGGGGTCAAGTGTTAAGGCAGTAATCCCTGTGCAGAATTCTGCACAGCCCACTCAATCTACTCATATTAAGTGAAAAGCTTTCTTCACTGTCTTTACTAATAACAACTATTTTTTGAAACTTTTATCTATTACTTGATCTGGTCTGCACAAAAGACAATATAAAACTTCACTAGGCCTTATAACATATATATATATATGTATATGTAATAAGCAAAATATATATATATATATATATATATATATACACCCAAATATTGTATCAAGAAAGTCAGAACCTAATTGCAAAAGTGAGGAAATTTCAACATACACTGAATTCAGGCCCCAACAGTTATACTTTAAAATAGCATTATACTGAAAATACTAAGAGCCTTATTATCTTAGAAAAACATTGACTGTTGATATCAGCAACAGACTTAATATGAAACCTTATGTTTCATGAATCAACACATAACAAAATTGTAGGTTTTAAATCTACATTGCAATGAGTTCTAATGCACACATCACACAGCTATTTCCAATGTACACATTTGATTTCAAGTAACAACATTCATTAACAATCCACTTGATGCTGAAAGCTGGAAAAATACATTACCAGATAAAAACATTTTCTATCAATAAGAGAAGAACTGTCAGGTGTTTCTTGAGCTACAAGCACAGAAATTTTTACATGGACAAATTTACTGTATTTGTTTCAATTAGTGTTCTCCCTTGCATGTCTCACAGCTCTGTAGTCTACATAAGAAATACAAACTCAGATATCCTGAAAATAAAGTTCACCATGATTTCCAACTAACAGGAACCCCACCTACTCCAAAGTTTCTGTGGAACTTAAGGGCCTCAAGAAAATAAGATACAAGTCTTAACTCTGCTTTATTCCTATGTTTAACTGTTTAATTAATAGTGATACTTTTGAGGGAAACAAAAATTGGATATTCACATACCTGCCATGCCAGTAACTGGTTTGGTTCAAGCTCAATAGCCTTCTTGTATGCTCCTTTGGCCTGATCAGGCTGCTCTAACTCAGCAGCTGCCAGGCCAATGAATACCCAAGCATTGTAGTTATTTTTTTCTTGCTTCAAGACTGCCTAAAACCACACAATTTTAAGTAAAAAAAAAATTAAAGAAAAGATTAAAGATTAGTATGATTAAAGAAATTTAACTTATACATCCATGTATTGAGTTTTAGCACTACAGTTTGGTGGATTATTTTATATGGCAATATTAGGAGTTAAGTAATTTTAAGGAAGATGCTGACATTAGTAACTTCAGTTTGTTATACCAGAGGATGCTTCACATTTGGAGTGTTGAGCTAGTGCTGCAGCTCAGCAATTAAAGCACTCCTAGGAGGTCTGGATTAGAAATGGATTTTTATCTCTACCATTCTAGACTTAATACTCTTATCACCACATGTAAGCAAATTCAAAAGGAAAGGGAATAAAAGTTTACATGTGGGAAACTAACACAAATAATCAATTAAGTTAATTCTGAAAATCCATCTCAACTATCACATCAATATGGTACTCTACACTCTGCACTCTTAATTATACAGCTGTAGAGGTATGGGAAAAAGAACAAAATATGCAAAAAGCCCCAAACTTGCCTTCCAAGTATAAAATTAATTACCTTGCAATGTTTTAAGGCCTCCTTGTACTGTTTATTTCTTATTGCATCTCTAGCACTCTTTAATGCTGCCTTCACCTCCTTATTTGACATCGTGGCTGCTAAATACAAAGGACATATCATCAGTTCTTGTAAAAACAGATATTCTGACACATACAAAATGTTTATACCTTTATTGCACAGGGATTATTTTAAACAGAGAAATATAGTGCAGTATGCCAAAATGCATACAGCACCAGAAACTGATGAAAAGATGGCATGGTTGAAACTACCCACATTTAGCTCCAATGCAGGATTCAGTCACTATTCTAAAGAGTTAAATGATACAAAGTAGCTATCCAAGAATGAAACTTTTTGTACAGGTTAAGATAAATTAAAGGAAGAGTTGTTTTAAGAGCCTGTAGTCAGGCTTAGGAGAAAACACCCCACACATAGAAGATCCTCTTTAAAAAGAAACTAAGCAGTGAACCGTGTTTAAGAACGCTATGGCCCGAGAAATGTGTTCCAGTGGCTGCTAAGAATCGGGGTTTTTCCTGTGTGCTTTCTACAGCAGCCGCGTGGCTGTCTGTCACACCCCGGTGCGGCCCGCCCTTCACACACAACTACAGCAGATTCTGCTTCTGACTACTGCCATTAATCAAAATAGAAAAAGCATTTAAGAACACGGCAGAGAGGCATTCACGCATTTTAACACAATCTTGCAATGTTTTGGTGTATGTTGTACACCAAAATGAACTTCAGAAACACAGTCAAAGCTGCCGAGACAGGATGAGACTGAGAAACAACACTACTGCGGCCGGACTCAAAAAGATGAAAAACGCAACGAGCTGAAGAACAAAAAAACTTTTTAGAAGCTGCAAAGCAAAAATAAAGGAATGGCTGGACATAGGATGACATCGAATTTCAGAGATTCCCTCAGAACCTATAAAGAAATCTGTCGGACTTGCATCGCTCAGCATCTCCTGGAGACAGATTTGCTTCCTACGAGGGGACAGATGCTTCGGCCGTCACAAACGCACCCCACCACGGGCACTGTCCAGCCTGAGCTGCACAGTCACCTACAGGCAAAACACCCTTCGGCGCAAACCTGGGCACCGCGGAGGCGCCCGGCCCCCGAGCGAGGCCATCCAGCCCGGCCTGCGGGTGGGGTCCGGGGCCGCGAACCTCCTGGAGAGGCAGTTTACGCCCGCAGCCCCCACCTCAGGGAAAGTCGCGGCGGACCGAGCCCCGAGCCAGCCCCAGGGCGGCCGCCGCCGCCGCCCGCCGCTGCCGCACCTGCAGCCGCCACCGCCGTCGCCGCCGCCACCTCAGCCGCTACCCCGACTGCCACCCGGCCGCATGCGCACTGAGACGCGGAGAAGTGACGCGCCGGGACAGCCGCCATTTTCTCTGGGGCACCGCGGGAGATGTAGTTCCCGTTTCCCGGGGCACGCTGGGAATTGCAGGCCGTCGCACTGGGCACCGTGGGAGTTGTAGGCCGCAGTGAGAGGGTAGTGTTCTGTGGGGTCAAATCTTTCGCTGTGGCCAGAGCCCCGGAATCTGCTTTCGGAGCTGCTGCTCCTCCGTTAGAGAGCTGGGGGCCACGGTGGCGGGGCGATGCGAGACTGCAGGCCGCTGGGACCAGCCGGCGTGGCGCTGCTCCTCATGGCCGCCGGGGCGGGGGCAAGGCCGCAGCCCGCCGCTCCCGGGGACCAGCCCCGATCTAACGTCGTGTTGGTGGCCTGCGACTCCTTGGTGAGTGATCGGGGCGTGGAAGGACACCCTGACAGGTGACGGCCGGGCGGGGGGCATCCTCGGCGGTGGCCTGGACGGAACTAGCGAAGATGAGACACTGCGACCATATGGACGCATTACCTAGGCCAGAGGCACGGGTATGCGCAAGCGCGAGTGCACTGCGCGGGGCGCCCGCGGCTCGGCAGCGGCTGCGGCAGCAGCAACCGCGGCAGTAGCGGCGGCGGCAGGGGCTGCAGCAGCGGCAGCACAAAAGGAGCGGCAGCGGCTGCAGCAACAGCAGCGGCAACAGTAGCGGTGGCAGGGGCAGGGGCTGCAGCAGCAGCGGGCCCGCCGTGGGGTGAGACAGCCGCCCCCCGGGTGTTCACCCCAGCGTTCCGACCCAAACGCGGCCCGCTTCCCAGAAGGGTACGCCTTGCTCGCCCCAGAGGCTTCCCAGCAGGCGGAAACCTCTGCGGAGGTGGCTCCCAGGTCTGGGGTGATAGAGCTTGTCGCCCGGGAGGGGGAAGTGCCCGCAGGGCTCCGTGGCGGGGCAGCCGTCCCTGGAGCAGGGCTGGTGTGTACAGTCAATGCTCTTCGGTTCGCTTGAAAAGCCTAATGGCAACCAAGGTCACTGAACTCTGTTACCCTTTCCATTGTAAGTCCTATGAATGTTAAGTCTCCATTGAATGGGATAGCGAATTTCTAGAATCACAGATGAAATTACTGACTTACTGAGCACCAAATACTGGTTTATTGAGGCTCTTATAAGGTATAACACAACTTGTATCTCTAGCAGTAGGCATCTAGCAGCTTCATCACAGTGATTTATTAATATATTTGGTTTACCCTTCAGACAAAGAAATTTTCCCACTCACAAATACAAATCGTTGCATGTATCTTCACAGTTTTCTCACTGTGCCCACCAGCACACTAAAAATGCTTTGATGTGTTTTACTCCGGGAAGCCTTGGTTTCTCTAAGTCACTTGAACTCATCTTGTTGTAGAATCAAACATGAGCTCCGTGGTGTTAAGCTTCAGGTGCTTTCACGTTTCATCACTTCTCTTTAACTATTGAGGAAGTTTGATCCCTAGCCGCCTTGGGATTCCCTCCTTGACTGCACAGATAAAAGCAGTTGGCTTCTTGTCTGCTGCCTGCTTTTCTTGGGATGATTTTTTCCTAAATATTTGGTAAACATGTATTATCTTTTTTCAAACCCTATCTTTAAACACATTCATTGTGATTTCAAAGATAAAGAAGTAGCTCCTTTTTTATGTATGTAATAGCTCCTTACTGACTTAACTTGCTTTAACTCTATTTTCCGTTTGTTTTATTTTCAGTAAATAGTCTCTTTTAATATTCCAAAATAACGTGTTTTTTCCTCCAAATTTTCAGCTTTTACTAGAAGTCTATTTACCAGTAATTAAAATTACAGTATTTAAGATCACGAGGGTTAGTCAATGTCCATTTTATATCCAGATGCTAGCAGAGGCTGCAGACAAACTTCAGGTGAACTTCTATATATCCTTTAAGCTGGAAGATTCTTGTAAACTGTATTACAGTGATTAATGAGGTAACCCTTAACAAAGAAAAAGATAAAACAATTTTTGTGGAATTCTTATAGAAACACTTAAGAGCAAGGTGCTGTTTTTGAAGTGTCATCTTTGCATAGTACATACAAAGGAGTAAAAGAAATGTGTTGTGTAAGCTTTTTTCTGAGGTTGATTTGAAGGTAGAAATAGATGAACCGTTTTGATTACATCACTAGTAGAGAATAGGAAGGATGGGAACTGTTGAAACGAACAGTTTTTCTGGAAAAAAAGCTTAAGTCCTGCAAGCTGCTCAAAGGTCTGGGTTTTTACTAGAAAGTGTGCCTGCCTTTGTTGTGGGTCACACTGCCTATGAACGAATCACAGCTATTTTGCCAGGTGGGACAAGAATTTTCTTCACAGTGATGCTGGATTGTGTTTGGCCTGCAGAACAGTGAGCTCTTGCTTGAACAGCTAGCTTTCTGCTGCTGTGTCACGCCAGGCATTGTGCTATTCCAAGGGTTTCCTGCTGAAATGCACTAGTGGGCAATTCAGCTCCTGAATTGCTACTTGAAATTTACTGTGTGATGGATGACAGGCTTTGCTTGCAATGCAGCTCAAGTTTCTGGATGAAAGGTGCTTGTTTGTGTTAAAGTAATTTTATTTCCTTAGGTATTTCAAAACCTGGAAATCCTACACAGTTCTTAGGGGATGGATTTCCCGAAACAGCTGTTGAGCTTCCATCTTCTCAGCCAATTCATGACACTTACTACTTCCACTGAGTACCCTGTCAGCTGTAGAAACAATAATCATGTCACAGTACCCCAAGAGTACTGTGACACCAAGAAAATGGAGTTATTTTGCTGCTGTGTCATTGAATATGGTATCACAGTATCAGTGTAAGGAACTCTTGTCTCCTGCTGTTGAAACAAGGCTTTGCTGGAGAAATTTAATAGTGTGTTGTTGACAGGACTACACAGCAGTTGAGTACTTTTGTCATGGTTTAGGAATAGTATTCTCCAATTTAGTGTTCCCACTGAAATCACTCCAAACCACGTGCCACTTGCTCGCTTGTCTGTCCGCCTCCCATTCTTCTGCAGCAGGCTGGAGCAGAGAATTGGAGACACAAAAGATGAAGGTCATGGATTAGGGTCAGAACGATTTACTAGAAACAGCAGAACCAGAACTATTTACTAGAACAGTGACAGCAATAACATTAATAACAAAAATGTACAAGAGAGGTGAGCAATTCACATTTGAATGCTCACCACTATGCTATGCAGAGCCCGACAGTACCTGTTGGCTGCTACACTGCTCTGACCTGGAAGGGACCCCTTCACCTGTTCCTGGAAAATGACATGTGGTACACAATAACCTCCATGTCTTAGCCTTGTTCCCTCCTGGCTACTGCAAAAAATGAACCCTATCCTGGTTGGAACCAGGACAACTTTCTAAAGAGCACTTTCAGTCCAAAGTTTTGTTCAAGTTCTTATTGTGTATTAGAGTTTTATTTCCAGTTTGTCCTACTGAGTGCTTGTTCAAGATGCCATTTGTAGCAGTATACAAGATTAGGTGATTGCTCATTTAGCATGTTCTGATATGAGTTGAGTTCAGAGGCTGGGATGCTGCAGTTAGATCTACTGATGCCAAATGAAGTGACTCTCCACAGTGCTGGGTTATCCAAGAGTATTTCTGCCAGAAACCGAATGCTGGGAATTACATTTTTCTGCAGTTAAAACTGCAGATGCGCTGTTGCCTATCTGTTCACTGAAGAGCCAGTCAGGCTGGGGCTGTGTTGGCACATCTTACTCAACCAAGGAAAGGAATAAAAGCGACAGATAAAACACAGTGACATGAAATATGCATGAAACCTGGTTTCATGTGTTGATAATATTTTACTGTAAAATTGCCTATTCAAAATGTTTAATATTTTTAAGTTACTCATTGAAAAATCTGTCTAAACGAATAGGTTATTAAAATGAAATAAGCATTTGAAAGCATCAAAATTAGCATTATGGAAGTATCAGAAGGGAACCATTGTGGGTGGGATTTCTGTGGGAGAATAGCCTTTCTTTAGCTTTCTGATCCCTTTTCCAGTCCATAGTTTCAAATAAGTTCACAGAGAAATGGTATGGATAAACTTTTAGAAAGGATGAGGAATCAATAATGGTTTCACAGAAATATGTGCTAGTGCACACATCTACATTGGGATCCAGCCTTACTCCTTTTTAGTGTTCACCGCACCTATTCCCTTTGGATGTGTCATGGTACAACCCCACCCCTGAAGAACTGGACCTTGGAACATGTATATAATTCAATGGAATTAATTTTAGTATAAAGAAGCCCAGTTATTATTTCCATTGCACTTTTTCAAAAGTGATGCTTTTTCTATTATTCTACTTAGAGCTTCTCAACACTGTTTTCCAAACCTGCATAGAATTGGCAGCATTTGAGCAACACCAGCCCACAGTAACAATTACATGAATTAATGCAGCCAATAGTTTGCATTAATGCTGTTTGTATGTTGCTTTTGTCTCATTACAGGATGGACGCTTGACATTTTTACCTGGAAATCAGACTGTGGATTTACCTTCCATAAATTTTATGAAAAGACATGGCACTGTGTTTATTAATGCCTACACCAATTCTCCAATTTGTTGTCCTTCCCGTGCAGGTAAAACAAAAGATACAAGCAAAAGCCAAGCAAAACACCAGATAAATGCTTGCATATGTGAATTTAAATATGTGGTAATGATGGGAAATTTGAAATTATTTAATGGGGAGGGATTTGTTTTGTTTTTCAATAAGATCCTTTATTTTTTAGCTTGTGTTTGAATTCTTATGGTATTCTTCACTTTCATCTGTTTATCTCTTCTGTTTCTTATGTTTCCTCCTTTATTCTTTTGTTTCTCCTTTTTTCAGTTAAACGTAATCTCCAAAATCTTTTTACAAACTCCACTGAAGCTACAGATTTTTAAAAAATCTTCAGGATTTGTAGAGAAATCATCGATTTGTTCTGCTGCAGTGCTGAAACTACACTCAGAACTACTCTCTCTTCCCAACACAAAGCTAATAAATATCTTTCCTGTATTCAGCAAAGAGTTAAAAATAATAATAGCTGAATATAGTGGTAGCAGTTGCCACTGTCTTCTAGCTACATGCTGCATCTTTCAGTAGCTTTAATTGAATACTTCAATGTATTTCTTTACTTAATGCAATTCTTGTTCTGTGTTCAATTTCACACTTGCAGAATTTGCTAGGAAGGTAGAAAGAAACGATATTCCTCAATCAAAGATTATATCTTAAAACATTTCTACCTTTTTCAGTTGTTGCAAAGACCTTCCTTAATCTGTATAAAATCTAAATCCTCCTTGGTCTAGCTATAGAAAGGTCCCCCTTGCTCTCAGCATATGCTGAAAGAAGCAGCAGACAAAGGCAGTCATATATAATGTTACATTTTTAATATTCTCCTTATTGATTACCTAGTCCCCATTTCTTTTTGTCATGGTCATATTTTCAGTGGGTGACGTTACATGAACAAGCAGTCAGCCTTCCTTTTCTTTTCTTGATGCATGAGTCTTTCAGCCAGTTTTTATTGCTAAGAAAAGTAGTTAATGTTATTTAAGAAGTTTGTGCAAATAGCAGGTTAGTACTTCTGAGAGAAAGAAAGTGCATAACGAAGTAAACAATTCATCACTTGCATGTAGTGTTATAGGTAGCTGTGACTACTGAGCTCATATGTGGGGCTCTGAACCAGCAGGACATCTTTTGCTTAGCCAGGAGCTTGGATACCTGCAAGGAACTGAGGGTACATCTATTGTGGAGGTGTCAGGGATGATACCAGAAGAGAAAGTGGGAAAGAGTGTTTTGGGGTGGGGAAAGGACCAGTATTGCCATATGGGGTTGATGCACTTTTTTTACAGGATATATCTATCGCTTTTGAAATTACTTAGTTCCATTTTGGAAGTACCTTTAACTCTAAAATTAGCCCTGGAAAGAGTGAATGATTCTTTATAAGCTGCAAAGAAATAGAAATTCACTTTAAAAAAGTCTTCCCTCATAATTCCTTTGCAACTCTTGCCTTGGTTTCCTTTCTTCTTGGTATCTTCTTTAATATTCTCACTTTGTTTCTGCAACTGGTAGTGAAGTAGATTACCTTAAAGAATAAAATTGAGGGCATATTGTATTTATGAGAATACAATATTGTAATTCTCTCCACAAATATACTTAACTTTAAATTCACATTAAATCTAACTGTAGTAAGGGTAACTAATATTCTGAAACACATGTAAATACAGGATTGTTTAATCAGGATCTGTACTACCATGCCATTTTCTTTCAGAAATCGATAAAAATATTTTCTGATCTAATTAGAACTTGATTTAATGATTGCATAGCACCTGGGAAGGTAGGACCTTCTTCTGCAATTCTGGGGATTATTTGAGTAAATTTTGATACTTGTATTGATTATGAAATAAGATTTGGAAGAGTAATGCTTTGTATTCCTTGTTCTATTGTATCACAGTTTGGACTTTTTACTTCTGTAATAATGAGAAGATTAATCCCTTCCCAGCCTTATAGGTGGGGAGTACTAATCACTCATTTTTTTTCCCCAGCTATGTGGAGTGGTCTTTTCACTCATATAACAGAATCTTGGAATAACTTCAAAGGTCTAGATCCAGATTATGTAACATGGATGGATCTCATGGAGAAGCATGGCTACCATACACAGAAGTTTGGGAAATTGGACTTTACTTCTGGACATCATTCAGTAAGGTAATCAGGTAGATTCTCCTGCTGTGGAATGGGCAGCAGTGAACAAATAATGTAGTGTGCTGTCACGTGGTTTCAGTCTCCAGGTGAAATGATAGTAGCTTTAACTAAAAAGAAATTGTGTTGTGCCTAGCAGAGATCTGTCCTGCAACTTTATGGAGAAGCAAGCATATCTCTTGCAGCTGTACTTTGGCTTTTACCTGCAGTTGAAAGGTAATACAGAAACTGGTTTTGCCCAACATGAATGGTTATTTTCTAACACACTGGTATTATTGCTCCCTAAGTGAAATTCGTAAACTGTTTTTGCCTTGCCTTAAGACTTCCCGACTTCCTGGTAATACTAACAGTGTAGGAAAAGCAGAACAAAACCCCATACCTATAATAATTGAATATTAAGCCTACTGTCACAAAATGTCAAAGGTTTTGAGGGTTTTTTTTGAAGGCCATAAGTGTTCAAAGACTTGTGCTGTTGTGGTGGGTTGACCCTGGATAGACACACCAGGGCCACCATGATAGAACAAAAGGTTCTGTGACTCCACTTCTTCCAGTGAGCAGGAAGGAGAAAAAACAATGATTCAATGGTGAAGATAAGGACTGAGAGAGATCACTCAGGTACACAACTAAACAGACTTGACTTAGGAAAATTAATTTTGTTTATTGCTAATTAGAAGCCAGAGTAAGGCAATGAGAAGTAAACCCAAATTTTAAAACAGTTTTCCACCACCCTTCTACCCAGGCTTAATTTCCAAATTCTCTACCACATTTACTCACAGGGGTTTGGGAGTGAGGACTGTGGTCAGTTCATGACACATTGTCTCTGCCACTCATTCCTCATCAAGGGGAGAGCTCCTTACCTTCTTCTGCTTCAGTGTGGGGTCCCTCCCCCACTGGTTTCTCCAAAGTGAGTCCTTCCCATGGACTTACCTTCTTTACAAAGTGCTCCAGCATGGGTTCCTTCCATGGGATGTGCTCCTTCAGGAACAAACTGCTTCAGTGTGGGTCTCCCCAGGGGGTGGCATGTCCTGCCAGTAAACCTGTGCCAGCATGGATTCCTTTCTCTGCAGGTCTGCAGGTCCTGCTGGAAGTCCAGTGCAGGCTTTCCACAGGATCACAGCCTTCTTTGGATATCCATTTGCTTTGGTGTGGGGTACTTCATAGGCTGCAAGTGGATATATTTGTTCCACGGACTGCAGGGGGACAGCCTCCCTCACTATCTTCTCTGTGGGCTGCTGGGGAATCTTCATTCTGTGTTGTTTTTATGAACATGCTCTGTATCACTGACTAATAATGATGTCCGTTGTTGAAATAATAATAAAAAGAAGCGTTTTCTTTCATGACAAATAGGTTAGAGTTATCTAATTCTTCTTTTTTAGTTATGCAGGGATTTGATTCTTTAAACTTGATCCTAATCTCAGTCTGACTGGATAATCAGACTGGCCTATGGCCTACATAGTATTTTTTTTTCTGTATAAGTCAGTATTATGACATTAGGTGCAATTATACGCACCCACACACTCCTTTATCATAATTTCATTTTAATGTTTATGAAACTTGCTTTCTCTGTAAACCAGATACCTTAATTCATTCTAAGTAATTTATTTAATCCTGTTTAGGTTGAAAGTGTGTGCCTAAACAAGAAGCTAAAATAATAAAAAATTGTTACAGATAGCTTTTCTGGAAGTTAAAGTGCATTGGTAAAATTCCTTTGGGGATAAAACTAGTTAGATGCTTTTTAAACAGTAATAATGTTGTATTTTGATAAAAGTATGTGATCAAACTTTGAGCAGTTTTATACTTTCCTTTGTAATTTCTTGGTTATATTGAAATTGCCATGAACAAGATGAAGATGAGTCAAGATAGTCTGCCTCTTACCAATGTCCACCATCCTTCACTCTAGCGAAGAAACAAGGACATTTGCAGCTCAGATTTTTTTTAGTGTTTTGGAGAGACAACAATTACCATGACATTAGAAAATCTGATCAAAAATATTTTATCATTAAAATGTTGCCATTTTCCCCTCCTTCTTGCTTTCTTTACACTCTTTTCTATTCTTTGTTTGATGGGATTTATACAAGAGAAATAATTCTTACAGATTTTTGTCTGAAGTGTGTTTAATTAATAGTATAAGCCACATCCAGAATGCTGTTTCTAAAAGCAGCCTCACCAGTAAAGTTATTTCCCACTCTACTCTTTCACATAAAAATCTCAGGCCCAGTTTACAAATAAATAGTGTGTGAATCTGTGCCAAAATATGGAGAGGGGTCCACAAGATGGAATGGTATTTCTAAGTACTATTTTGTAGATGTGAGAAGAGCCATTCTGACAAAAATGGGTAATAAATAAGAAAGAAGATTCAGAATCAGGCATAAAAAGGCTGAAGGTCTGAGTATAAAATAGATGCACAATCATTATTGCTCAATTGAATAACAATTCTCCTTTTTGCAGTAATTGGAAATAGATTACAACTCAAAGTATAGGGCAAGTTCTTCAGGAATTCATAATACTTTTTGCTTGGAGGAAAAGTGAAGAAAACATACCCTGTTGAGTGTGTGACTTGTGTATGTATTTTCAGTAACCGTGTGGAAGCTTGGACTAGGGATGTTAACTTCCTGCTTCGACAAGAAGGAAGACCCATGGTGAAACTTACAGGCCATAGGAAGCAGTTTAGAGTAATGGAAACAGATTGGCGGAATACTGATAAAGCAGTAAATTGGATAAAGGAAGAAGCTGTTAACTTTACTCAACCATTTGTTCTTTACTTGG
This sequence comes from Emberiza elegans, assembly GCA_024865655.1. NCBI lineage: Eukaryota > Metazoa > Chordata > Aves > Passeriformes > Fringillidae > Emberiza > Emberiza elegans. Next base: position 3,499,433 of record JALJVW010000201.1, read on the forward strand.
GACTAAATTTACCACACCCGTATCCATCACCCTATGCAGGAGAAAATTTTGGATCCTCTACATTTTTAACATCTCCCTATTGGCTTGAAAAGGTATGTGAATACAAAAATTAAATACTAATTTATTAATAACTGTATTTTAATAACAGTATTTTATTCCTGGTTTTTCAAGATAGAGCCAGTTTTGATATTACATTACACAGTAGGAAAATACTTGATTGAGATGTTAGATTTCTGATTAAAGGCTAAGAAAATAGAAGTGACAAACTTGTCTCTGTTGTGGGAAAAGGTTTGTTAGCAGTAGTCATTGAATCAATAAGTAAGTATGGAGTTCAGTGGCTAGATACACATTAAGAAAAATGAGATTGTTGCTCTTAGCTGCAAATTAATTTTGGTAATGGTCTGAAGCTCATTGTTTTGAACATTCTGTATTTTGCTTGTTAGAAATGATGCTATGCGTAATAATTTTTTCTGAGTTTTACAGTGAAAGATTGACTTTTTTTCTGCAGTATGGACCTAGAACATAAAGCAACATAAGACACAACAGAAGTCTTCCTTTTCTGTTAACTTTTTCTGTGCTACTGTAGGTTTTCAAGCACAAGAAAGTGTCCTTATGTCTGTATGTGTAAAACTAAGATATAGCATTCCATTCCAAAGAAGAAATACTTTTTTTCAGTCTTGTATAGTTTTCAGTTGCCATTAATTGCCATAAAATACAAATGTACTACAATAGATTTGATTGCAGAAAGGCATTAATATTCTCTGCAGCTGCAGAATTAGAATTAGCTTGATAAGACTTTATATTTCAAAAAACCCCTCCATATGCAATTTATGTAACTTGTGGCCTTTCCCACAACAGTACTGCTAAATTTCTTTATCTAGGTGTACCAAAAATACAGATACTTAGAAAAAAAGGATTTACAAATGAAGGTTGAGAGATGTGAATTTTTCATAATAGTGAGGGTTGTGGGTTCTTCTGGGAATGGTGAGAAGTTTGTGGGGAGAGGAAGAACTTGGGAAAACAGCTTTTTCAATTACAAAAAGCAAGATCTAGCTTAGTTGTTAAGGAAAACTTGCTGGCTGCTGATTGCTAGGTTAGATGTATCTTGGGAAGCACAGGTACTTTTTTTTAAATCACAGGCAGTTATAACATCTTTGACAAATTTTTGTCATCTTTTATCCAGTCAGAGTACCTTAACTGCACAGTTTGCTAGGTTCCTTCCCACCATACTGCACTGTGTGGGCCACATATTACCATTTACTGACCATCAGCCAGTTCTTCTTCTGCAATGTAGCTCTTTTTTATTCATGGAAGAAGCAGTCTTTTAAAACCACAGAGGCAATCTCATGAAGAAGTTTGATCACATACATGAAGAACTGAATTAAATGTCCTGTTTATTTGGGCTGTAATACAGAACAGAGTATCAACACAGTATGTTTGTGAAACACAGTCTTGTCAACCAGATGGTCCCCTATGTTTCACACAAGCTGTCATTTTTTCAGGGCATGTGGCTTCTTTCCTAGTTGTGAATTATGTGTCTTGGTTTAACGTGATTCAAACAGGTAGACATTCTAAAATGAGTTCCTCTGCTTAGTTTCAACCAATCCCTTTCCACCAATAAGGAACCAATACCAATAGATATAAGTGAAAAAATAAGTTTACTAACAAGTGAAACAGCAACATGCAAAAAATAGCAGTGAATAATCAGTAGATACAAACTTGCTGAATCACAGGTGCTCCACAGGAACAGAGAGACCCCAAACTGGTGGGGTGCTGCCCCCTTCTAATCTGACAGCCCCCCCCCACTGCTGACTGCCTGAAGGGGGCAAAGGGAAAGTGGTGTCAGGCTCTTTCCAAGGTGGCACCTGCCACCATGCTCTCCAAGAAACAAAGGGAATGGATGGCAGCAAACCCTCCTGGGAAGGTTGGAGCTTACGAAGGTCTAGTGGCAGATGGGAAGTTCTGGCACATGTGGAGTCAGCACCGCTGTTGGCTGCTTCCTCCTGCACTTGCCAGATTCCACTGCTGTTGGTGCTGGTCCTTCTTATCTGCTGGTGTGCTGGAGAAGGAAGCAGGGGAAGCTGGTCTCTGGACACTGATGTGGGGTGGCCCAACCCCCTGATCAAGCTTCACTGCCTATAGAGTTTGCAAAGATAACTGGGAATACAGTTCCTGATCACTAAATGCAGTTTTTCCAAGCTGCTACAGTTGGAAGCCCAGTAACTCGCCCATATCAGGTGCCTCTGAAGCAGAGTCTCCTCCTTCAGCAGAAGAGGAAGTCAGCTTGGGTTTCTTGACCTTTTAAAGGGACTGGCATCCCCTGGCTGCCCTGCAGTTCTGGTTCCAGCCATGCTTCAGGTCTTAAAAACACAGTAACAATCTTAGGGCACAGATAGATATGGAATACAGTAACATTTTGGTTTACCCAGGACATTACCATAGTCAGACAAAGGCATTGTGGCTTTGTGAATATTTAAAACTAGCCTGAAGTCCTGTAGAAAACAATCATGGATGGAAAGGGACACTTTTTCCTCTCTTAACCGGCTAATAAATGCCTTTTGCAAAGTCCAAAATGTAACTCCAGAATGTAGCCAAGGACCTTGAGCAGTAAGAAAATGACTGAAGCATTATTATTTTATCTTAATGATTTTTTCTAGCAGTGTGTTTTCTATAGATCCTAAGGAAACGTACATTTTTTGTGTCTATTTGACTATTACAAAGTCAGGTTTTAGTTCTGTGGGCACTAGAACTCTTGCAGATTTACCAACTTGTTTAGCTGACTGGCTTTTCCTCCAAGTAACAAGTGAAAGTACAAGAGGAAATTGCCTCAAGTTCCCTTTTATTTAAGGGAATATTTACAAGTACAACAGCCAAGGCTAAATGTGTATGTCAAATTTCAAGACTGTAAAGCTAGTACTGAAGCAGACAGTATCTGTGACTATGCATAGTTTGAATACAGAAATAGATTGGCTTTTTGGTTTCATACTGATGTTACATTTCTTTATAATTAAATGGATTGACATATATAGAAACATGTAGAAAGTATTAGAAAATTTGATTAATGTAGTGAGTTCTTTTTATTAAGATGCCAAGACTTGTCATCACTGTCCTGGAGGCTTTCCCAGACTGCATGGTTTTCCATGTTGTTCTCTAGTCCTACATATAACACCCAATCTTTTAGATCCATAGGTTTATAGTTATTCTACAGTTACAAAGACTCTATGCCAATATTCTGTACCTACTCTAGAAGAGTGTTCCGTGATATCTCTCTTAAAAATATATAGCAGTTGGTGAAGCACATATTTGTGGCTCCTAGCCTTAGTTTCTAGTTGACTTTCATAGGTTTTTAAAAAACAATTTACTTGTGGAACTGTAGGAAGGATGGAGGAGGTAGCTGCATGGTGTAACAAATAAGCAGCTAGTGTTTCCTGGGCCATAAATTGAGAACTGTGAATTTATGCTATAATTTTTAAAATTAAATCTGTGTTGAAAAACTTGTTTAATTTAGTTGCTAAAGTAATGTTAATTTCCTCTTATTTTTTAGGTAAATTATGAAGCTATTAAAATACCCAAGTGGTCTTCTCTTTCAGAGATGCATCCAGTAGACTATTACTCATCGTACACCAAGAATTGCACTGGAGAGTTTACAAAGGAAGAAGTGAGAAATATTAGAGCATTTTATTATGCTATGTGTGCAGAGACAGATGCCATGCTGGGTAGGTAATATCTTATTATACAGTGGGTTTTCTAGTTCTGATTGTTTTTAAAGAAAGTGCTGATAGGGCTTATCTTTGGAGGAAAAAAATAGGAAACAAAACACCACAATTCACTTCTGAGAGTAAGTTGTGGAAGTTGCTAATTCAGTCTGTATGATAAATGAGAGGATACCCTTTTAGGTGAGTTGAGAGCACTCTGAAAAGTAATCACAGCCAGCAGTTAGAAGCTCTGTAGAAAACCAGTGACTGCAGCAAAATATGGCATGACCCATTGCACTGGTTTAAAAGCCAGTGGGAAAACTACCCCGTGCAAGCTGCCCCTCCTTCTCCGTCCCCTTCCCAGCACAGGAAATCCTAGGAGAGACCAGAAGTGGGAACAACAATTTTACCAAAAAACTCGCAATAAAGACAATAAAGATAAAAGAGGACACAAAAGGAGAGTCTTCCACCCAGAGGAAGAGTGTTCACTAAAAAAAAGCAAAAACACTCCCCAAAGAGATAAAGTGATTACCTAGTGTGGTTTTCCCAGACAAAGGCAAGATGGCACCTGTCATCTCCATCCTCTCCACACTGGACCATGCAGCTCAGAAAAATGAAAGCAATGAGGCAAAATAGTTTCTGCAATTTATTATCCTTTCTCCAGCCTGGAGGAAACAATGGAAAACAGGGACAAAACAAAGCCTGGAGAGCTAATTAATCCAAATAAAGGGTCCTACTGCTGGAAGTGCTGGCCTTGATAGTGGCAGCAGTGGTGGCAGCAGCATCTTGTCTCATCTTCCTGCTGCTCCAGGAATAGTTACAGCTTGTCAGAATTTCAGGAACAGTTACAGCCTCCCTTGATTTCAGCAACAGTTAAGGGAACAGTTCACACATTTCCACCCCGGAGGTAAGAGTAATCAACTTCAATACACCTAAGTGTCTCCTGCTGACCCCATGCCCCCTTCATGATGTAGGTGGTATGTTATTAAATAGTGCTGGAAACTCCACCCTTCTTTTCATCTGTACCCAGGATACCCATGTACAAGAGGAACTAAATCTCTTTGATTAAATGCTAACTGAAATAATGGAAGCATTTTTGTGAAGGGGACAGACTGTAAAAGCTGAACTGGAAGAAAAGATAAATTTTAGGGCATAAGTAATTTTCCTTAGAAGTTGATTTCAAACATGTAGACTGGATAACAGCTGTTACCCATCAGCTGAAGAATAAAGTTACATTTGGAATGTCTCTTAGAAGCACATTATTGAAAGTTATGAAGAAATAATTAATTGTACATTTAGAATTCTTCAGAATTTGCAAGAAGGTCTACAGATAAAAAATTTACAATGCAAGTTGGTCTTAATTTACACCATTTTATTTTTTTATTTGAAAAGTGACCATGAATGAACAAGAATTTGTTTGCATCCTAAATGAAATTCATGATAAAGAAGCTAATCTTTTAGGCATATGACCTAAACCAGGACACCATATTAGATTGGTCAAGTGAATTAAAAGACACAAAATTGCTCCTCCATCATTTTATGATGGAAGCCTTACAGGTTTAGGAAATAAGGGATTGCAAAGTAACTGCATTGTAGTTGTAATTTTATAACATCTTTTAACTAGTATGTTTAGGCATGAGTCATCCTAAAGTTTTAATATTTAAGATGCCTAAGTGCTTTGCTTAACTACCAACTTCATTGATCTTGGCCCTGTCTTTGTTGCACAAATGTACATATAAAAATAGAGGAGTATATGTTGTGTTTTCATCGCACAAATATATGTGCAACAAAAGAGGAGTTTCCTTCACTGGATTATGAGGCTCCTTGAAATTTGCATGCTGCTTTGCAGACCTTGGAGAAATATTTTGAATGTATCCTTTTCAGTATCTTTTTGGTGTTGCAGGTGAGATTATTTCAGCTCTGCGAGATACTGGGCTTCTTGGAAAAACAATTGTTATATTCACTGCAGATCATGGAGAACTTGCTATGGAACACCGTCAGTTCTATAAAATGAGCATGTATGAGGGAAGTTCCCACGTTCCTCTTTTAGTTATGGGACCAGGTTTAAGAGAACAGCACCAAATACCAAATGTAGTATCTCTTGTGGATATCTATCCCACTATGCTTGGTGAGTTAAGTAATTTCAGGTGACAATTTTTTTTCCCTGTTACCATTACTATTCTGCATTTGTATCATAAGTCAATGATGTCTCAACTTTGAGGCACAACACAGTAACACAACAGGAGATAATTTGGACCATATATATGGACTTAACAGAAAAAGTAAAAAATGGATGAAAAAAATAAAGAGACTGATTGTCTTCCTTATTACTGTAACTGTCTTCCACATAATTACACTGCCTGATTATATATAGAATTATTTGTTAGTAAGAAAAAGGAATAAAACCCATTTTGGAAATGAATAATCCTTGCTAGCCTTCACACCCAACAGTTTACTACAGAAATTACATTGTAAGCACATCCAGAGATGAGATTAAACTTGAAAGGAGGAGGACAGGTTCATTAACTTAGCAAAGGAATGTCTTTTATGAAAGGTCATCACAAGAAGTGTGATGAAAGCTTTGTATAGAAAATATAAAAATGATCTGGGCAGACGTAAAAAGATGTGATAATGGATATCCATTCTTACCTTATGAGATATGAAAATACTCAGTATTGGACAGAGAATAAAATATAAAGAACTAAACTTAAATTACTTAGATGGAAATAATTTTTAGGAGGGAATTTTTGAACAGTTATCTGTGATAAATCATGCAAGAGACAATTCTGATTGAAATTAAACATTGGGTAAAGTTATCTTTTGAGGCTTTATCTGTGATCTTTTAGGCTTCCAATTGGCAAACCAGTCTGGAAGGCTTGTGTCACATGTACACTGCAATTACTTGGAGAACATGAGTGAATAAAACTGTACATCTAGCAGTAAATATCAGTGAAAAATCCACTTCTATATTGTTTTAAGTTAATTTTCTAAAAAGTAAACAGAAGTTATTTATCTGTTTGTGTCTTCTCAAAACTTTTGAACCAGTTATCCACGGAAAAATAGGATATAAAATTTAAGTGGCTTTCTCTTCCAAATTTTGACATGAATTTGTTATGTATATGTATCTGTGCTACTTATGGATCTTATACAAGTTATGTTATCCTATGTAAAGAGCTAAAAATCTCTTATTTCTTTGTTTCTTTTTCCCAAGTGACATATCTGGTCAGATGGTTTAACATCCTTCTGTCTTTTCCTCCTAGGGGTTTTTCATTTGGGCTTTTTTTCCCCAGACTTTGTGTGCATAAGTCATTCCTTCTGTTCTGGCTGTTCCCCTTTTCTGTACTCTGAATGTCAAAAAGACATGTATGATGAAAATGAAAACTTGAGGAGCCATCTCTATCATGTTTTATATTCTCAGTTTGCATGCTGCTGCTGACTAGTGAGGAAGTAGAATTCAAGTATATTTTTGTGACAAATTTGATTGCTTTGCTTTGGGTTGTCACAGGGAAATAATTGTCTTAAGATGCCATCCAAATGCTTTGGTCAAGACTGCCTCCTGCACTGGCTTTGAGAATAAGTGCAAATGTTTTAATTCCAGTAGAATCGGTGTGATTCTGTATGTACAGTCAGACCTGCAACAGCTCTTGCTTTTTGTAACAGGATGTAGCATAATCTCCAGGCAGCACTAGCTTTGTTGGTCTGTATGGAAATACCTTTGTCTCTCTATTGGAAAAACAGGAGCTGCTGAATGGCCGGAATATTCTTCACACATAGAAAATCCAGTTACTGCAAGTAATAGCATTGCAGGTTTAGGATGACAGAAGAGCCCATATCCCTTTTTCATTTTTTGGAATGTAGTGTGTATTTATTCAAATTCTTTTTGCCCATACATGATCAAGAGCTGCTTTCTGGGTTTACACGTTATGGGTCTTCCTAGTACTTCATCAGATGCTGGCTGGGCAGAGGACAAAAAGGAAGATGTGTGCTGATGAAGGAAAGAGTCACCTATGAGGAATTTATATGCACAGAGTATCACCACTCAACCCAGAACAGACTAAATACTACCATGGTGCTCTGTGAAATGGAAACTTTTGAATTTTGAATTAATATAAACAATGTATAGTGGGGTGATTAAAAATAGCAGTATTGTATTACATGGTTTTTAGGACATGCTTGGGATTCTCAGCTATGTTTTTTCAGAATGTTGCTGAAAAACCTTTGCAGTCTTTTAACCTGATCTTTGGGAGCTGGAGAAACTTGTGGTATAAGTTGTTGCTGCGTAGCTTATGGATATTGCAGCATCTCCTAGTGGCCGTCTGGTAGGCTATGGAGTCATCCAGTGTCTTCCGTACATGCACTGTGTTGATACCATCTCAAATACCATCTTTATCTCCAGTCCTGCCAGAGAAACAAGTGGCCCTGCTCCTCAAGTCCCCACCAGTTATAGGTGATAATAATGGCCACCTTTTATGAAACATTTAATTAGTCACTAGTGAAGAATGCTACAGATGAGCTTAGCACAATTATTGTTCAGGAAATAAACAGCTACAACATGTTGTATGTGGTGCTTTTAGGGTCTCCTTTCATGCTATGTTATTCTTTCTCTTCTGCCTGCTACAGTCAGAGCAAAAGAGAAATGTTTGCAACTGTGATTAAGGAATAAAATTGCACCAACCGTCAAGGGAGACTATTGTGATGCCTTTCCACAAACTTGTGTTAAAGGTTAAGTTATACATAGGTGATATATTTGATCAAGATGCTGGGCAGCTTGCCTTGGGGAGTTCCTTAAGGTATTTTTTATTATGCATTTTGGGATAATAATTAGGAGAGCACATTTTATTATCAGCATTCAGACATTAGTTGCATTGTGTTAGAGTTTTTTAAAACTGAAAACTGCAGTAACATTTTGGTTTTGTGTAACTTTCCTTAGATATAGCAAGAATTCCTGTCCCACAGAACCTCAGTGGATATTCTCTTATACCACTGCTATGTGAAAAGGCTGAGAGCAAAGTGTCACCCAGAGGACCTCGGCCCTCATGGGTGCTGAGTGAGTTCCATGGGTGCAATGTGAATTCCTCTGTGTATATGCTGAGAACTGGCAAATGGAAATACATCACATACTCGGATGGCTCTTCAGTACTGCCCCAACTCTTTGGTATGCTGCTTTTATATCTTGACTGACTCTTTAATTTACTTTAGTGTAAATCGAATCTTAACTGACTTTTTGTTTGTTCCAGACCTTACTGCTGATCCAGATGAGCTTACAAACCTTGCCATAAAATTCCCAGTAACTGTACATTCTTTGGACAAAATACTTCGCTCTATAGTAAACTATCCAAAGGTTTCTTCTTCTGTTCATGAGTATAACAAACAACAGTTTATCAGTTGGAAACAAAGTTTGGGTCAAAATTACTCAAGTGTTATTGCAAATCTTAGGTGGCATCAAGACTGGTTAAAGGACCAAAAAAAGTATGAGAATGCAATTGACAAGTGGCTTGGTAAGTAGATACAGACAACCTGGGGATTTCATATGAATGAGGATAAAAGCATTATGCATTTGTAATATTATGCTGTATTTCAAACGATAGAATTATTTTCTTATATAACCTATTGAAAGTAAAGATAACTGAACTGTTACTGCTTTGTGTCAGAAAGCCAAGTGTGGTGGTGTTTGCAGGGGTCCCAGGATGAGGGAAGAGATGAGAATCTTGACTCCATGTTTCAGAAGGCTGATTATTATTTTATGATATATATTATATTAAAAGAAAATTATATATTAAAACTATACTAAAAGAATAGAAGAAAGAAAGGCTTCATCAGAAGGCTTGAAAGGAAGGAAAATGTGATTGGCCATTAATTAAAAACAGCCACATGAGACCAATCAAAGATGCACCTGTTGCATTCCACAGCAGCAGGTAATTATTGTTTTTCTTTTCCTCTGAGGCTTCTCAGCTTCTCAGGAGAAAAAATCTTGGCACAAGGATTTTTCATAAAATATGTCTGTGACAGCCAAGAGCACTTTATATTACTAGCCAGCACTAAAACTTTAGCCAGCACTCTAAAATTAGAGCTTTAGATGTTATTATTCTGTAAGTGTAAGTAAGTGTATATAGAAAGGGCGGTGTGCAAATACGTATTTTGTGTAGATAATATTTAGCTGATTGCAAAAGTACAGAGTATTAAGCATTCAAACTCAATAAGAACTTCCATTTATAAGGAAAAGCAAGGATTATAAAACTTAGTGAAGTAAAGCACCAGTAATAGTGGAATTTCCTGTGTGTATTGTAAGTCTAGATTGAATAGACTTTCATCAAAAAGTTGGTAACCAGTACAGGTCTGAACATAGATGTGGTTCATGCAAGTACTTAACTATTTATGTGACTGACTCCCTACGTTTTCAAGGTGTGCCTGCTAATTTCTTGCTCCTCTCTGCTCATCATCATAAATTGAAAAGAAAACCCTTCTTGTCAAGCCTATGAGTAGAACAGTTCTCTGAAAAATGACAGTGTGATTTGCATAACATAAAATAAAAACTGTTTGAATGCAGTTAGATTGTGCAAGTAAATGCTTTAATGCACATCAGCGAGTGGAGGATTGAAACATAAAATGTACACAGTGGAGACACAATTGAAGCTTGCAGGAAGAGTTAGCAGAAAAATACTGTTTCCCATTTTTCCAGTGACCTGACAAAAAGAAAGTAGTTTTGGAAGAAGGTAAGTTTTAGGTAACAACTCTTCCACTTATGGGAATATGTAATTATGGCAGCACTTAGGTTTGCTAATTCTTGGTCACCATCATTGCTGCTATATACCAGTTCAGAATGACATTATACCTCATAAATAAAGTGTTTTCTGGAAGCTGTTATTAAATGCTCAGTAGTAGCAGTAAGCCAGTAAAACATAAAAATAAGACCTATTTTCTGATGGCTTCACACTCATTTTGTGAGCAACCTCCCACACAGAGTTAAAAAATCTTGAAACCCTATAGCACATGCCATTATAATTCTTATTCAAATGAGTTTAGGTACAGTTGAATTTACTTAAACAAAATAAATGGGCTGCATAATTAGAGGAAGTATTTATATCCATATGAAAATTTGTTTATGAGAAACAGGAAGAGCAAAATTTTCTCACTTTCCAGAGGTCTGGACAGAATGCCGTACATTGTCCAAAATAGAGTAAAATAAAATTATGGTGAACTGTATGTGTTTTCTGTGTGTGCTTTTTAATGAATAATGTTTAAAATGTAGGGAAAATTTTATTTTGTCAGTTCTGTGAACAGTGCTTTCCTTGAAGAGGTGAGCTTTTAAGACTCACTGATGTTAGGTTTACAGAAGTGCCACTTATGATACTCTCTGAAATGGAGGAACAAATAGGTAAAAAATTTTCCAACCACATCTTGTGCCACAGACTGTCCAGAGAAGCCCAGTGCATGGGGACAGGCTTCTTGAAAATTCAGGAAACCCCAGGAATGGGCCAGCTCACAGAGCAGAGCTTGTTGTTGTTCAGGTGACCAGGTAAAATCATTCTTCTGCTGGGTCACATGTCTTGCAGTCTGATTGTAATATGGAATAGGTTATCCTCCAAAAACACAAAGTAGAAAGATGAAAGAGAAACTATTAAAACAGAAGGCTGCACTTGCTAGTGTGGTATTTAGAAAAGTTTTAGTATCTCTTAGTCTTGAGGAATAATTAGAAAGATTTGTGTTTTCCAAGAGACCAGAACTTTATAAATGTTTGTGACAATGGGAGTCAGAGCTGGGACATGGTGATGATAGGTATAAAGGACTAGAAAAGATTAAAAAATAATTGGATGCCTTTATTTCAGGAAAAAGTGTAAGGAACTTAGATTAATAGAAGGGATAAAATAATTCAGAAAAACAGAATTTCCTTTGTGCTATTGTGTTCTCTGTAATTTTTTTACTGTCTTCCTTAGTTCTACCAGTTTTCCATGAAGTTTCTTTAGAAGCAAGACTAGAATTATTTCCTTGTGCTTTTATTTTCTTGATCTTCTTTTAGACTCTTATCAGGGATTTCTAGTTGTAAACACTGTAAAGGAATACAGGTTCCTAAATTTGTGTCTTCTTGAGTACTATTTTCAAACTTAACACTTCCAAAAATATTGAATGTGATTTTCTTTTATAGGAGATGTTAATGCTCTTCTGGGCATCCATTAAACGTGTTGATATTTGACTGGCTGGATAGGGATGGACAGACACCCTTTCCCAACAAATCTAAGTTAAAGTCCTCTTTAGGACTCTGGCAAGTCTCTGACCAAAGATTCTTTTTCCCTGCTTTGTCAGATGGACCCCATTGCCCCCAGGAAACCAAGGCATAGGAAAAGGGCTGAGTAACCTGACTATGGCACCATGGTGTCAATAATTTTCTGCCCCTCCAGTGTCATCTGGCCCTTTCATAACAATATAATTTCATAACCTGTGAGCCCATAAAGAAAATGGACATTATCATTCTGGTTTCAGATTGCTCCGGCATAGCTAAGAATAAGCCTTTGAAATGTGAGGAAGTGTGTCAAAGCTTATCCTCACAGTTGTGTTATAAGCCATTAGCAACAAGAATAAAACATATTGTTAATTTAAACAAGTTTAGAAAACCAGGATAGCAGTATCATCTTTCAAACTGATTTTTCACTCTTCTTTTCCTCTTCTGTTTTATTAGATTTTAAAGTGAAAGATAGCATGTATCTTTCTGAAGTACCTTGCTGTCAAATGCTATATTATAGCTTTTGCTAAACATAGATACTTGTTTCAGCTTTTGTGTAGTCACATTACCTTTAATTCCTCTCTCTTACTGAAGCTGCAATGATTAGAAGGTTAAAATTAAAATTGGAAGCAATAAACCTCTCCATAAAACATCTTTAATCTTACAGGTTGAACTATCCTTAGGTCTTTAGGCTTATGTAATACTGAAAATTCCACTGAGGCATTGAGCCATGGAAGGCTGGTATTTTTACACAATTCCTTGAAAACAGTAAATCTATATAAATACCCTTATTGTTTTTAGAGCGGCTCTTTACTGGAAACATAGAGAAACTCTGAGATTTAATGAAATGTAGTGAGTAACAGCATATATAAAATGGCTAAAGAATTTATTCACAACAAACAGCCATTCTTGTCTTCGGAATTATAAATTTTTATTTCTGTAATAATAATAATAAAAATTACCAGAAAAGTGCAAATATCCCCTTTGCCATTATCTGAGCATCCTGAGCCATTTACAGTATAAACACAGCCTGCTCATGGTGCAAATTGGTGTGTGTGTGCCATGCTTACAGACAATATTGCCCTTTGTTGTAAACTGAGAAATTCATCTGTAAAATGCAAGATTTTTTGACAAACACTGCAGTAAAGATTAATTAGAGGCTGATATATAAAATAATTTTCTCCTATTTCATACAAACTGTGAATAAGATATAGTTATGAGAAGTAGTTATACTCCTAAGTATTAAAATATCATGTCTTAGATGCATGAATTCACAGGAAATTATGCTGTAAAGATTATGATTATGTTCAGGGAACACCAGGTGATTATGAAGAAAATCTAAATAAATTCCTCCAAGTTGCCTCTTCTATTATGAATTGCTGAGTAACTCTAATCACAAATTAGTGAACTACTGGCATCCTCTCCCAGTGGCATTCATCAAGTAGATGCACCCATCTTGCTTATCACATTTCTAGTAGTGATTAGCAGGGTTCTTCAAAGAGGTCTGAAGAAAAGTTTGTGTTAGTTACACAAATACATATTGGGAAAGGATTATTCTCTGCACAAATGCATAGAAACTTGGTCTATTAATGGGAATGCTACTTAAAAGCCTAGAAAATATTTATTTAGAAAAAGGAATTTCTAGAAATATTTCTAGAAAATATTCTTCTTTCACAATAATTAATAGCAAAAAAATTGGACGTCAGGGTACTATCAATAACGAAACATATTGACTAAATGGCTATAATTTTATAGGAAAAACAGTAGAATGGGACTAATTTACTGTTAGTAAACTAGTAAAAAGTTATCTAAATGAGTAACTTTCATCATCGTATTCTAGCTCATCTTCCTCATCGTCCTCCAAAAGTCCATATTTAAATTTGTGATAAATTGTTCCATCCTTGCCCATGTATACGATGTCATCTTCGTCATCATCATCTTCATAATCTCTGTCTCTGTATTCAATCACTTGATCCTCATGGTAACTGGGATTCTTGTGATAGTTGCTCACAGAGGAAGGAAAGGTTTTGGAGTGATTTGTCAGCTTCTCATATCGTCCTTTACTGACAGGCTGGGTTTTGGTTCGTGCCTTTCTCCAGATGAATACAATGGCTCCAATGACAAGCAGAAGCAAAATGCAAGTGATAACAAAGAAAATAGTTTTGCTTTTTTGCCCAGGTGGTAGGGTTGTCTTTAATATGCAGTCATCTACAACAGCAAGTAAAAACAAAAGAACAACAAAAAAACGGGTGAAATGAGCTTGCATTTGTGTGTGTGTGTGTCTTAAAAGTCTGGTACAGTGTGTCTGGTGCAGTAATAGCAGTCAACAAAACACCTAGCTTTTCTGGTACCACAGTGATATTTTTGTTGTTGTTATGCAGCAAGTATGTAGATAAGATTGTTGGGATATCTATTCTTAATTATTTTATTTGAAATAATGAGAAAGAAGCTGAAAAGCAATGAGATTCAGGTCTCTTCATTGAAGTAAGATAGTTCATAAACCAGCCAATTTATGAAATGCCAGGTCATTTAACACAGTAGTTGAGAGTGTGAGAAGTTGCCATGTCCAGCACCAGACATAATGGTTGTTATTTGACCTATTTTTTATGAAGCAGTAGAACCACACTGTTTATCAATAGCATATTTTTGCTCTAGACCAGTTTTCAGGCAGCATAATGTCAGCATAATCAACCATAAATCACTTAGCACTATTCCTGCTTTTCAGCATGGTCCTACCTTGTGTTTCACTGCAGTCACAGCACTCTGGGATTTCTGCTGGGTCAGTGTTGCTGCAGCAGGGCAGGCAGCGGCTTTCCTCCAGGAAGAGCTGCATGCTGGCTGGACAGACTGTGCAGTTGAGAGGACCAGGTCCCTTGCACTCAGTGCATGAGCTGTCACATCTCTCACACTTGGGTTTGCTCTCCTTCAAACACAGAACACAAGCAATGCACCTCTAATTTTGTATGATTTGGACCTGACCTGGCAGTTCTGTCCTGTCATTGGCCATCGTGGTTGTCATCTCTAGGGACCATGAGTGTTAATGTGAAGATACAATAAACAATTCAAAATTTCCTGTTTTCTGATTTCTCAGTGATCTGCTTATGGGGTGTAAAGTGTTGTAAAAGCTTAGAGATCTCACCTAGCTAGGCAGGATGTTAAAATTTACTCATCTTTTAAGCTTATTGGGCCAGAAAAGTAAGTGGAATGGAAGAAGGAATATGAAATATTCTGGGAAAAAGCTGACTGAGAGTATGAATTTTCTCTTTCCCTAGGGAAGAAGCAGAAGTAAGGATTAAAGGTGGTTGGAAATTTTTTTAGCAAAACTGAATTCTCTTCAATTATGTGGCTTTTTTTTTTTCCTATGGAAATAGCTTAGATTCAAATACTCTTCCTAAAGTCCAGGCTTCTGGGAACCTCTGTTTACAGATACTACCAAAGGTCACTGTGAGCACACCTGCCTTGCAGAATGCTCTGAAGTCAGTGGT
This sequence comes from Emberiza elegans, assembly GCA_024865655.1. NCBI lineage: Eukaryota > Metazoa > Chordata > Aves > Passeriformes > Fringillidae > Emberiza > Emberiza elegans. Next base: position 3,514,831 of record JALJVW010000201.1, read on the forward strand.
CTCAGTATTTTCAATGCTCACAGTTCCTGGCCACGGTACATCTTCACTGTGGACATCTGGAGACTCCAATAAACTTTCACCAAACTTGCAGTTAGGATTGCAAGGCAGTTTATCCTGGATGGAAGAACCTGTGCAAGATTGCAGGATCATAGCTGTTCATGATTTCTAAGAGTCAAAGCTCTTGCAAAGACCTGCACACCTGTGTGGTCCCCAGCCTCAAATAAGGCTGTTTTCTCAGGTTAATGCTATGAAGTAGGACTGTCAAGAAGATATTCCAGGACAGAGACTCCGGGGTTTGTGGCATCCCAGGCATGCCTTGCTGCTATATTCTTGAATAAATATCTTTAGAAGGCAATTGGTGTGGAAATCTGGATAGTGAGATGCCCAGGCTTATGGTGCAGACCCAAACCTTATCCTATTCAATTAAATATACAGCTATGTTAATTTCAGCCTGTCCTTCTACTAGAGCTTTCTGCCAGAAAAGCTGTCAATCAAAAATGCAAAAGGATTTCTTACAGAAAAGGCATCAGAAATCCAAGAGGAAATCTGTTATCTTGGAAGAAAAAAACACTGTATAATTAATAGAACTGATTTGTTCATGTGGTTTTGATATCTTTGTTGACTATAAGGTAACGCCAGAAAGAGAAACAAGGCTTCCCCTGCCAAAAGAGGAAAAAAGTAAGCATACTTAAAGATAGGCACTATTAAAAACTCAGAGAAGAGCCATGTGCTGTTTGTATTTTGTACAAAAATCCTTGAAGTAGGTACCTTTTGTCCTGGTGTCTCTTGGACTTTGTATTCACCTACTAAACAATCTGAGTTGCACATTCCATTTAATAAACTGTAGCTCCATACACAAGATGTGCAGCTGAATGCTCCCTTCCCTAGACAGGCAAACAAAACAACAATATTACAACAGGAAATGTCAGCTAACTTCCTTAAAAAATTATACTGACCACTGCTAAGCAAAAGGATGTTTGTCAGTGGCAGCAATCATTAGTGAGGAGTTCCACATGAAAAGGTTGGTACTAGAAAAAGCTTGTGCCTAGTCCTGGGGTTTTATGTGCAAACAAAATTTATTTCTTTTGTGTTTTGATAGTCATGCAAAGATGATTTCACAGTCAGTTGTACAGAGAACCTCTGACATATTCAGGAAAACAGAGCACTGAAGTAAAATGTGGAGAACCTTCTCCAAATTCTGTCCTTCACAAAATACATACTTATTTGCCCTGTTAACTATTTTCAGACAACCATGAATTAAGCATTTTTTTATATTTGAATAGAAAAATAACTTATTTAGTTGCATAAGAAATAAACCATTATTCACTAGGTATGACCAGAGGACCATATGCACCTTGTGTGTCAGAGACTCAAAAAAAGACAGATGCTGCATGCAGTATTTCTGTGAAACTGAGGGGATGGGTTTGTCTTAAGTGTGAAGATGCATCCATCCATTTCCCTGCACCTAGACATTTTCTGCCATTGTCTGAAAGGAAGAAAATGAAAATGCAAGGAACTGACATTAGCAGACATTAAACTGCTGAAGTAAGTAACCTTCTATAACACAGGGAACTTCCTAAATTACTGTGCAATGCATGGTTTTCCTTACTGCTCTTACAAAGAGACACCATGCTCTTTGTTGATATATCAGCAATGCAGATGCATTTCAGACTGGCTTGTGTTTTATAATTCTGTCTTTTTAATGATGATAAAAATTCTGTCCCTTAATATTTATGCCAAATAATGTGAAAAACAAAGGAGGTGGTCTATAAATTAAAATGCCTATCTTTTTTTGTTGCAAATCCAAACAAAATTATTTCTGCTAATTTTCATAATATGGTTACACAATTAGGTTGTAAACATTCTTGGATGTGGCTTCATTCTAAGTGCTTCATATATAATTTTGTTGCAATTAGCTATCTGTACTATCCAGTATATCCACTATCCAAAACAGTTTGTGTATTACAATGCATGGTCTAAGCTGCAGCATGGAACCCATTAGCTATAACCTTTTGTTGTTCAGGTAAAAAAGGACACCAAATGGGTCCAAGAGGATTAATGCTTTTGGTTTCAAAAGTGGTTTAATTAGGAAAATTGAGAAACCAAAACCAGTGTCTCACAGAGCAAAATAGTCAGTCTCTGAAAGTTAACTTTGTGAAATACATAACTATATTAAAAGCAACAAACAACACTGTACTGTTGACTTCAGTTTTCCTTTTGAGCTAGAGATGTGCTTTATGCGTCTTTACTCTTCCCATTGTAGGCTGTAAAAATGTGTAGTTGGAATTAAGTTCCTTGGCTTTCATGAGTAACAGACAGTAGTTGTTACAATAGCAGCCTAAAGAGTGAGATATTTTTCAGTCATTCTTAATATTCATGTGAAAAATGGGGTCCATCTCTGTAAGCCCATTTTTTAATGATGAGCATTTTTATGAGAGGCCTGGCTGATGGTAAATTCATTACTGTTCTCCATTTTTTTTCCATTCACTGACTTGGCAACACGTGGCTTGGTCCTAGCCCTCCCTATTAAGTGTCTGTCTCTCTGTTTGTGCTCTCTGCTGGAAGCAGTTCTGAAGAAAACTTGACAGGAATTCATATACTTGGTTTCACCTCAATTATCAATGCAGTAAAAAAAATCAATGGAGCATGAGTGCAACAAGTCACCAAGAGCCAGGAAAAGCTTAGCAGCCCCTAGGAGAGGTCTACATCACCCACTGGGTGATGGACACCCAGAGTCGTGGACGGATTGGTAGCACTGTATGTGGTTAGAATCTTTGTGAAGTGTTCCCAGATCATGGAGCTGAGATTCCAGGTGTTTTGATGGCCCCTTTTTTTGCTCAAAGCAGAACACATACTTTTACCTTCACAAGTTAAGCAGGAGGAGTGGCATCTCTCACAGATGTTGTTGTCCTTGTTTTCATAGTAGTACTGAGGACAAGAGCTAACACATTCGTTCGTGGAGTGCAGCAGGTAGAAATACTTATTACAGGAAAGACAGTCTGTGGCTCGAGGTCCCATACACTCCTTACAACTCTTGTGGCATCTCTGACATGATCCAGTGGAATTTTGTGCAAAATACCTGAGATAGATCAGATAGGCATAGCTTTGCATAAAGGATAGGATAGGAAAACCAACATTTGTTTAATCCTTAGCTTTTTATCGTGATTACATCCATGTATAAAAATCATACTAAAATGAACACAGATATTTGTAATCTCAATGGAAATAGAATTAATTTCATTCCCTTTGGCCATTGGAATTCAGCTACAAAGCACGACTCTGTATGGTTTTTACAGCAAAAATGTCTAAAATCTGAATTGAATTGAGATATAAAGTATTGAAGTACGGAAGGTTTGTGTGATTTTGTTGAGATATGGTCATTAGAGTTTTCCAGTTTAATGGGAGGGACAGCCAGTGTGATCCATTGAACTCTAGTTTTAATTTAAATGGGCCTGAAAGAGAAATCATAGGTTAACATTCTAAATTTGAATTTCTCAAAACTGAATTTCCCAAAATACTGAATTCATATTTTGAACTTAAATGGATTAATTATAAACTTCTCTTTAGAATTATGAGTGCTCAGTTCAAAGTTGTTTTAATGGTTTTTGCTATCACCCACTGTAAGCATTAACTCAACGCAAAAAAAATACAACCTTATCCAAACTTCTCCTCCTTAAGTGGAGGCCAGAGTGGTGCTGGAGGCTCTTTTGCCTGTGCTCAGGCTGAGTGACCTATAACTTAGTATACTTGTTCTGGTTCACACTGTTCTGTCCAGAAATAGCCAAGAGCATATTCTGAGCATGTCCACACCACATCTAAGCAGTTCCCATCTGGGCACCAATTTTGGAGTTTTCTACAGGGAAGGGAGATTTTCCACCATTAGAGTACTGTGATAATACAAGAAATTCTCTCCTGAATACAAAACTCAGTTCTACTTCAGACTGATGTGTAATGCTGCAGTGATCTAATTTCTCAAAACTCTCTCTGTGATGCAGCTCTTAGCACAAGGTCTTGGGCCTTACCCTGCTGGACAATGGGTTACGCATCGTTTTCCTTGTCTGTACCAACCCAGTTTGCAGGAAAGGCACTGTGAGCTGTGTCTTCCAGTGCAAGTGTCACAGGTGCTGTGGCATGCAGAACATTGTTTCTCTGTGCTGTCAGCATAATATCCATCTGGGCATGTGTCAACACAGGTTCTGTCTGCAGAGACAACATTGCAAAGTAGCACATCATATTCAGTATTTGCTTCTGTAAAACATCTCATGCAGCTGTACTAGAGGAAACTCTCTATCAGCCTGAGGTGCTGATAGATAATGTATCAGAACAAGAAAACCCAATGTTGGGGTGCAGTAATTACTTTTTGACTCTTGTAAATTCATTAGTCCTCATTTCTGTGTTTTATGCATACTAGCAAGCTCTTCAGGACAGGCAATTTTTATCTTTGAGAAAAATAAAGCAGCATAATAATGAACAGCAGATGTGATTTCCTTCAAATAATCAGAAGTAGTAAGGCAGGTTTTTATCTGCATTGCTGTTTTCCCTAGATTTCACTCTAGGCATCAATCTAGTTCTGTGTAGATGATAAATCTGATGATAAATTTGAGATTTAATGACATTTGTTCACTGGTCTTTATCCTTGTCTGTGGCTTCTACATTATGTTATCAAATTAAATGTCTTTAATGCTGCAAAGCCAGATAAGTCCCACTTTTTTCAGTGAAATTTCAGTCATTGTAGTAGGAATCCTGAATGAGAAGTTAGTGGTGTTGGAATTAGCTGCAAGTGCATAAAGCTAATAAAGTAGTAGATTACAAGTTGCTTGTTCTTGTTACATATTTGTTTTGATAATTTGCTGCTTGGGTTGCAATTGGGCAAAGGAACTTTCAGGTTTAGGGTTTTTTCATTTTTATCTCAGTTCCAATATGTTTATCTGCATTTGTCCATCAACTTTACCATTTATAATGGTGCAAAACAGCTGAGTGTGTTGATAAAAAAGGTAAGTCTGATGCAAGGTCTCAGAAATACAGGATTGTAAAATCTGCATTAGAATTAGACTAGAAAAGCTTAGGTTCACTTTTAATTTACACTGGTTTTTAGCTCTTTCCTGCGTGAAGGATTATTTAATATTTTTTTCTCCCAATGATTTTCTAAAATTTTTGTTTGCTTTTAGAAGAATATGTAGAGAAGAAATGTTTTATTGTGGGGATTCTGTAGTTTTTTTCCTGTTTGTTTCTGAGACTGTATAGTCTTAAGCCTACTCTCTGCTCCAAAGTTAGGGAAGTAATTTTGCACCTTAGCCAGCCATTAGATGCTGTCTTAGTGATCCCTTTTAACAGTTGTGTAATATCCCTTTGCTCATCAGATTGCTGCAGGGATTAAAGAAGCCAACATGAAAATGTGCACGTTTTATAGATATATTAACAGCAGCAACAACAACAACAACAAACTTAAGGATAGTCCTCTTTTAAAGTCCTCATAGGAAACAATAGAAGAGTACATACCAACTAAGTGAAACATCCATGTTTTGTTCAGTCATAGAAATCCTGCATTAGTCCTGTGAGCCCCAGCAAGCCCTGCCTCACAAAGTTTCCACATAGCCCTGCTGAAGAAATTATCTCTGCACAAGTTAATGACTTGTCATGTCCTCCTTACAGTATTTAGATTGGGTTAGCAGCCCAAATGCTTTGCAAATATGACAAAAACTTGTCTATTCCATGCTTTCAGTGTAGAATGAAATCTAGAGGCAGTAGAGAGATACTTACTGAGAAGATACCGGTTATTTACACAGCTAAGACACTGGTGTTCAGTAGGTCCTGAGCACTGGAAGCATTTCTTGTGGCAAGATTTGCAGGTCTGAATTTCCTCAAGGTAGTACTCAGTGGGAGGACAGTATCCAGATAACATACAGTGCCCATCATGGTTCAGTATCCATCCATTTCTGCAAGTTAGGCAGGCGGTGGAAGAAGAACAAGTCTGGCATGTCCTGTTGCATGCTGAAAAGGACAAACAGTAGGAATTTCACCTTTTTTGAATTTGTCTCAGAGTGTTATTACAGCTTTAATTTTTGAAGGAACAGCTGTAATCTCAGGATGAAAGCCTGTGGGAAGTAATTTTCAATCTTATGCAACGAGTTCCTATGGCTTGCTTTTGCATCAACACTGCTTTTGCAACAGTGAATAGTGTCTCCAACAATTCTCAGTGATTCTGTAGCCATTCTCTGCGTTTTACCACAGTGGTTGCCTTGAATAATAAACGTAAGTGTCCTGGCTACCTCCCTCTCCACTTTCTTCAATTTTTGCTATTCTCCAATAAACCAGATTATTTTTCTGCCTTAGCTGTCCTCTTCAACTCCAAGACACTGGTAACAACATTAGCTGTCACATGCAGGCCCCTTAGGGGGTGACCCTTAGATAGACCCACTTGTATCTCAGTACTCAGCTGGCGAAAACAACAGTTGCCAACCTTGGCAGTCTTCGGTGGCTTCTTCATAGTAACTCCCCTCAGGGCACTCTTTAAAACACATGCCATTGTAGAGGAGAAATAAGCTGAAAGTGCATGCTGTGCAGTCGTCAGAATGTGGCCCATTGCAGTCCTTGCAGTCGGCATGGCAGGGAAAGCAGTGCTTTTCTTCAGGGTAGAAGTGTGAAGGGCATTCCCGTACACACTTCCCGTCATGCAGGAAAAACTCGTCCGTACACTCTGCAGGGGACAGCAGAACATCAGTAAACAAGTGGGCAGCAAATTCTGACCTAAGTGCAAGAGAAGGTAGATCCTAGGAAACATTACATTCTGGATTGTGTGTCATCCCAGAAGTCATCAGAACACCATGAGAAGGTAGGACTTCCTTTTTCAAATCTTTCTCCTCCAAAAGACCTACATTGGCCCAACCCTCAAATGGTATCTTCTGTGTTACAGCAAGAAACTGTGAAAAAAAGTAACTTGCTCAGCTTTGGTGATATTAACCAAAGCATTTGATACTCACATATAGATGGCCTTTTTCGGACATTTTTCTGTATTATGAACTTCCTGCAAAATCAGGAATGTACATATCTGAAGTTTTGTTTAGTTTATTATTGAAATAAGAGTTTACCTAGAGTATATCGACCTAAATGGTTGTCTTTGCCTAGAGCTGTGAATAAGTTTCTCTTTTATTGTGAGTATTTGGCTTACTATGTGTTTTTATGGTTTGGTTTGTTGATTGTTGGCTTTTTATTTCATCCATGTTTATGTTTCTACAATGGCTTGCTCAATATTAACCATCCTTAATATTTTGGGGGGGGTGGGGTGAGGGGGAATTTTGGGAGGGGGGGTTGCATTTAGCGTCACCTGGATGCCGAAGACTTTCCTAGTATCTTTCTTTCCAGGGGTTTCTTTCTCTAACAGGAGTGGTCATTTGCAAAAATGGTAAAGAGTGTGAAGTTCAACTAGGCTAGGAAAGAAACATTCTGTATTTCACATTGGTGCACATATCCAAGTTTTTAAGCTTAGATACACTAGATCAAAAATAAAATCAGACTAGCAGGAGTCTCTGAAGAATCACAGGACCAGGCAAAGCAATGTGAAATCTTTACAGATCATTACTGTGCATTTAGTCTCATCATAATCTATTTTAGAGATTAACAATGATATGCACATCGCTTTTTTTTTTTTCCACATTAATGAATTCGGATTTGGTTTTCTGCCAGTCTCTCTTCAGACAGATCCAGGTGGATTTTATTCTACACAACAGCTGTTCTTTGTAATACCTGTGCATATTTCATTGTGAATACATTCCTGACACATTTCAGGGCAATGTTTGCAGATTCCTTCAGAGGCAAAATGCTTCTCTGAACAAGTAGATTTACATTCCCGGTGCTCCAGAAGCAAAGGACTTTTACAGGACAGGCATTGGGTGGCACTTCCCATGCATGTCTTACAGGATCCGCTGCACTCCTTGCAAGTCTCAGAATCATTAAAATATCCCCTATGGAATAAAAAAAACACAACAAAGAACACAACTCCAGGCTATGAGAACTACAACTCTAAATGAGACTCTTGCAGCACATACACTTCACTAGATCGAACAGGTTTCTCACACTAATTTTTTGCCCGTCTTCCACTTAACTTCCCCTGTGTCTGAAAGCAGAAAATACACATGGTTAGTGCTATGTGAAGACTTTCCTTTCTTCTTGTACTTGCTGTCTAAGTTATGTTGAACTTTTATGTCTTTATTTCCCCCTTATATGAGATAGAAAGATATATAACATTTGGGAGAACATGCAGTCTCTAGTCTTGTGCAGCTGACCTGCAATACTGATATCAAGGATAGAAAGGGAAGGGTAACCTCGGTGGCTCTAGAGAGGAGAAAGAGACAACTCTGGAAATATGAGGGGTAGGAAGAATGAGGGCAGGGACTGAAAATAACAAAGAAAAGCAGGATATTTACATAACACCTTGCCTTAGTGACAGCAAGGCTAGAGATGGCAAAGAGGGAGTCAGTTTTGTGGGTATCTGTGGTGTGAGAGCAAATGTGGAAAGCCACAGCTGGGAATACTAGTCATAAATACAGAAAAAAATCTGCACCTGTGCTTCAGGTGAAGATGCATAGAAGAGATGTTGAATTCAATCTGTCTACACTCTCAGAATCAAATTGTTGCAAGGTTAAAGGATGGGTAAGTCGACATTTTGAGATGGTTGCTAATCCACAGAGTCATTGATGAAAACTAAATAAGAAGTTGAGACAGAAAGTATTCTCACAATATGTACTTTGTATTAACAAATTTGTTACTCCTTATAGAAGGATGCTTCTCCTTCTGTTCTTTGACATGATTTTCCCAAAGAAAGTCTGAGGAGATGCATTAGAAGCAAGGTTAGAGAAAAGATAGGAGGAGCCATGCCTGCCACCTGTTCTCATATTTTTTATCCTCCAACTTTTATCAAGGTTCTGTAACTACTTCTCACAGTCCTGTCCTCTTTTCTTGTTCCAGTGTTGAGTACCTGTTTAGCCCAGTCTTTCAAAATTCCTCTGTCAGAAATTAATTGTGCAGTAAGTAAAATATTTTTATCCCTTTTTATCCCTTAAAAACATGTCCCCAAACCCAAGCCAACCCCCTTAATAAATGTCTCATTTTTTGCTCCAGTGGAGAGTAGTTGTGTCTCAAGGACTTTACCTCAGAGTCTGAAACTGGAGCTCAAACCCTGTAAATTTTGCTCATTGGTGGGAAGCTATTATTTACAGTCTTGAATTAAAAAAAAAAAGGGGGATAATAACATCTGAAATGGCTACTGGTATATAAAGTTTTAATATTGTTATGCTGACTCTAGGCAGGATAACTGGGAAACTAGCACTGACAAGAGACATATTGATGTCAAAACACAATTAATGGTTGTATTCCTCAGTTTCTAATATTAAAAATTGTTTCTGAACTAGAGTTGGCTTCATTGCAATTATCTTGTGTTGCAATATCACTGTGATATTTCATGAAGAAAACCTGTTCCACTGGCCCTCATTGACTTTTTCAGCAAAATTACCAGGAAGGCAGTGGCAAGAAGATTGCAGGAAAAGTGGGAGCTTCACAATTTTCTGAAGAAAAAGGGTTAACCAACCCTTCTCTTATATCTTTCTTTCTGCATAGCTTTGGTTTTATATATATATATATATAAGATGAATGCTGATTTAAGAAAACATAAAAAAACAGAACCTGATCTACTCATGTGCCTGATCTAATATCCATTGCAGTCAAATGGAAATATTTTTAAATTCCACACATAAAAAAATAAAAATAAATATGAGCCAAAAAGAGAAACACACATTGTTAAGCACTGTATTTACATATCAGGACTCTAATATGTTCACTGTCTAAGTTTATATCTCTGGTCTGTACTACCTGGCGAAAGGAACAAACTGGAGGATGTCTAGAGCCTTTATTACCATTTGCCATGAAGTACCATGTTCCTATTAAAGTCCTTGAGAGCTGTTCCTCTTTCATAGGATTTAATGTCTTACCTTTGCTTTTAATTTTTTTACTTTTTCTTTGACCAAAAGAAAACACTGTTTATTCAGGCAGTCTGAAAACGACATTTACCCTAATTTCTGGTACCATGTATTACATAAAGTTCTTCTTTGAAAATTTAATCATGGATCTGAACTTTAAAGAGAAGGAAAACAGAGAAGAAATCAGGGATAATATAAGAGGGGTTACTTACTCAGGGCACTCCTGTAAACATCTGCCTTTGTGGAGGAAGTGCAGTTGGTTCTGTTCAGCCTGACACTTCTGACAGTGCCACTGGTCAGAGCACACCTCACAGTCACGCCCGCACTTCTCACACTTTCCACTTGCAATGTTGCCAAAATATTTTGCAGGGCACAGAGAAACACAGGTATCATGGATAAGAAATTTTCCTAGCAGAAGAGCAACCCAGGGGGGTAAAGACATCAATTAGACATATATTTAAAAGATTTCTGCCATGGACTGCTACAAAAAAAGCTTTCAACTTCTCAAAATTCAACTTTGATTCTTAAAAGCATGAATAAAACATGCTTTCTTAAGACATTTCCCAAAATATTTTGCTCATACTTCACTGACATTGACAGGATGAATCATCAAGATAATCTAGGATGTCTTGCTGAAGAAATCCTTATTCACTAATTTCTGCATGATATCTACAAATTTTAATTGAAAGGAAAGAAAAGGAATACCAACAATACTTTAGCCCATATTGCTAGGGGCATGCCCGGTTCCTGAATTCAATTGTTCATTGTCTGATTGCCTCTTAAGCTTTTATGGGACTTTGTAGTGACCACTGACAAAAACATTCTCTAGAAGCATGTAGGATATGAAATACTTTAGTCTCTTGCAAACTTATCCAAGGAAGCTGAAATGTTACCTTCTGGACATGAAGTACACACATCAGCAGAGTTCTCACAGGTCATACATGAAGAGTTACAGGACAGCAATTTTCTATTTCCATCTGGGATGAAAGGGAAAAAAGTTCCTTTTTTTACCATCTGGTTTTCTTAATTTCTCCTCCCTTTAGAAGGGACACTTTGTATGGCTTTTCCTAAAGTGTTTTGAAAATGCACCTTTGCGAACTTTTGAGCACGAAGTTGAAGAACTTTGATTGATTCTTCTCTTCTAAATCATAAGTTACAGGTTGTATTAAAGGAAAATATGAATGTTTTACTCATGTTCACTAAGACATTGTTCTGGACTGCCCATTGCAAATGAGAATAATAATAATGTTGTTAATAATTATCCCAATAATCTTAATTTCAATGTAGTGCTCCAAATCCAAATATGGATATGTTATACTAATAGATTGCAAACAGAAAGATCTAGAAAGTATGTACATTTGGGGACTTGGTTTAATGATGTACTTCTTGGACAATTTGAACGAAATTGTTGTAGACCACCATTACCCTGTAACATAAAAGCTCTGAGTCAGGAGGAGACAGAAATCATATAATCATATAATATGCTGCTTTGGCAGGGACCATCAGTATCATCAATGTCCAACTCCTGGCCCTATGCAGGACACTCCATCAGCTGAGAGCGTTGTTCAAATGTTTCTTGAACTTTGTCAGACTTGGTGCTGTGTCCATTTCTCTGGAGAGCACGTTCCAGTACTCAATCACCCTCTGTGTGAAAACTATTTCCTGGTGTCCAGTGTAAACCCTGCCCTGACTAATCTTCATGCCTTTTTCTTGTGTCCTGTCACTGGTCACAAGACTGAAGAGTTCCATACCTGCTGCTCCACTTCTCCTTGTGAGAATATGAAAACCACAATGAAGTCTCCTCTGCTTTAAGCTGAGCAAACCCAGATGACCTCAGTCTCTTCTGTGAAGCTTTCCTTCCAAACCCTTCACCATCCTCATGGCCTACCTTTGGATGTTCTCTTATATCTTATTGTCTTTTTCATATTGTGGTGCCCAAATCTGCACACAGTCCTCAAACTGAGGCTGTGTCAATGTGGAGAAGAGCAGGACAATCCCCTTTTTGACCAGTTGTCATGCTGTGCTTGAAGCATCCCAGCACACACTTGGCCCTCCTGGCTGCCAGGGCTCACTGTTTACTCACATTCAAATTGCCATCGGTCAGAGCACCCAGATCCCTTTCCACACCACTTCTCTTCAGCCTCTTGTTCTCTAGTCTTTATAAGAAGCTGGGGTTGCACTGTCCAATGGTGCTGAACCCAGCACTTGCCCAAATTAAAATTCATACAGTTGGTGATTGCCTATCTCTCTAACTTACCAGGGTTTGAGAATAACGCCTATTAAACAGCTCTCCCCAAACTTACTTCTGCCTGCTGTTTCCCTCCAAAAGGGGGCCCAGTGAGTGTCAAGTGGAGTTCTTATGACTGTGGAAAAGCAAATTTTGATTACTTTTGCAGAACCATCAGCTAAAAAATGACAAGGACATTGGAGCATCATACCTAACAGAAAAAACTCTGCTGTGCAATGTGACCATATACCCAGCATACAGCTCTGTATTTTGATACCAGCAAATTACAACAATGACTAAATTAGGTCTAATAATATTTTTGGACAATTATGGACAAACAGACAAACACAAAAGCTTTGTGATTTTGCTGAAAATAGAAAATAAAGACAGACCCAAAAGTTACTTGCAGGTTGAACTGTGCACCTCATTTAACATACCCAGCTCATCCTGCCAGTTAAATATGTATGATTTTTATAGGTTGATTGATGACAGTAGTGATTAACCAAATGCAGCATCTCAAAAATTCTTTTGTTCTGCCTGTTATGGTAAGATAGTTTAGAATACTGAAATTTTGAATGAAAACCATGGAAGCAAATGCTTCAAGTATAAAGACAAGGGAAGAGAGCAGGAAACTTATATAAAGCCCTTTCCCATAAGGAGAAATGATGGACATTATACTAAGCAGATGAAAAGTGTGTATATGTGTTTCATACCACAGGGGAAGAAGCGAGAATAATAATAAAGATACAAATGAGAGAAGTTAGGTCACATTCAGCATGAGTGGGGTTGGTCTATAACAGTCTGTAATAACCACATCTGATGCTACCATTAACTGAGAAATCTCAAAAACTCATTAAAGTAAAAAAAGTCTCAATGTAATGATTGCAGCCGATCACAACCTGGGTGTTTAACAGTAGGTCGTTCAGCAAGGACACGGTTAGTCACTCTTTACCAGGACTACTTGTGAGTACTGCTTGTACAGGATAATGAAAGCCTGTTGTGTTGTTACAGTTCCTGGCAACTGGCGCAATATAAAATTTCTCCAGATACAGCTGTATCTTTAAAAGCAAAGTGAGAGAACTTTGCACCAATCAGTAACAAAGGTATGCATGACTAGAGTCACTCAAGCTGCACCTAAACACAGAGAAATAGTACAAAAGTTGAGAATGAGGGGAAAGGTAGGGAAGAGTCCATGATAACTGCTGGGATCAGCCAAGGGGCTGAACCTGTCTTCTCCCCCACAGTGATGCCTGTTGGGCAGGAATCATGTTCTCTGCTGGCAGAACATTTTACTGGGGATTACAGCTTGTCTGTGGATTACTTTGAATACATTTTTTTCAGTCAGGCACTATCACCAACAGCCTTTGAACCTTAAGGTGTCACAATTTTACACGAATATAGAGTGTTACTCCATAAACTGTCGCTGTGTGTCCTTCATGGGCACTAGCAGTGGCTGGCAGTGGGTAACACAGCCCAAAAGAGGAAGATCTGCTGAGAGGTCTCCCTTACGCTGCTGGTTTCCCTGACTGAGTCAGTGGAACCACCCTCCCAGCCAGCAGGACTGCTCAGTGAAGCTCCCCCAGTGGGGCACTGGCAGAGTGCACAAGGGTCTCATCCTTCCTGGGTTGCTGACAGACAAATCAAACACTAAGGGTCCAGTTAATCTTCCCAACTGTTAGTTGGGACTCTTGCTGACATAATTTCTACAGCTCTTTTTCCCCTGCTGACTACCTTTTTTTAAAGCATTTTGACTTCTCTTATGCAAATAATCCTCAAATAGATAATTGTTTATTTTTTTGAGATTCGCTGTCAAAGAGTTTTTTTGGAGGCGCTCCTCCTTAGCTTCATGTTTTTCATTACTCATCAGTATTTAACAAAATATTAAGAAGTGTCATTAATGTTGGCTGTAAGAATACAAGAAATACTCCAGAAAAGTTGGCTGTTGTAAGGTTTTCTATGATCCTAACTTTATTTTTACAGAGCTTTTCTCTTTTGTTGTTTTTGAGTGAAGATCAGGTGAAGTTAAGCAGATAAGTTGTTAACTACTGCTGAAGAATATTTAAAGGAGCTCATTCTTTCTAAATGTTTGAAGCCTTCCAATGCAAAATAAGGATTTCTTTTTTTGTGAACTAGTTTGTATTTCTTTTTATTTCTCTTTCCCTTCTGCACTATGTCGTCTTTTTTTGTAATAGTTACTAGTTGCCACCAGAGGGGAATGTACAGAAGAAATTAAGCTTCTGCAGACAACAGAAAAAGCATTTAACTTCCAGTCAAATATAACAATTTGAATTTCCCAATTTAAATATTGACAGAAGAAATTTGTAAAAATTATTTTTTAAAAATTCTGCATAGGTAAAATGAGTCTTTCTTGTGGCTGGTTTTCATTTACCAAAAGAACCTGAAATAAAGCACACATTTAGAATAATATGAACTTCTTAAATGTAAGTTTCCTTCACTTTAAATGTAAGATCCTTCCAAAGAATAACCTCATACAGCTGAAGAAATGGTCATGCAACATGTACTTCCTCCATCTTTGGACTGATTGCAAATGGAAAGGTTGAAAATTACTGGGTTTAAGCTGTTGGGTTATATTTTCCTTTCCTGAGGAAAGAACAGACCTGAGTGTTCAACAAAATGAATGATCTTTGGAGACCTACTGAGTTGTTTTTATCCTTAAACCTATATTATTTAAAAAAAATTCAACATCTATTTTTTTTTTTTTTTGAAAAGCAAAAGGCCTTTATTTAAACTTGGGTCAGAATCTGAGTCAAGACCATCTTTATTCTTGTGTCTTTCACAGAATGAGTAACATCTTTGGCCCATCTAAGTTTCTGTAATTATTTTAGAATCTGAAAAACTGAATCTCATTATTTCTTGAGCTAAATTTTACTGCAGCTTTGAAGCTGCCACAGTGCTCTTGTCCATTCATTCTATTCAAGGGATTATAAAACTGGAAGGATGCAGAAAGACTGTGAAATATTTTTTCCTTATTCTATTTTCTCATTTGGGATCATGCATCATGAGTGAGACAATAGTAGATTTTCTTGAAACATCACTATAAGATGTGACCCCAAAATTAATTAAGGAAAAAAGGAGTGAAATTTTATTTCAAATTAATATAATGTCCCCATATTTCCTTTTTTTTTTTTTTTTGCTTCAGTCATGTTCCTTTGAACTCTCAAAATTTTTTTCAATCTGCTCTTAGAGAAAAATTAAATAAGTTCTCAAAAATATTTAGGGTGAAAATTATGGGTTCATATGAAAACAAGTATGGTCCTCTTCACATGCTCACCCCTTGTTCTGGAAAATGTGAAGTTTATTTTAAAAAAAAAACTGAAACCCTCTACAAAGCCCAAGGCATATGAGCAGAGATATGGCCATATATAAAGAAGTATGCCTTGAAGTACAAAAGCATTTGAATAAGCCCTCCTTAATTTCATTCAGAACCACAATGGTGTTATAGGAGTTCTTTCTAGTTTCTCATTTCCTTTGTGATGTCCACCTTACTCTCTCTACCTATTCTTTTAGAAAATGGATCATTAGGCCAGGTAGTGCAATCAGGAGGTGTTCAAACCAGCAAAAGATGTTTTATTTCCTTCCATTTAAATCTTATGTATTTTTGCTTTTCTATGAGTAAAGAGGGGATTTAAAACCTTGTATTTTTAGTTGCTATCAAAGTAGGTCTCTGTGTACATTTTTAATATTCGTAACTCCTAGATATTATTTTCTGAAAGGATTTGTTTATTTACAATATATTTTGTTATTGGACCATAGTACAATTACTCTAGTGAGGGATGCAGAAGAGAATGAAGTACTGTTTCTTACTGGGATGATATTCCTTTTAGAAGGTGACCTGTCTAGCTTTTATGCTGCATAGTAATACATGGTTTGAATGTGATCCAGTTCAAGTGTGGCTTAGTTTGTTAGATTTTATTCTTTGCATGGCGCTGTTCTTGCAAAACTAATACAATCATGAATAAAAAACTGAAATAGTTTACATGTCTCCATGAGGTAATAGTAATCATATAAATATAGTAAAATATATTGAAAATTATAAACATATGTAATAAAATGCTCAATTTCTCCCATTGTGAAGACTTACATAAACTGTAAATTTAAAGAAATTATAGGAGTGCTGGGAAGTAAATGACGCTCCCCAATAACTATTAGTTATGAATTTTGTTGTCTTGCAACAACTACATTATTTTACAAATAAATATCAGAATTTATTGGTATAAATAAAACATACAAATAACCAGAATATGAAATTGTCATGCACAAGAACATATTTGATAATGTATAATTTTTGTTTGCTTCTAGCAACTTGAAATTTCACATTTGGTTGGTGATTAAAAGGGCCTTCTACCTCTTCCCATGACGTTGTAATTCTGCACTTTAAATGGCAAAACATTTTCATGTTTAAAAGACTGTGACCAGTTCCCTCCTACTTCTGATTTCTCTCCTGTCTTCTGCATAGCCCATTGTTTTTTTTTTCTTCCCATATTCTGAAACCTTTATATGTAAATATGCAGAGCTGCATTAAGGTCTTTTTACAGCTTTAATGATTGTTTTCTCACAACCAGTACAATTTTACTGATTTTATTTTGTTTTTTATTTAGGAAAAGGAAAACACAATTGATTAGTGGTGCTTGTGGGAGGTTGCTCTTATTATTGGGGAGGATACATAACAGTAAACTGCTGCTATTTATCTGTATGTAAAGAAACACAAATTCCATCATTAGAAATCGATCTGATTCTGTACCTATTTTTCTCATTTTAAATTTTCATTACAATGTAGCATATTAAAGCAAGGAATGACTGTTTCTAAGAGTGCAGCCTTTTAGTGCCGTGGCAAAACAAAAACCTCATCATAATTTGCAAAATATGTAAACGAGTTAAAAGGGGCCATGTACTCACTTGGTAAGTTAAGTTTATACTAGTGTGGCTTCCAAATTGATCATCTGGTACATGAGATAAAATATTTCATGCTAGAAATCTAGAGTTCAGTTGTTGGGTTTTTTCTCTTTCTCCTTTTCTTGGCTTGCCCTGTCTTTTTAAAAGCCTGAGTAACAGACATAACTATGTTGCAAGTTTTCAGACCTGAATATGACCTTTTAGGGATTCAGCAGAATATACCAGTTTGCTCAGCAGAATATACCAGCAAAGAAAATAGAAAATTAAAATAGATTTTTTAATTGAGTGTTTTGGATGCTGAAGTGTTTGCTCATAAAAATTTGTGAGATAGTTTATAATTTATCCTTGTCTAAAAAAATGGAAGTGAAACCTTGAACATGATAGAAAATAGAAGTGTATTCCACATTCACAATGGCTTTAATCCTACCCTAAATGGGCTAGTCTCTCAACTTACAAAGAAAGTCAGACCCTGAGTTGTTTTCTCCATGGAAGGTTCTGACGTACTGCCCTTTAAATTATGTTAGCCTTCTAGCCTGCAAAACGTTTCCCAAAGTCACACTGTTCCCCATGGTATGTCGACATACTCACTAAACCCACAGCGGAACCCACTGAATTCATGTGGGTGGAAGAGCCAAAGAGAAATTGTTTCATTGTTTGTAATACAATTCAAGGTCTAATACCTCAACCCTGAATTAGTAAATTTCTAAAGAAAAAGAGTAAATGGAAGGATAACATGGTAAAATCGGATTTAAACTATTAGATGTGGAAGCTTTGTCTGTCTTCCTACTTGAGTTGTCTTCCTGCAAGTCTGGAGCAGGCCATGTACTGGGGATGCATTTGGTGCTCTCCTACCTTCACTCCCGTGGCAAGGGCAAGGTTGTTTATTTAATCCCAACCTCCCCAGACCCAGCTCAATTCCCCAAAATGGTAGGACTAGAAATCATCTGGCCTGTATGTTTATATCAGATTCTTCAATTCAGGCCACTGAAGATCAGAGGCAGCTCTGCCATGGTGCTGCACTAAGGTAAATATGTTGAGGATGCTGAGGATGCACTGTAAGAAGCTTATATTGATGAAGAGCCAGAGAAGATGCAAGTCAAAACCCAAATCTCAGCCACAACGTTGCTCATGTAGGGCTGGTGAAAATCATGAAACTATTTTAATAACCCCTACAGCTTGGACAAGCTACTTGAATCATGCCTGTCATGCTGCATGACAGTCTACCCTTAGAAAATGAGTTTGAAAACAGATGAGGTGGAGGTCCTTGTATTTTGGTAAGAAAAAAACTAACCCTGGAAAAAATCAAAGAGTACATAAAAAACCTAAAAAACCACCATAACAAAAAAAAGGTAAAGTGGGATAAAAGATTCCCAAAGACATTTGCCCAGACTATCTGGTGAAAGACTTGGAAAGATGTTTTGGTTTTCCCTCAATTATGAAAGAAAAATTATTTTCTCCATGTATCTGTATAAACTAGGTATATCTTTGAAATACACAATGGAAGAAAAGGAGGACCAACAGATATGCTTAAAATAAGCTGGAGAGGGACCATTTGTTGTTCACCCAGGGATGTTTTCTGTACAGGTATGAGAGCCAGAATACTCACTGGAGCAGAGATAGGTTTTCGTTTTATCCATTCCCGTACTAATCCTACAGAAATGTTTAGACAGTGATAGTGACTGCATTCTCCAAATTTTGCTGATTTTCAGAAAGATTTGGATAATGAAGAAAAGGATTGTGACAAATTGTGAAACACAGAATGGTTTTGGCTGTTTGGTTTGCTTTTTTTTTTTTTCCTTTTAAAATCATCCATGTATATTAAAATGTTATCAGGGTGTGAAATGCACTGCAGTCTCTAACCAGGAGCAACCTTAGCAGTGTGATGCACTGCTAGAGCTAAATGTGTTTTCACTCTGCCTTCCTGGATTCTATGTTTTTTGTTAAGGACCTTTAGCATGCATTAAGAATTTCTAACATAGACAGTACAGTTGGAAATCTGGACTCAGCTGACATCTGCCCCTTGAATGAAATCATCAAAAGAAATGAGTGAGTGATATTTGAAACAAAAATCAACCATTCAGGTTGCTTTGTTTTTAAACAAGGGCAATTATTTTTATGTGAACTGTATAAGACTACAGTATCTGAATAGGAAGCTTCCTATTCAGAAAATGCCAATAAATGTAGTTATTAAAGGATGTAACTTCAATAAATGCAGTGGCAATTTCATTACTTTTTGACTTGAAAATTACTTCTATGTGGAAGCCTGGGGGAGAAAAAAGGCTCAGGACATCCCCAGCTTCACATCACTTTCCCAGAAGTTACATGGTACAGCAGCTGCCACACTGAAGGAATCCCTGCAGGTCTGTCCAAGAGGCGCTGTACAGCCACCAGTCATGTTCCCTGGGTTCCCCTCACCAGCTGCAGCAGGAATCCTGTGTCTTTTGGAGCAGTCATTAATGTCCAAGCCAGAACAGCTCTGAGTGAGACATATCTTTCAGTTTGAAATGTCCCTGAGACAGATGTATTTTTACTACTGGAAGGAAAGATGAATGATATGCAAGACTGAGAGAAAAAAGTTTCACAGGACAGGAATGTTCATTTATGTAGAATTGTGTCAGATGTCTGCTCAAAAGAAAAAACTTGACAAGAAGTCACCATGTTCAACAGTGTGAGAAAGAGGTAATCAATAGACAGAGCAGACTACAGATGTGGTCTTTTCATGGCACTGATGTATATGTAGTCTTAAGTTGAAAAAAACCCCAAACTTTCTTCTGTGGATTAAACACAAGGAAAGGAGACCAACTTTCTGTTATTATTCTTATTTTTATGTCTCTCTGATATTTTTTGAAGTGAAGAAAGGTTATTCCTATAATCTGTAATATATAATTTCTCCAACAGATAGGCAATTAATTGAAATGGTCAAAATTTTTTCTGAAAGTATTAATTACGGTATTTTAGTTTCTAATACAAGATCATATTGGTCTAAGGATTGTCATTCTTGGATGTGTTTGATTCAAATGAAAACAGAGAAACCAGAAGAACATTTTACTTAATTCAAAAATACAGCTAGTAATCTGGTCTTTTGCTCCATTCAGCAAACATCCGTGTCAGATACATTCCATATGTTCTTAAAGACCCTTAGTGTTGTAAATCCCTAAACTTTATAATAGATTCTTCTACTGTTCCATTAAAAAATTTGAAAGTCTACCTTTTTTTTCCAGTGGCAGAGTTTTATTTTGTAACATTAAGATTTAATTTTTCTTTATATATTGACATAATGGGAATGACAAATAGTCTATATATGCCCTCTTCATTTAAAACTTTTTAAATAAGAAATTTGTGACAGCACTAGGTTGCATTTGAAGATAGATAGGAAGGAAAATAATTTTTAAAATTATTACAGTGGCCCTCTGAACATCTCTAAATAAAGGCATTTTTGTTCCAAATAGCTTTTGGATTTTTGGGAGCTTTTTTGGAACAGAGAATTGCTTCCCTCGTGCTATGGATAAGACCACCAAGAAAAAAGTAATTATTTTGTCAAGGTAGTGGAAACAGCCAGTGCAGGACCAGAATGTCAGAATGTAGCCCTACAGCTCATATTTGGTCTCTCAGAAAGCATTGCAGATCAATACAGAGAAGGGAAAGAAGAGGAGGATAGATTTTTTTTCACATTACACACACGGATAGTTGCACACAGTATTATTTTCTATTTCTTCCAACTTATACTGACTTCTCTGGAGGGAATAAATAGGCAGAAAGCTGGTCTAAAACCTAATCTATAATGCACCCAGAGTTTTTTAATTCCCAGTACCTTAATATCTTACCCATCTTTTATATTTTAATTTTTTTTTTTAATTATATTTTACATCTTTATTCAGATAAGATAGCTAAGAAACACCTACATTGTATGGACATGTTCTACTATTTGCAGGAGAATGAATTTCAGTTTGTGGAACCAATGGGTTTGGTCAGTATACTTTTAAAATGACAAAAGTCCAGTTTCAAGCAATCTGCAAGATCTTGCTATACTCTTTCTAAATTTTGTAGTAGTGTTCAGAGAAACAGAGAAGATTACGAGATCTGTTTCAACTTACCCCTCCAGAACTTCCCGCCTGGCAGAGAATTTCTTGGGTTCAGGCACTGCCCATGAGACAGTTGGAAACTGCTTTTGCACCCAGTACAGTCCTTGTAACTGTGCCCAGCACAGGTTACACAGCTCCTGTGGCAAGGCTCACATTCTCTAGAGATGCCATCAGCAAAGAAGCCATCTCCACACTCACTCACACAGGTGCCATCTGCAACAGAAACAGAGCCTGGAAGCACAATGACCCCTGTCCATCCCTCTGTCTCCAGCAAAAATGGTTTAAGAAAAAATAGTATGTAAGAACATATGAAAAATTTTGCAGCTATAAAAACTCTTTTTTTTTTTTTACTATGAAATCTAAATTCAGTTCAGTTGCGTATGAGAATCTCCACAAACTTTAAACCATTCTGCATTTATATTTACCTCTAACTTGGCTTTAATCAATGTACTAAACATTAGTGCATACAAATCTAATGGAAGTCCATGCCTGGGTAAAAGTTTTATGGTTGACTCCTAACAATTACACTGTCTCACTCAATAAAAATTAAAGACTAGATGCCCGTAAGATTTTTAGATATATGCAAATTTTAGACATATGAAAATTTATAGGATTCTAGTTTCCACTGAGTATGAAGTTAAGCCCAGGTTTAAAGCTGATTCAGATTAAGGTTTTGCATACCTCATCAAAACCTCTGGAAGTTGTAGCACTTATGGCTTTTGGAGTTTTGTCTAATTTCAATTTAAAGAAATCATAGACCCACAGCTCACCCTGGTTGCGCTCACAGAGTTTTCCACAGAGCAAGGTGCCACTACTGGGCGCTTTCAACAGCCAGGGCAAGAGAATACTATAACCTCAGGAATTCCTGTGATTCATTTTTGGCACCATGTCTGAACCAGACCTGCCTGATTTATGGCTTCTTTAAAAAGCTAGGAGATTCCTACTCTTGTTTGATTCTGGTGTGGAATTTAGTGGTTTTAATGGAGCTTTTTTCCGAGTGTTTAAAAGTCAAAGTAAAACTGGACTTGCAAATAGTAAGGAAACATTTAAATCTCTTTCTGTCATTAAAAACTCCTCCTTTCACAAAGTCCAAATCAAATACAATTTTTTATGTGTCTGAAAGAGCCGAAATTTAAGTATATAGACCCTTTGAACCAAATTACACTACTGGGTAACACACCCACCTTACATTAAGGCAAATGCCTGATTTTGCCAAGAGCCTCCACTGTCTCCCATAGAACAGATTTATGAATTTGAGAGTTTGGACTGAGAGTATTTTTCCAAAGAAATATTCCTGTGTATTATGCCATTATTTGCACTTTGTTTACCTGAGAGATAGAAGCCTTCCTTACACATGTCACACCCATCCTTGTCACAGCTATCACAGTTGCTCGGACAATCTCTACACTGCCAAGAACTTTCATCTCTGTAGGTATTTTCTGGACAGTATTTATAGCAATGCTGCTTATACCTGCAATATAAAGTTGAACATCATTAGTAAGTTTCTTTTGAAGGTCATTAAGTTTGCTTTCCGTGTGTTTCTAGGGATGGTAATGATAAAGCATGATTAGCATAATGAACAGAAATTATTCTTATAATGAGGATTTAAAGTGTAGTTGTGGTTATGTTGTTTATTCAGCTAGCAGAGTCGTGTTTTCCTAATCTCAGGATTCTTAAGTATGATTAATTTTATTTTATTTTTCAAAGGTAGACAGAAAGCTGAATACATGCTTCATTAAAAATTATTATACCATGATTTTAAAGAGCTGATTGCTTGTAAAAACATAATCCACTGCCTTTGTTTATAGAGTCAACATAGTCAATATTTTCTTTTCCAATTTTGCAGAGATCTATAAATACTGTCTTTGAAAAGCAGTAATGTTCTTTTCTCTCTGTCAAAGTTTTCAAATTAATTTTTATTCATTTGCATAAACTCCATACATTTATAATTCTTATGAACTTCACATACCAGAACTAGACACAACATACTAAAAGAAAATTTGTTCCAAGTCCATATGCACTGTTTAACTTTTTGACACTTTTTGTTCCATATTCTGATATGTTAAGGTCCCACCAGTCCATAAGTTTTAACAGGTCTCAATACTGAATGACTACCTAGTCTTCTGACATTTCCCAAGTCTTTTTCCCATTTACTGTTTCTCACACTAGCAATTTAAAGCATGAGACAACATACACAGCCCAGATCTATGTAGTAAAGTGCATATTTTTGCTTCAGAAAAATGTGTAGTAATGAAGAGCAATATATATACAGCTATACTTACATGTAATAGTTTTGAATGCATGTTATACAGATTCTTGGATCATCTGAAATTTAAGATATAAAATTGTGTAAATAATTTTCAGAGTAAAAACCAGAATGCCAAAAAAGAACTTTTTAAACACTAAACTAACACTAAAATAATTACAGTCATAAAAAGAACGTTGCTGTCTCTGAATCTCTGCTCACATTTATTTTGAGATGGAATCCTCTACAGATCCTGGTCTGTATTTTCATAGTCACCTGTGGTCTTTTAGTCCTCAGCATAATCCAGGTACCAGGTACCTGGAAGGAGCTAAGTCCCTGGGAAGTGATGATCTGAAAAGCAGAACCTTCACAGGGGCTCAGGTTGGGTCAAATGAACTGTTAAAAAGAGACTGCAACTTATCTGAGACAAAAATTTCATCCTATTTCTTTATTTGTTACAAAGGTAAGTTAAAAACTTTTGACACCTCTGAAAGCATACTAATCAGTTCAAATTTCAAAATCCTGAGTTAGACAAGACTGTTTCTATTTGTGGACAGGGGGCAATGGTGGAAGAGATGGTGACAGTGCAAGCCTTTTGGGTAAACTTTCCCACCAGAAAACTAATTTTTGTATTAAAAAAAGTGTGTTGAATGAACAGGAAAGTGTTACGCAACTTTTAAAACTCATAAAATGATGGATTTTACTCCAAAAATTAGGAACATTTTTTATAAAATTTCTTCTATTATCTTCTCCTCACTATTTCCTTCACCTTTAACAAAATATCCCAGAAGCAGCAAAATGGGAGGAAATGGAACAACCTGGGCGAATGTATTCTGTATTATAAAGAGAATTACAGAATCACAGAATATTCTGAGTTGGAAGGGAGCCAGAAGGCTAATTGTGTCCAACTGCTGGCCCTGCAAAGCACCATCCTCAGGGGTCACACCATGTGCCTGAGAGTGTTGTGCAAGCACTTCCTGAACCTTGTCAGGCTTGGTGCTTTGATCTCTTCCCTGGGGAGCCTGTTCCAGTGCCCAACAACCTCCGGGTGAGGAACTTTTTCCTAATACCAAACCTAAACCTTCCCTGACACAATTTCAGCCCATTATTTTGGGCTGTCACTGCTTACTGGTCACCACAGAGAAGAGGTCAATATCTGACCCTCCTCTTCTCCTCATCAAGAAGCTGTAGACTGTAGCCAGGTCTCCCCTCAGTCTCTTCTTCTTTAGCCTGAATAAAACAAGTGACTTCAGCTGCTCCCCAAAAATCCTCCCCTCCAGATCCTTCATCATCCTAGTGGCCCTCCTTTGGATGCTCTCTAATAGCTTAATGTCCTTTTTATATTGTGGCGCCCTAACTGCACAGAGTCCTTAAGGGGGGCTGCACCAGCGCAGAACTTTCCCTTGCTGAGCTTCACATGGTTGGTCATTGCCCAGTCGCTGAGGTGTCTCTGCAGGACCTCCCTTTGATGAATTCAACAGCTCCTCCCAGTTTTGTATCATCTATAAACTTGCTTAGGGTCGCTTCTGGTCCTGCATCCAGCTCCTTTGTGACAATGTTGGAGAGCACAGGGTCAAAAATGGAGTCCTGTGGAGCCCCACTGGTGACAGGTCACCTGTCTCACCCTTCGTGCCTGACCCAGTTGCTTGCCCACCCCATGGTGTGTTTATCCAGCTGTGTGCTGGAAGTTTTGTCCAGAAGAATACTGTGAGGGACTATACTCTTCATTTCTGGGGTAATTGAAGAGAGCGCTACCTCCCCTTCTGAATCAAGGAATCATGGAAGCAATTAGTTTGGAAAAGACCTCTGAGATCAGCAAGTCCAACTTTTGACCAAGCACCCTAGATGCCATGTCCAGTAATTTCCACAAACACTTCTAGGGATAGTGATTCTACCACCTGCCTGGGTAGTCCATTAGGTGTAACCACAGTTTCTGTGATGAAATTCTTCCTAATATCCAATCTAAACCTCCCCATGTGCAGACAAAAACCACATCTTCTCATCCTGTTGCTAGCTGGCTGAGAGCTGACCTACACCTGGCTACAACACCCTTTCACGCAGTTGTAGAGAGTTCAGAAGCTCCCCGTGAGCATCCTTTTCTCCAGGCTAAACAATTCCAGCTCCCTCGGCTGCATGGGGTTGTTGTGGCCAAAGCATAGGATCTGAAACTTGATGTTTCCAGTGCCCTGAAATCTCTTTTCATTAACCATGAGCTTCTTGTTGAAATATCATTAGTACCCCTGCGAAAGCAATAGTAAGCTCTATTAACCCCTTCATTTTTTTGGTGAGGTCCCTGATTTCAGCCCCAAGGAGGCAGCAAACTTCTCTGAAAAGAAGATCTGCAGATGGTTTCGATTTTACTTGTTTTAATGTATATTTTCTTCAGTAATTCCAGCAGAAAGATTCAGCAGTTAACATTTCTTGACTGTTTTGATTCATGAAGCTTCTGAACTGCAAATTGTTGAAGGAGTAAAAATACATGCTTTGTTGTATATGTAATTTTAGAAGTATGTTTGGTCAGTGGCTTCTGAGCTAGGTGAATTTCTGGTCTGATCCGAGTAGTTTTCTTCCATGCTCTTATTTCTATGGAGAACTTTAAACTAAAATCTGGAATATTCTGTACTTGCAGAACTCAAGGTACGGTCTCATATCTTAAGCTTTTCCAGTGATTTTTCCCAAGTGCGGATTTTACACAGGAAATAGTTTTTTCTTTCTCAGAAAATGAAAAAAGTTTTTTCAATACATGCACCTTGTATCTTCAGTGTGGAAGGAAATTCTCTTTTACCTACACTCCAGGAAAGACAGCGTGCTCCAATGTAATGTTCTGCTTACACTGAAATGTCAGGACTGAAAATCAGAGAACAGTTCCAAAACTTGTGGGGCATTTGGTTCTGCACAGATTGCATATTACCACCACAGAAGCTTGTAGAAAAAAGTATTGCTATCTGAAAATCTGAAACCCCTTCTGCAAGACTAACCTTTTGTGGAAGATTTACTCTGAGATCCTTATGATAATTTTGTCTTGAAAGCCAAGGTCTATTCATCATTAGGGATGGAATGAAGAAATGAAGTTTTCCTTTCTCTTTCTTAGGTTGCTGTGGGAACCAGAGGAGTTTTCACTCTTTTATCATGTAATGATAAATCTGTATCTGTAAGCCTGAGTCCATGGACAGTGCTGCTCTTTCAGCTGCCTCACACTTCCTTAAATCTTCTCCAAATGCTTTTCTTCTCACTCTTACAGCTTTATAAACTCTACATTCCTCCATTCCTCTCTGTATAATGGATCTTGTTGATCATTTGTGTATTATTTATTCTCACTTTCAGCCTTTATAGCTTCATGTTTTTCACATACACCTTGTAACCTCAACCAAATTAAATAGTTAGGTTCTGGATGACCTTTGAGACTGTCTCAGGATTTACCTTGCTAGATCAAAGAGGCTGATGCCACACCTGGGCCTAAATGCCTCTTTGGCAGGCCTTTATTTTCAGGGACATGGCTCCTTGGGCTTTCCCAATTTCTTTTGTAAGATATCTTTGAAAGAGAAAGCTGTTATAACTTTGCTGAACACTTTTCACTCTGCTCCCAGCTAAGGAGTACTTTACTCTCAGTGTTAGCCTTTGAAATCGGTCCCAGTGCAAAGGTTGCAAAGCCATGTCATGGTGTGTGTCACATGTCACGGTGTATGTCACTGTAGAAATTTGGATGGATCAAAAGTTGGTATATATTGTGTTTTGCTGCATGGAGATGAGATATTCTGTAGGAACCCATAAGAACTATTCATAACATTAGATGTTTTACTTTCACAGGTTGGGTGAGGAACATGCGGCTCCTTGGGAGCACGCTGTCAGAAAGATTGGCACTGCAAATTGAGAGGATGCCTGACTCACACAATCCCTTCTGAGAGGAAGACCTTCCTCCACTGATTCCTATGAGTTATCTGTGTGAGCTCCATGTGCTGCAAATATGTACCTGCTCAGGGAGCTAGGTGAGTCTATTTGCTCAGCATTATTAGTCACTGGTGTGGCAATTTCTGCTTGTGAAATGTACATATGCAAGCCAGTAGATAAGGCATATCAGATAAGTTTGTCACTTATCACCTTCAAAGGTAGCCAAATTTGGTGTCTGCTCATTATGTAAGTGCAAAAGGGCATATGTAAATTGTATGATTAGAGAGAAAGTAAAGTTATTTGAGAAAACACTTTAGTCCACATGTATTTTAAACATAAGAAATAGGAGCCAAGATTTTTATGTTCTTGTATTTTATTGACTCTGAAGTTCTCTTTGAACAATTGCTATAAGTGGCTCAGAATCTGTGGTTTTACCTTATTTTTTCTCTTGTTCTGAGTGTTGGCTTACAGCCACAGGCTTTCTAAAAAGGAAAGTTTGGCTTTGAAGAAGGTGTCTGAAATTCATTATGGTTTTAAAAGTCTTGAGAAAATAGGAATGCTATCCTGCAGTTATCTAGATGTGTAAGTGAACTTACATTGAGAGGTGCAAGGAAAATGCTGCAATGGCATAGAAAAATCCTCTTCCTTAATATTTTTTGCAGCAGAATTTTGTCTTTCAAAACCTGCTTTTGCTGAGGAAACTGGACTTAATTTTCTAGACTTCATGATGTTTACTGGCACCCACCAGAAAAAAAGACATTAAAATTTAATCAAAACCTGATGGCCAAAGGTAATGAAGAGCTGCAGTTCCCATCTTTCTGCATCAGAGGGAGCAGTCATTCACTGCTGCTCTGAAAAGTAAATTCAGCACGTCCAAAACTGGGTTATTAAAGCTGGGGTACCAAAGACATAAGGTATCATAAAGATAATCTTGGATGTGTGGACTTCTGATGTACCCAGCACACTTTCTTAGACACTTGGTCTGTCCGATATTATCTTGCACCAAAATAGAGATCTATTTGAAGTTCTTAAGAATTTAAACATAGGTACTGAGGTCACCCCTAAGCCTTGGCTTGTGCCTGTGTGAGAGTCTGCCTTTCAGGTCTCATGGGGAGTTGTGCACAAGGATGACAACTGTGCTCCTGTGGCATCGAGCAGAGCCAAGTGCACCCCAGAGCCTGTGGGCAGGACAAAGAGAGGAGGTGAACCCTGATGTGCACAGCCATGGTTTGGACACTGTGCACACAAAGCTGTAGATTTTCTGGGGGGTAGTGCTTTCTAAGGCAAAGCTCCTGTCAGCATATCCAGGACTTGTCAGTGTCTGCAGGCAGAATGGTACCTGTGAGCATTAAAGATTATTAACATCCTAAAATGTTAGTGGCCTCTGAATTAATGAAGTGAAACAGAAAGAAGATAATTAACTGAATTTAAAAGAAGGCATAATTTGTATTTTAACTACATAGACTTATCTGTCATTGATTAAGTCTCTCTCTCAGAGTTCCTATCTCTGCTCTTAGACTTTTAGTGTTGATATAGTGAGGATATATTGCCACACTAGTGCCTTAAAACAGAACCCACTCCAAACTAGGAGGAAACCAAGCAGATTTGATTACATTCCTTGAGGATTCCAAGAGGTCTTACAAACAAACATTATGTACTTTAGTATCCTCACACCTGGTGAAGAATAACCTGCAGTGTTACTTACTGCATGGGTTTTACTTTCTTCTCTGAAATGCTTGATATGGGATGCAAAGTATGAAACTGTTACAAAAGTATGATACCTCTGTCTTAATCTGGATGCAGTGTCACTGCTGATCAAAGAGAGAGACTGCCCATGCAGACTTGCTCTGTTCTGCTGGCATATGGCATCATGCCAGAAGGAAGCAAATCTTACTCATTTTCCTGTCTGTGCAAAGCAGGACAACATTGCCAGAGACTGCAGGTGGTGGTTTGATCTATTATTTGTGCCTTGTGAAATTTCTTTTTTGAGCAAAACTCTTTCAAGCTAGTAGGAATACAGGCAGTTCAGTTGTCCTAATATGATTATATATTCCTCCTAAAAACAGGAGTTCTGTCTACAAGAAAAGAGAAAAATATAATAATCTTTGTAATTTGTAGACAGTAAGAGAATAATTTGCATTTTGCTGGTTTAACATGTTTAGAATTTAAATTGAATAAAACTTCTGTAAGTGACCTATGCTCAGTATAAACTGAAGAAGTTAATTATTTTTACTTCTTAGAGTTTATATTGAAGGATCATAAAGCATTTAGAAGAAGCAGGTGCTGAATGATTTTCTATGAGAGAATGGTCTTAGTCAGCTGAGGATCCATAAATATGCACAAAATGTATTTAGAGTTGTGTATATGAACAACTACTTTTCAGTATGTTAACTATGTAAATTTTTATTCCAATTGCTATGATTACTACATTTTTTCCCCACTGCAGTTTTACCTGAAATTTTCATAGCATTGAACTTTTCCCACACCTTCTCTACAGTTCCTAGAATAAATTATTCAGTTAAATACAGTTAAAGGGAAGATAGGACAAAGAAACTGCAAGACCATCCAGCATCCACTTAACTTTAAAATGGAGTCTGTAGAAAGACTATGAAACTGTGAAACTAAATGTAGCACATTCCTTATTTTCTCACCTTGAAATTTTAGTATTTTAAGTTATTTTTATGGCAGTGTAATTTCTCTAGAGCTTACAAAATCATAAACTTCTTGGAGAAGCCAGGCATGAAAAATTTTGCTTTTCATGTTTTTTTTAATGAAAGTTTCTAAATACATCAGCTTTCTGATTAGACATGAGAAAGTCATTACTGTACTTAACTATGAATGAAGTTGTTGATATGCCTGAAAACTCACTGAATGTTAAGAGTAAAAATACAAGCAAATATTTACCATACAATGTAGATAGATATAGGTATCTACCATAGCTACCAGACTTATTTGAAGTTAAAGCTGACAGGTTCTTATTTATTTCAAGAACATATAGTTTGGAAAATCTGTTTGGGACTATGCTTTTAGGCCAATACTGTTCTTTTTTTCCAAGTAAAACAGCAAACCAGTCTCTGACTCTCAGTAATATATGCATCATGAGCACCAAAGACTTTCCTTAATAGAATGCCTGTAAATAAACTCAGGCATCCTAATACTTCTGACTTTATACAGCAGTGAAAAATAATTCAGTCTTTGTTTTACCTGCACCCATTCTATTGGTCATTGAAGCTCTTAAAAGCCTTCTTTTAAATCAGAACTTTGAGTGCAAGAAATTGAAACTATGTAATGTTATGCATGATTAATATTTAAGAGATCAGTGATCCTCCCAGGAAAAAGGCAAACAAGTACAGCCCCTTTTTCTGTATGCCAGCTGACCATGAACAGCCTTTCAGTCTCCTTATGCACACCTATTAAGTTCATAATAACGAAAATCTTCCTCTGAGTAACTTGAAATTACTATATTTTTTTAAAAGTTGCAATTCATACATATTAAATATCAAAACACCAATTGCCACTACACAGTTTCAGAAGAAAAACAAATAATTTGAAGTCACAATCACTGTAAAAATCACAGAAAATACTAGCATGGAAGTGACATCTGATAGCACCAATAAAGATAGGTATTGAAACATAAACTCTCCCTTAACTTCTCCTCCCCTCTGCCAAGCAGGCAGCTGCCATGAATCTGGATAACACACCATACAAAAGGAGGACACAGTATAGCTGCATTCATGTTAAAACCATCTCTTCATTCAACAATTTGGACAGGGGCAGTTGTAGTCACAGAGTAATCCTTAGGCTTGGCTGAATTCACAGGGAATGGCTGGTCACCAGCATCACAGGAAATGTTTTATGGCATCACATACTAGATTGGACAACTGGCAGAGAGAAGGAATTCTGTGATGAAAATCCTTATGGTAAGTTAGGTATGCCAGTTAGTGTAGCCAGAAGAGGAGCTGGACAGACAGCTGTGGTTTAGAGTTTGTTGCAGACAATGGGCATTCCAATGCTGTGCTGTTCTAAGTTTTTCAGAACTGGTAACTCAAATCCAGAAAAGGTCCCAAGCATGGATGGTAGCTCTGAATGTGAGGGATACAGTTTTTATGGAAAGGGCAGATTTTTACATCCAAGGTTTTCACTTCTGGAACATGACAAAGCAGAATCTGTGCTTGCCTGGAGGAGAGTTCCACACCCTTTTAACAGACCCCCACAGGACTATAAATGTTCACCCATGATTGCACCCACTGCACTTGCTGACTCCTTTACAGTCTCACTTTCTCTGGATATTCAGGCAGGAGGAGAGCCCCCTGAAACTGTAGAGCAGCTGCAACAGCCACATGGCAAGCACTTTGTGATATGGAAGCTGAGATTGCACCTGAATCCCAAACTCCTCGTTTTATTTCACACTGCTGGTTGCATTTTCAACTCAGCGTATTTCCTTTCTTTTCTGTTTCACAGGAACACCAAATGAACTGCACATGGATGAATTAGCCTGCACCATCCTTGAAATGTATACAAGAAATTTTTAGGGCAGCAGCATTGTTATTGCAATAACTTGCTCTTGAACGAAATGTAAAGATTGCCCTTATGTCTATATCCTTGAAGAAAAAGGACAGGGTGGCAATCTGTTTTGAGGTGTAGAAAATTCTGGGTCTGATAACAGTTTAATAGCTTTAGAAAGTCAGTAAATCTTTCAGTCTGAGTGGGGCATTCAAAAGGAAAAAATAAAAGTTCTGCAAATTTTAATAGCTAAATTATTAGAAAATTATTCTTCTTTATGCTGAATATAAATTCTAGAAATCTATTTCAAAAATAAATATAGTATGGAATACAATTTACTTGGTGAGAAGCCACCTGCACCAGTAACTAGCTGCTCAGCAGCATGCACTTAAGCTAATGACAAGAGTGAGGGGAACTAAATTTTCACTATTTTAGAATAACAATAAGGTTGATTAAGGGATTATTTACCCTGTCTGCAGTTCTGGCATCCATCTGAGCATGGTATGCAGTCTTCAGAGTCAGGATCTTCCACTTCACCTGTGTTTTGCAAATCATCAGTTTAATTCCAGATAATGCAACATTTGGAAGCACTCAGCAAGGTTCCTGGAAATAAACTTGATTCAAATCAGAAAAGGAGAAAGAGAAAGACTCATGGAAATTTTTTTTCTCATTTGTTTTTGCATAACCCACTCAATTTGAGGAAAACACTCTTACTTTACAATGGCATGATACTAGAAGAGGATCGGAGCTGGTACTTGAGGACCTCAGGGTCAGGTGTGTATTTTATTTCAAAACATTTTTTAATATGCTTAAGCAGATTTCTGTAATAATTTCAACAGAGTATTTGTTATCTCCTACAGAAGGACACTTACCTTCTCTACAGCTATGCTTCTGACACACATTTTGAGCAAGGTAGTAGCCTCTGAAACATCTTTTGCAGTGGCTGGAGTTCAGGCACACCTCACAGTGGCCAGGGCAGGGCACACAGGTGTGCTCCAAGTGGAAGTGACCTGGAGGACAGTTGTCTCTGCACTCCCCATGATACAGGAAACGTTCCACCCCTCTTCTGTCTGTGTGGCAAACAAATGGGAAAAAGCTGTCAGCCACCGAAGGTATTTGTGGTATGAGAATGAGCTTTATTAAGTTGTAGTGCTGCAGTAGAGACACTGACTGCTAGATTTTACAGTTTTACACCAAATGAGATGTGTGAAAGTTTCAGGACCTCAAACTTTTCACATTCCTGGGGATTTATGGCATATAAAATGTCATGCTAGAGAACAATTACTCTGTACATCCACCAATCTAATAAAAAAAATCAAGATTTTTCCATTGCTGAGCTCTCTTGCAGAGGACAAGCAAGTATTTGCAATGCATTGCAAATGTACAATAAATGTACCATTATTGTTTGTAAAGCAAAATGGCCCACTTCACCTTTGAAAAGTGTCAATCTGGGTCCCTAGAAAATTAAACTGTATTTCTCAGTTTAGTGGAATAATCTAGATTTGAATTTAAATAGCAGATGTGCAGGTACTAGCTATTAAAGCACAAGCATTCCCTAATGCATGAGGGCTGGGAGGTCCCCTGCTCCAAATCCTGCTGAGTCAAGCCTGTGAAAACACAGATAACTTCATGTGCCATGTGCTGCAGCATGGGGAGATTTCTAATCAGTTACCCCACAATAGAAAGTACACATACAGCTGTGCCAAATGTATTTCATTGCCTTAACTGCAGAAAAAGAATTTGATTACCAGAATTTAGTTTTGAAAGTGCAGAGAAAGCATCTATACTGGGCAATAATGCTGCACCATAGCACAAATTGAATTTTGTTTATTTTTCTTTTCATGCACAAATCGTTAATTTTCCTGCCTCCTTAGGGTGTGAATCTCATCAGCATCTCAATTTCTTGATTCACAGAAATACAGAAATACATCTTGTCCTCCTTAAGGGAGAGACTTGGGGAACTTGGTCTCACATTAGATCTGAAGTACCATTTGAAAACTTCACCCACTGAGTCACATTTCCCAAAGTGAGAAAGTCAGTCTCATCATCAGTACGATTAATTAAGGCAGCCATACTAGTGTTTGCTTGTAGTTTAGACACTTATTACTAAGTGAAGTCCGTGCCATTGTTGATTTGGACTGAAATGGAGTAGTAAGAGATGAAAATGCTGTGAATCCATTGTGAACCCTCAGAACACAGCTCATAAAAATTATTCTCTATTATAAATTACATCTTAAATACTCATTTCCAAGGACAGTTTAGACTAGCTGCACATACTTGCAGGTAATGGCCCCAGGTTTTTGCTGATCAGATATTAGAGAGACAATAGGAAATGATTTTTAAAACAGAATTTCAAAAGGAGAAGAATGGCTTTTTGGAATTTCTACAAAATTAGTTACATTAGCATTCCTCTCGACCTCAGATCTATAAAAATGTGTGTTGGTGATAAGCTTCTCTTTGCAAACCCTCTTTGTTCAGCTCTAGGGACACAGCAACCAACAGTGGAACCCACCACACTTATTTTTTAGCCTCTCCCAGAGAGATGCTTAGGAAACCAGCCTGGCTCCCTGCCTGCTTGAGCAAACTGGCTCCATTTCAGTATAGCACATCCTGTGCAGTGGGTGGGGGAAGCATGTATGAAGCTTTCTATTCCAGAAGCAGGCTATGTAAGTTTTTGTTCTGTTTTTTTTTTTTTTTTTCTTGTTTCAGTTTCTGTTAACACAGCTCCTACTGAGAAAAACTCCAAGGGAAATGCCTTAAGTTGAAAGGACAATACATAGCTGTGTTTTCTTGTACTTTAAAAAAAAAATTGTGTTCCAATTCCCTTCAGAGTCACAAGAAGATTATGGTACAGATTGGTAGTAAAAGCACTGCTCGTTTTATTGGATCTAACAACTGGCCCATGAGTGCTGAGGGAAAAGGGAATTTAGAGGCCAAGGGAGGGGAAAAGCTGGCAAAATGAAATCTTACCTGTTCCACAAGTGGTGCATTTGTTAGGTTCACTTCCAGTGCAGTCCAGGCAGGTGTGATGGCACAGGTGACAATGCTGTTTGAATTCAAACTTTCCTCTGGGGCATTGCATAACACAGTGGCCATCATCAAAGACTCTATTAAAGAAGACAGAGGCATAATTACAAATTTAGCTACTGTTTGTTCTTTAAATCTAAAGGAAATTAAAAAGAAACTCAATAAATTATTCTCTCACTCTATTTACAAATCCTTGAACTTCAAGACTTTGTTTTCCTGATTTTATTCATAGTATTTACTGTATAAAAAATGTTTTAAACATAAATCCTAGACTTCAAAGACCACTTTTTGGTCCTTTACCTAGATGTCCTTATATCACAGTCTCTGACAGTGGTCCCATGTGTCTTCTAAAAGGAAAGCAATACTTGGTCTTTGTGAAGGAATAATCCACCTGTTTTACTTTTAAGACTTTTAAGCCTTTAAAAAGTACTATGGCTTTGGTACTATGACCTTGTACATGAAGTCAAATGCCTGTCTGAATATTGGCCTTCAGGAGTTTGTTTCTAGACTTCTAGACTTATATATTGTTGTGACATAGGAATGGTATTTAGCAATTTAGTTTTTCCACTGAAACACTCCAAACCGTGCTCAGCTGTCTGTCCTCCCTCCCCCTCCTCTACTGGGGATGGAGAGGAGAACTGGAGGGACAAAAGGTAAAGATCACCAGCTGAGATAAGAACAATTTTCTGGAAACTGCCAAGAAATAAGAAAATGAAGAGGAACAGGAACAGTACCAATTACAAAGCTCACAGCAGCTGAGCAATTCTCATGCCAGTGCTCACAACTATACTGCAGGAACCCCTGACAATACCTGACTGGCCATGCCCTGGAAAGGGGCCCCTGGAAAGGGGGTCCCAAGAAATTTCCCCTGGAAAGGGATCCCTTCTCCCATCACTGGAACTAACAGTGCAGCAGTTCAGAAAAACTTCCAAGTCCTAGCCCTGCCTCTCCTGACTACTGCACAAATTAACTCTATCCTGGCAGGACACGATTCATCTCTGTATCATCTGTGTCTTGCCCATCTGACACCTTCCAGTTATACACACACAGACACAAATATATATATATGTATACACACACAAGCACAGGCATAATTTCCATAGTCAACAGCTGTCCCTCTAACATGTCTGTTAAATTCACCAAGTCCAAGACTGTGGGTTCTACCCATCCTAGACCTTCCAGGACAGGAGGGCTGGTGTGCTGTCAGCTGGTTGCTGCATCAGGATCTCACAATTAGTGAATCTGGAACTGGCTATGCTCGTTGTCCGTGGTAGTTAGGGAATACTCTGTGTGTATGTAGCATCATTCAGCAACAAATATTATATAATTATTTATATACAATTATAACATTATACAATTATATTACATGTACAATTATACCGCAACAAATATTATACAATTCAACTTTACAGACTGTTCTTACACAAAAAATCTAATCCCCTGAGTAATGCATCATGTTTCCCTGGCCCTCTGTCGTCCAAGTCCACCAGGTCTCACAGATGGGTTCCCTTTTGCTTGAGGCAGGACCAATTCAATCTGCCTTCCATAATATTCCTCATATGCACCACAGAGACTTTATCCCCTTCTAGAGGACACAGGGTTGTGTTTGGGCAGGGTGAGCTCAAC
The DNA here is from genome assembly GCA_024865655.1 of Emberiza elegans. NCBI lineage: Eukaryota > Metazoa > Chordata > Aves > Passeriformes > Fringillidae > Emberiza > Emberiza elegans. The sequence continues at coordinate 3,551,314 of JALJVW010000201.1, forward strand.
TGCAGAGCCTCAGGTGTTAATTAACCACGTGGCCTTTGCTTTTTACCTGCGCTGCCAATGGTCTTTTTCCACAGGTCCAACCACCTCCACAGACAGTTTGCTATCATTCATTGAGTCAAGTGTAAAGGTAGAGAGAGTGCTGGCCATTTCTCTCACTCAATGATATCTACAGCCAGCTGAATTGCTTTCAGCTCTGCAATTTGACATGATCTACCTCAATATCTTCTGTGACTTGTGTAGAACACTTCTGTAGTTCTGTGTAGAACTTTCTACAGTAACTTTCCACTTTCAGTGTGTCCCTACACTATGGCAGGAACCATCAGTAGAGAGAGTATATTACTTTTCATTTTCTTTCAGCCAATTATATTGTGGGACATCTTCAGCCTCTCATTTTCTCCTCCTCTTCCTCCTCTGAAGATGAAATTTTCACCTTTGGGCCAGGTCATGATGGCTTCCAAGATCCCTGGGCAATTGTGGTTTCCTGTTTGAGATCATGGTGCGATTGGTGCAATCCACTTATTCCATGTAGCATGGGGGAGGAGGTTGGAAGGGGCTTCCTCTTTGAAATCCAGCCATTTGCTGACAGTCAGAGTGCTGAGAGGGGCTGTGCTCCTTCTGAAACAGCCTGAACCCCTTGGTAAGCTGTCAGCATGTCCTTTCCAGCTGAGGTCTATCAGGCATCAGACCTGCTGTGTCCCCAGCTCCAGAACCCTGGTGTTTGTCCTCTACTCTCCCCTGAAGCTGTTTGCCAGAGGCTCCAGGAAGGACCATTCTCCCTGGCTGCAGCATGCAGCACATTTTTTGTCCTGTCCTGACTGGCCCAGGGGCTACTGCAATAAACAATCTCCTGTTTAATTTGCTCAAAAGCTTGTAGCTGCTCAAGACCCCTCTAAAAATCATTCTTCTTTCCTGCCACATGGTAGAGAGGGTGTGCAGTCTGACTGTAATCTGCAATATGCATACTCCAAAACCCCACAGCACTTAGGGAAAGCTCAGGGGGTTGTCTATCTGCTTGGTGTGGACATACCTGCTATTTTGTTGACCACATCCTTTTAAATGGACAATATGTGCCTCTTGTCATTTTACTCCTAAAAATTGAATTTCTTGGGACTTCCCTTTGCCTCAGTTTGTTTTATGGTAAAACCTTTGGGATGATCTGTATTATCTTCTCTTGGTTCTCTAATTTTCTCTGCTGTGTTTCCCCAGACAATGATGTTATCAATGTATTGCAAGTGTTGTGGAGTCTATGCCTTTTCTAGTGCAGTTTGGGTCAGTCCATGCAAATAGAAGGGCTGTGTCTCCACCCTCGGGGTGAGCAGTTCTGCTGTACCAAATGCCCCTCCAGAAAACTGTGGCCTGCACTCTTCTGCTGAAGGAAAGGAGAAAAACGCATTTGCAATGTCAGTGGTGGCACCACTTTGCTGCCTTGGACTCCAGCTGATACTGAAGTTCCAGCACAGCTGGCACAGCAGTGCTCGGTGGTGGTCTGACTTTTTTCAGGCCATGATAGTCCACTGTCAGTCTCCACTGCACTTACACGCAGGGCATATGGGACTACTGAAGGATGGGTGAGCCTTGCTGGCTCTTGGTTGCATGGTTCTCCAGAACCCATCTCATGGCTGGGGTTCACAGAGTCCTGGCTGGCGTGGTGTTATCCATGGTGCACTGCTGTGATGGTGACGTTTTTACTCCACCTTCAGCAGTCCCACAGCAGAAGGGTCCTCTGAGAGATCAGGCTCTGTGTTTAAGTGTTCAGTTCTTTAACACCCTCTGTCTCCACATCAGCTCTCCCAAAAGCTCAGCAGTGACTTTTGTGTCCTTGAAATATCCTCTCTTGAGGCAATCTCTGCTAAGGATTCATGGGCCAGTCACATTGGGGTGTGTTTGCCATTTGTTCCCAGTCAGACTCACTTCAGTTTCCAGTACAGTCATGTCTTGGGATCTCCTGTCACCCCAGAAATAGAGGTGGATTCTGCCCCTCAATATCTTGACGACATCAGAGTACACTGTGCACTAGTGTCAGATAAAACCTTACACTGCTGTGGGTCTCATATGCCAGGTAATGGGATACACAATCCAATAGATCTGATTGTCCTTTTCCTCCCCCTGGCTGGAGGCAGGGCCCTCCAGGCCTGGCATTGCTCATTGCTTGCTTGTAAATATCAACTAGAGAACTTCAAGAGGATTGGAAGTAGCATCAGCTCTCTTGTTCTTGTCTGAGTGCTTGTCCAGTGGAAACTGGAGTGGCATTTATCCTTAAAGAATTTCCTGTGATGGCTGTTCTTCCTCTCAGCTCAGGTACCCCTGTTGCCAGGGCAGAGGTGGTTTTTCCATCCCACTTCCTCCTGTCTTCTCTGTAGTCACAGAGGAAAAAACACAGGTGTTTTTTGTTGTGTGAACTGTCTCTTCCCCACAGTGGGGCTCTTGCTCCTGGTAGCAGAGGCTCTGGTCTGTATTGGTGGGGCATGGGACTGTCTAACTTTCTTGAGACTTTGAAATCTTTTCAAAGTCTTGGACAATCTTTACACTGATTCCTCTTCATTCCTCACAAAACAAACTGAATTGGTCTTGGATTTCTAGTTCTGTGTAGTATAGGGGCAGCTGCTATCTGCATGCATTGTTCCCCTGTTTCAGCTGCAATTTGAGTGGCTGTGGTGCTGGTTGGTCTGATTTCCTCCTCCTTTCCCTGAGGGCACTGTGTAGTGTTGATCTGTGTCCAGTAAAGAGTAGCCAGTGTCCAGCACACTGCCATAAGTTGCTCATCTATGGAGTTGCCCCAGCATTTTCCTTGCAAATATTCTGTCATTTTATTAGAATCCTGTAGTTGTTCAAGGATGAACTTCCAAACCATTGTAAGAGAGAATTTCCCCCCAAACAGTGCCATTTCCCCCCATATTCGATGCCACTCAAATCTACCCACACTCAGGTCAAATCTTTAATGATCTTCCTAGAACTTGCTTTCTTGACCCTAAACATGGTGTGGACCACACAAAGGAGGCATACCAGACACAGCAATAAGAACATGCATTCCTTAACATCCAAAGGAAATAAAAAATTCTCACAAACTGTCTGAAGGAGAAAAGGGAGGTGAAAACATGGGGAAAATAATCCAATCCTGTTCTCCCACAGGCTGGGTATGATTATTAATCAAGAGTAGAAGATTCCCTGAAATAAGGGTAGAAGAGCAGCTTTGGATGCCCATCCTAGATAACCCTCACTTCCCCTGATGTTATTAGGTCATAAGCTGCTATCAGACAGCACAGCAAGAGAGCAATCCTGATCCTCCTCCCTGCTCTGAAGCACAAGAGTGTGAGGAGCACCTCGAGCATATATGGAGGCACAGACAGGGTCTGGTACCACATCCACAAATTAGACAAATGTTCAGGTCTGTTGTTATATGAACCCTTCATGCCCCACTCTGGATAGCAAAGAAGGCTGTTGTGGCTTAGCAATGAGATTTAGCAATGGGATTTAGTGCTCCCACCAAAACACTCCAAACCACACGCTTCTTACTCACTCTCCTATCCCTGTGCCCTGAGGTGGGATGGAGAGGAGAACTGGAGGCATGAAAGGTAAATAACATGGGTTGAAATAAGAACAATTTATGGGAAGCAGCAGTGAAAAATGAAAATGAAGAGTAGCAGCAAGAATATGAACAGTGGGGTGCACTGCAGTAGAATGATTCACGTGCCTGCACTCCCTCTCTTCCATGGAACCCCTGGCAAAGCCTGGCCATGCCACACTCAGGACTGTAAAGGGACCCCTTCTCCCTCCCCTGGAAATATGATCTGGTAGCATTGAATAACCTCCAGCCCTAGCCATGCCCCTCCTCTCGGCTGCAAAAATTAACTCCATCCTGGCTGGAACCAGGACATACATCTATCTGTAAGTATGTAGGAGTCTGGCTGCTAAATGATTTCCTTTTGCTGGATAATTAAACATTTGCTAAAGAATCCTTCTTTATGATGAAAATTTATGGTCCATTTTTCACACTTTCTTAATGTCTAATGTTTTAATCTGCTTGAGAGAAAAATAGAAATGCATCAACTCGTGCATCATTCATAGACTACTGAGAGAACATAAAACAAGTTGGCTAGATTTCAACAGTATATTCCCTCCTAAGAAAATAAGAAAGGAAATGCTGTAATCCTCTACACTTAACTGCTTTGACCACTTTGCTGTCTGAGGTCCTGGGACTCAGTTTCTAGAGAAGTTGAGCACCATTTAGGCCATTAGCACAGACTTTGATGGCACCTAGACAACATTCGCTTTCCATCATATTAAGATAGGGCATGTTTTCTTGGAGTCAACCAATGGCATTAGGGAATATCTGCAATATGTCTTCATAAATTTCATTTGCTATGATCATTTTCGGATTTATTCTCAAAGAAAAGGAGAAATGTGACAGAGGTACTGGAGGTAGCTGCACTATGCTTATATGGCATGCAAATATTAGTTCAGCTACATGTGCTAGCTCTAATGGTGGCCATCCTTAGAAGCAGCTCTCACAGTGGTAAAGTACATTTTCTTCCTCCTTGTTGTGTTGCCTCTAATGGGAAACACCTGGTCAGATCTTGTCACTAGCCCTGGCTCAAGCTATAAACAGATGGACAAGGAATTTTGTGATAATCAGTTTGTCTGGGTAAAAAATGACAGTTTCTTATTTTTCTTTCAAAAAAATCAAAAATAACAAAACAAACCAAACCCAGGTAGCAGCATTTTCATTTATCAAGCAATCTGACAGAAATTTTATTATTAAAATTAATTGACATCTATCCTGAATTTTCATAAGGAGCTCTTGCCTCTGGCAAAGTTTATCTGTAATACTACTTCTTTCACTATAGACTGTTACATTTAATAGGACTTTTTCTAGCAGCTTTCATAATGTACAGAAGGGTTTCAGAAAGCTTTTTGAAAACTTAGATACCAAAATTCAGAATTTTTAGAGAATTTATCATGGTGGTTAGAGCAACATCCTTCCAAAAGGTCTCTGAGACCTCATTACTGCAAACACCTCTTTGCTTTGTAAATATCTGCATGTGAGGCTCAATACAGGTTGCAACAGGCACTCTAATTTAAATGCCATTGTGAATAGGAGAAATCCACTCCACAGTCCAAAATTCTGTGCAGATTTTCTCTGGTCTCATTTCTGATGTCACAGAATTTGATAATGCTTCCTCACAAGTTTGTTTGGACTCCTTTGCTCCTGGTTTGTCTTTCATTGGCATAGTCATATAATAGATATTTTCAGGGCAAACTGCAAAATTGCTTAGGGATTTTATTTCCTTGCCTTAGATAATCTGATCCCGTTTTCATACCAATGGAAATATCAGCTGGCTACAAAACAATCCAATGCAACAGAACCAGAGTTATTTGTGTGAGAACACAGCTAGGACGTGTATAAAACCAGTAGTCTTCTGGAATAGTTGTGACATGACCTAAACATAAAGCTCTGATTTGTGAAACCCTATGGAAAAGCTTCTTTCTTGTTGTCTTCAATCCTCATGTCAGGTTAGAAGGGTTGGTCTAACTCACAACACCTCAGTTAGGGAATGATGTTTAGGTGCTATGAATGTCTCCCAGAATTAGCCTCAGCATCCCTATTCATGCCTTGAGCCAGTCCTCATAGCTGTGTAGGGCTACAGATGCCCCAAGCTTTGTCATTAAAATTGCCAGTTGTGATTCCAGGAATTATGATTTAGAAAGGATGAAGATGAAAGAAAGTCTATTTTACATATAGAAAAGAATTCTTTCTCTGTCTGTGGGAATCGTGTTGCTAAACATTAACTGTTTGTGTAGCCAGCTATTTAGTTTACATAAAAATTGTTTTCTCAAGTCCTGTGGATTTTTTTTCCCTAGACATTTCTTGCTTCCATATTCTCTGCTGAAAAGAATACAGCCCCTTCTCCAGATGATAATGTGAGACCCTTGTACTGCACTGGGGTTGGGAGACAATTACCTTGTGAGTGGGCAGCTGATGCAGCTGTCTGACTCAGGTCCAATGCATTTCTGACAGGATGTGTCACACAACTGGCATTCTTGGGAATCATCAAGATACTCGCCTGGTAGGAAAAAATGGTTTATTTCATATCAACCTTCTCACAATTAAAAAAAAACCAAACAAACCCCCCAAACAAACAAACAACAACAACCAACCAACCAACCAACCAAACAAAAAAACAAAAGGAAGAGAAAAAAGAACCAATCCTTCCAGGCTGGAAAACATAGTGATGAAGAGGAATTTGATCTATTTTAAATTACTGAAATGAGCACATTTCCCTGTGGCATCAGAAAAACAAGTACTGGCTCCCTTGGGGAACCAGGATGATCACATCTGTTTGTTTATTTGTTTGTTTTTTTATTCTTTTCCACATGAATTTGAGAAAGAGTGATTTTTATTCTTTTTGTTAATTTATGTTGCATCAGTTGAAGTAATGAGACTCTTAAGAGTTACATCAAAATTAGGGCTACATTCATTATGTAATGTCTTTTGAGCTCGCTTTCAAGCTGCAGGTTAGAAGTTTGCTGTCATGGGTGTGGATATGTTACATGAGGAGATGGATTCCAGCACGCTTCCATCAGCCACAGACCTGTTGGTGCTCCCCAAACCTCCAGCTGTAGCGTGCTTTGTCTCAGTCCTGGGCTGCTGATGGTGGACTCCCTGCCTAAAAGACCTAGGCCTTAATTTTTGCTGGATTGAAACTTGGTGCAAAAGTGCACAATTTTGACTTGAAAAAGATTTTATATTATGTGTATTTCTGCCTCAAAACTAAGATAAAGATATAAACATTTCCAGATCATGAATACACGAGTACTACCGTGCTGCTGAAGTGCGAAGTTTGGCTCTTTATTTACTGAATATTAATTGAAACAGTGGTACAAACTGGTAAGCTGCATGCCTAATAACTCTTAAGGCAGAGATTTGGTAAGTAGTATGAATACTTTATCTCTGTGCAGCATCATGTGGGGACAGTAAACTGATTTATCATACAGTTTTATAAAGCTCAGTATTGGGTCTTTTACGTCAGTTTGTTTTGGGAAAATTTGTTATAACCGAGTACATATATTTAAGGAATTGGCTGTTCCTTCATTCTTGAGTAATGGAAGAGGCTGGGCAAAAAGTCCTATATAATACATAAAACCTGCAGTTTCTATGGATACTTCAGTATCAAGCAACTCTTTCCACTTGCATTGCTGCTGGAAAATCCAGATCTGGCAAATATAGTGAACTTTAGGAATCAAAACACAAATATGGAATGACTCGGGTTTGGCTCTCACTTGCAGTCAGTTCCTTACATTTGAAGAGCAAAGGCACCCTACAATCAAACACTTATACCAACTTAAAACAATGTAGGGAGGAAAAATTTTCTAAAATATTGCAAATTAAGTTCTCTGGTGTGTTTTTAACAGTTGTGTTTTTATATATTAAACAGCAATTAAATAATTTATAATAGTTGAAGCCTCTGGTGTGAGGTATGAGCTAGGATAGTACTTAAATACCTAAGGGATGGGAACAGTGAAGTTATAAAGGGAAACTGACTGCTCCGAGTGAAACCTGGGGTACCCAAAATGTAGGCAGAGATGCAATTGTTTTGTAATGCTTTGTGTGTCTTCTAAAGAGAGGAAAAAAGTAAAAGACAAGCCAAAAGCCAGTGACAGAACCACATAAACCATGAAGGCAATGCTCCTCAGAGGCTGGTCTGGGATCAGTGCTCGCTGGGAAGAAGTTCAGACTGGGAGAAAGTGAAGAGTCTCCTGATGAGATCAGGGAAACAAGAGTCTGAATGCAAACATGTTCAGACAACTTTACAGTTCTCCTTATCCAAAGAGCAATTTGTATACATCTGTATCTGTATCTCTATATATCTATGTTTCTATTTCCATGCATTTATGATATCCCTTGCATGCCCATAAAGGCCAAAACTTGAGTTGAGTAAACTGACTAGTTCCATGGAACTGGTGCAGCATTTCTGAACTGCAACACTGCATCTTTTATGAGTAATTTCTTTATAGTGGACTAAAACAAAAAACATTACAAAAGCAGTCCGACATATAATTCAGTAGGATTCTAAATTTTTCTAGATGTTGCCCAGAAAATATTGTTGTATTAATGCATATCTATCATAACACCAAATATTTATAATTCTCATCTTCTAGAAAAAAATAATGTGGCTTTCAGGCCATTGACAGATTTGGTCAATGTAAGCCTCTTGAGCCTTTTTGATATGTAGCCAGAGGATGTAACATGGAATCCCATGTTCTCAAATGTTTTATGAGGTTTTAATATATAATTGTGTCATGGTCTAGGAATAGTATTCCCCAATTCTCTCACCTCACTGAGATTTACCTAAGCCACTTGCTTGCTTTCCTTCCCCTACTCTTTCCCCTTTCCTTCCCCTACTCTTTCCCCTCCCCCTTTCCCCTCCAGGGACAGAGTTGAAAATTAGAGGCACAAAAATGTGAAAATCACAGGCTGAGATATGAACAATTTACTGGAAGCAGCAATGAGATAATAAAACAGTAACAGATATGATGTTAATAACAAAAGGTTGAAATTATTACATGGAAAATAAAACAATACTGGACTGTTTTGCCCTCCACCCTTTCTCTCACCTGTGGAAGGAGAGAGCAAGTCCCTTTGCTTGCCCCTCAAAAGTGATGTGAGATGGTATCTAATAATATAAGAGTCTGGCCATGCCCCCTTCCCAGACAGTATAGAAAATTAACTTTGTCCTGCCTGAAACTAAGACAAATCTTTACATATATATATAATATCTATTCTATCTATCTATCTATCTATCTATCTATCTATCTATCTATCTATCTATCTATCTATCTATCTATCTATCTATCGACACACACACATATATGTTTGGACAATAATACAACCAAGAAAAAAAATGCAGTATCTGAAAAGATTTTCTGTTTGAAGCAGGTTTGATGCTTGAGTTTTTTTATTCTATTGGATTTACATCACTGGGAAATCTGTCAGGGCGGCTTTATTACATGATTGTTTATCTGATGATGTTTTGTGATATGTATTAGAAAACTTTTCTATTTCTCCTTTACTTTATTTTCCCTCACCACCTGTATGCTTATCCTGTGTGCCTATCCACTGTACCTGAGCTACTAATTCATACACCTCAGCTATGCATTCACATATAGCAGAAGTACTTTAGTTTTTAAAGGGTTTAGTTATCCCTATGTTATGCCTTTCATTGGAAGTGGTGTAATTAATTTCAGCTGTGCTTGGAATAGTGCCAGGAGGACCAGTTCTGTGGCTCTGAACTGAAGCATTTTAATGAATACTATTACAAGAATGTGCACCAGAAAATACTTACATATTTGGCTGTCTGAATTGCAAATCACATCTAGAACTGTAGATCTGACACGCTAACAAAATAGATTTTGGTGGCTATTCAAAGAGTTAACACTGGAATTCAAAAAAGACTTTTAAACTATTCCACAGGGCAGTTCAACCATCTGCCAGAATTCCTTGTGAGTAATTCACCTAGATAAATACAGGCTGCCAAAGCCTCAATCCTTTTATTATTTTCTGTATGAGAAATATGTATCTGTCTAACATACTTAATAGAGAAATACTCCCAACAATGTGTCTTCACGTTGCTTTCAATCAGGCAATGATCAGCAGTTACTTTGGACTTATCTCATATTAATCATTCATTATTGTGTTAATTCTGCTACCTTGTTACCTTGTTTTAAAACATTTGTCACAGTGTTTTGAAAAAAAGGAATTTGAGATATTGTAGAAATAATGATATGCTAACAGACTTGATTCCTCATAATAGGAAGATTTTAATGTATAATTTTTGTGTCCATAGTTAGAAATATTTAACCCCATATTTGGGCTACATCAGGTTTCAGGTTGTGCCCTTAACTGCATACAAAATCCCTATACTTAACGCTCAGTTCCTACCAGTTCATATGATCCATTTTAAAGTGAGGTAAGAACTATTCCTCCCATTAAGGAGGTAGAAAGCTGATTTGAAATAATATAATCAAATTAGTTTGCAATAGCAAACTAGAACCTGTCTTTCCTGAGTCCCAGTCTGGAGCACTTGTCACAGTTGCCAAGTCGTTCTATGTTTTTGCACAAGCAGCATCACGTGTACCTTTAGCTTGTCACTATTTCTCTCTTGCTTTCCAACACTTGTGCCACTCATTGGCAGCACATGGTGCTTCAGGAGATCATCAGGGTGAGAATATCCTTGTCACTTATGCAGGGAGGTTTTATGTGCTGGCTGCCCTACCTCCTTTTCTATTGTAGTCCCTCCGTGAGACTTAGTCACTGCAAGTCATGTGTTACTTCTCCACTTTGTTTGATCAAAACATCACTTTATCTAGTTTTAAAATTTTTTTTTGTCTATAACATTGCTGCAAAGGGCTTTTCCTTAAAATCAATGGAAAAAAAATGACCTTATTTCCTCCATTTTACTTGTTTACTTTCATGAAAATCTGGATATAGATTTCATACTGGGGTTCTTTGTATGTAATCTTATGGGTTATAAAGGTTTGACAAAGTAGATAAAAACTGCTCAGAATTGCTTTTCACCCATCAGCTGTGAGAACTGAAATAAATTGGTCTTACAGAGCTTTTTCTCATGTTTGGCTGTGATACATTTTATTTTGTCTAGCTTGCTCCTTGAATTTTTTGCAGAAACATTTACTCATAAAGCTTAAGTAGATAACTAAAACTAACTTGCGCATAAAATACATGTAAATTCACCCTGAAGTGTCTTTTTGAAGTTACTCCTTTGCTTAGCCCAAGCACTCAGTGTTTGAGAGATTACAGGTCCCAGAAAGAAACCTCGCCATAATGTCCATGATGTAACATTTTCAAAATGAAGACATTTCCTTTGCCCTCAGATTTGGCAGTTGTACAAAATTTGCATCTGGCTTCCAATTATTTGTCTATCTTCGGTTTTCAGTCTCCTGCTAATTACACAATGTCCAAATTTGTGTCTCTCTATTCAGATGTGCAGAAGGGACAAAACTTTTGGGTATTATGATTTGAGGTGATGAGAAGGATTCAGGATTGGAAGTCTTCTTTTCAGAAATGCTCTAGGCAGTGACAAATGAGAAGGCTGAAAATAGGATATTGATTCCTAAGTCACTAAATCTCGCTCTTGTGCCAAGGGGCAAAGCAGAACCTTGAAAAGGATTGAACACCTCTTCCCTGAACGGCTGTGTGCTGAGGGTGATATAATGATTTTAGGACGAAAGGCCCCTTTGTTGCAGGATTAGGTGAGATCACACAGAGAGACTCAGGTTAGCTGTAATCATGACAGTCAGGAGTGAGGAAATTGCCTTTATCAGACTCCTCTGTCTTACACAGCCCTCTATGCTTTTCCCTGCAGAATAAAAACAATCACATTAGCCAAAGCTGCATTATTTATTTCTAACACAAAGGGATTTTCCCTTCCCTTTACAATGTGCACTTCTCACCCCCATTTCTATGTAGTATTAATACAATTGTTGTTAGAAACCCATTGAAGAGCCAGAGCCCTCAGCAGTACTCAGTGGGCATAAACAGACCCCAGAAAGGCTTTTTTTTTTAAAGAAATCACCTTTAACCTTTAAATCTCCATTTCTACTAAATTTTTAGGTATTTTAAGAATTTGCTTTAAAACTGCATTTGTTCTAATTATGTGGATGCCTGGAAGCATAAGCTGGTTGGGTTCATGGTTTCTCCCCTTGCCTGTGTAAACACCTATGTCAGAGCCTGGCAAGATGTTCTGCTGCTCACCTATAGCCTGAAATTTGACAGTCTCCAGAAAGAAGAGAGAGAAATGAAACAATCTCTGTGGATCTATATCAATTAAGCTTTGGTTTGTACCTTTGTCACTTGTTGAAGGAGGGAGAAATACTACAGCACTCTCAAAATTTTAGATTCACAATGGAAAAAATATGCTCAGCTTGTCCATTCCTTGAGCTTCCCAGCTGGAAATCTTTCTGTTTTATGTTTTCAAGCTTCCCATTCTTCATAAAAATCACTAGCTGGCAATCTCCTAAAGGGCAGCGGAACAGAAACACCTGAACCTAACTGAAAATTATTGCGCAGTGCTGATAGTACTGCTTTGGAAAGCTAGGTAGTTGCATGTGAAATACAAAACCCAAATGTAGTATGCTTTGAGTAAGCTGACATTATTAGCACATGGAGTAAATTAAAGATAGAATCTTTCAGTGCTGGAGGAAAACACACATCAGAGGCAACCAAGGTAACAGCAGTGTGTCTCTCTCCTCTGTTATAAAGCAAGGAATGTGTACTTTGTATACAGGGAGCCTTCCCTGACCACTGCAGGATTTCTGTAGCCTGATTTGAACAGACACAAATCTGAAGTGGGAAGAGCTGGATGTTTTGGTGCAGTATTTCAGGGATGTCATCCATCTTAAGCTAAGAAACTCCTGCACAGGCTGTTAATACTGGACATCTTAAACTTAATGAGGATATGAGCAGAGATCTGCTGATAATTGGGCAGATTTTAGCAGGACAACTATTGTCCCAAGATGTAACAACTAGAACAATAGATGCATACTATTAATCAAATGCAATTTCTGTTTAATTTGCAAAGATGAAGACATATTAAAGCCTGAAAGAAACCTTCCATAAAGATTCAAGTATGTCCTTGGAGGTAAGGAGCAGATCAAATTAAATCTTTTAATTAGCAGTGTAAAAGTCTGAACTTTATTCTCATCTGTTCAGCCTCCTCAATACACTCCCACTGGTGATCTTCCCTGCTTGAAATCTTCCCTGTTTCCTGGTCTCTAAGTTCCTCTGGATAGTTTTTTTAATGATTACAGATTACATTCTCTTTAACAATCACATATTCCGTGCTGATGACACAGCTCTTTTAATTCAGATACACCTGCAAAGAGGGTTTGTGACACTATTCAGGAGCAGGAACTAATTTTGAATCCTCCGGTCAGCCTTGAAAGTGTTCAGAGAGGCTGTCCTAAGGCACACACAGCAAGACCAACATTTACACAACTTCATTTTGGTATGGCCTTGCTCTTGTAGTATGAAAAGGGGCTACTTTATTTGGGAATGCATATTTGAGTTATTTTTGTATTTTTATCCAGTGGCATTGCACAGAATGGTCCATTAGCAAAGTCATGAGCACAACCACTGACAGCAACCTGATCCGTGGGGACTGGCAGTCAGAAACTAGACTTTCCTTCCAACCCACATCTTAAGGAATATCTGCAGACATCAGGAAGAGGGCAGTGGGCAGGCCAAGGACAATTGTAAATGCCAAAGTTATGCAGTATTATCTGAATTATAATTAAATCACATTAGTCATGCTCCAGTAAACACTCAGTGTTACTGTTGAATTTGCATGATAGAGCCATTAATTCTCCTTGGGTAAACAAGTACTCACTGCTCCTCAGGGTTCTGGGTTCTCACTGTCAGGCTGATTGGAAAAATGGGTACTTAATCACCTCATTGCTCTCTACTGTATTTTCTGATGGTTGAGTGTTTTTTTCTTTGAAAAGTTTTGCTGGTTTCCCAGAAGATCTTCAACAAATCCACCCCCCAAACACTCAGAAAAACCAATAGATGATTGTATGAGGGACATTCTTCTAAGCTTCCCTGGTCATCTTTGGCAGCAAATATATGACCTGCTCATGTATTTGCTGCCAAAACCCAACAAAGACCAGCCTTTGGTGCAGCACAAAGAGTCTGCATTTGTTGCTTACTGCAATTATTTTTTAAAAATACTCAGAGCTTCCTTCCCATAATATGTTTTCCTTTGACTACAACTCCCATTCTAGAAGTGAAAATTGTCTCTGTTCCTATGCGCAAACACTGCTTTTCAATACAGAAAGGAAGTTCTTCAGGATAATTCCAATTTGTTGGTTGTTCTTAGGGACACTACACTCACAATTCTTTAGTTCTTGCTCATGGGGAGGATTTAAGCCCCAACAGATCATCATAACAGGTGGTAGTAAATAATAGGATAATAATCTATTTCAATAAAACCCAGAAATCTCACAAATTAGTTTAAGTAAGGCATGTAATTAAAATGACATTAAACAGAAATGTTTTTTCCCTAGTAAAGAAAATGCTCATAAAAAATATATTTTCAACCATTTGTGTTTTTCACTTATTGAATTCCCTGTTCTGGAAAAGGTCATGCAAGTTGTTGTGCATCAGTTTCCTTTTGATGAAAACTTGACTAGGGTTTTTATTTGTATGCTATAAAACTTTTTAATGCTTGCTTAAAATATCTTGCACAAAAATCTAATGGCAAAACATTTCTTGGTTCATTCTGTACCATTGACAGCACAATGGCATATCTAATATAAATATAAGGCACGGTCATGAATCATAGACAAGTTATTGTTCAGCAAGTTGCACTGCAAATTAAAAGCTTTGACTCATACAAGCAATCTCTTACATGTCTTCACAGGAATCTTGACTTTATAATAGGCCTTCTTACAACCATTCAGTTCATTAAATGTATTCATTAAAAAGTAAAAGATGGCTATGAAGAGAATTAACTTGGTCATCAACAGTTGTAACGTGCATTTAGTGATGGGTGAAATTGCTGTAGGCAGCTCTGGTGCTTCTGCACATAGGTGTACTCATACCTCTGTCAAACCTCTTGGGATCGACAATGTGACGCAAGCAGCAGCCTATTGCACAATCGGTTGGGTGGCAAGGAATTGGACTTGACATTGGAAAGCTGCAATCACAGCTTTCCAGATTGGGGTAGTCTGTAAGGTCTCACAGGAAATCTTTACTAGAAATTAGCATGCTTCACAGAGGGGAAGTTTGCAAAGCCTCCCCAGGAAGAGGCAGGGAGTGCCAAGGGATACAGGTGCGTGTGGGTAGGCGGGGGCTAAGCCAAACGTCCCAGGAGCTGCCGGTCAGAAGCATAAGATTGCCATTGACCTCTTCTGGCATCTGATCCTACAGTACTGGCGTGTGGCTGAGGTGAAGAGCTGCAGCTGAAAAGGGAGTAAGGTTGGAAATCCATTGCAGAAAAGGAAACATAACATGACAGCCCCACACAACAGGCTTCTGCAGGATGTTCTGCAGGTCTGGGGTGTGGTAAACATTTTTAGCATGTATGACTACTTTTTTTGTTGCTTTTTGACCATAGTTGTCTTTATTTAAAAACTTTGGGACTTTTAGTGAAGAAAAGGTCTAGAAGTGTGTCCAATTTGCATTTAAATCAAGGGTTCTCCTAGACTAGTATTTCCCTGAACTGGGGAATACCATGTTCTAACTATAGTGGCATCTTCAATTTGTCATTGCTTTCTGACTTGTGATATAAATTAAATGAAATTGATGAGCAGATTTAAAATGATGCCCTATACAGTCTTTCCTGACATAGGGAAAATTATTATTTTGTTCATACTTAGTATCCTCTGATCTTTCTGAAATGGTCTGTATCCTTTCTGTGCACCATCAATGGTGTGAAATACTGATCACACCAAACTACTCATCATTGAATCAGAGAAGGAGGAGCAATCACCTAAGAAAACTCTGCAGCTGAGAACAAACTAACTTTTTTCAATTGCAATCCTGTCGCTGCAGTGATCCTCTAGTACAAGTACTAGATATGGGCTGCTTACAAATTTTGCATGTCTCTGACAGCAGCTATTAAAGGCAAAACAAAGAAGGATGATCAAAGAGCCTGAGCTGAACCAGAAAATTCCAGTTTTCAGCCTAAACCACAGATTTATCCTTACTTGTCTGCCCATTTGGAAGATGAAGGTGAGGTGGGAGCTGAAACAAGCAGTCCTTCATACAACACTGTAGGCAACCTTTTTTCCAGGTGTGGTCTCACCAAACTACTGCTAAGAATGAGCCATCCCACATATGCATGCTTCTGGGGACTGACAGGGAAACTGTGGGAATGATGACTAACTCCCTGTTTTGAAACCAGGTCAAAACAGGTCAGTGACAACGAGATGCCTAAGGCCAAAAAGTGGTGGGGTTTTTTCCAGGAAATTCTTTACATGGCCTCAAATGTGCTTAACGTGCCATGTGAACTTATGACCCCTTGGATAAACTGCCCTTTTGCTCTCCACTCAGGCTGTGGGACTAAGTGGCAAATGAACATGAGCATCAGCTCGTGGCAGTGAAGGAGCTCACCCTGCAGGGCTGGCACAGGAGGCTGCACGGAGCCCTGTGGTCAGGTGCTGTGGAAGGGACACTCTGGCTGTGACCTGAGCTGACTGCAGGCAAGCACGAGAACAGACATTGACACCACGCTGTGCAAGTGGCCTCTCTGTATGACTGCGGAGATGAGACCCTTCCTTCTCAACTGCCTCAGCCATTAGGTAGTTACAAATTCTGATTTTAATCCTGAACACACAACAGATTAGACCCATCACAAACTCTTACAGATCAGAGGAAGTCAACATTGTTACCCACTAGGGTTCAGATATGGCTTTAGTGTTACTACACAAAAAGTGATCTCCACTTAAACCAGGTATTTCTGCAATCATAAATTCCACCACTTAAACTAAAAGAAGTCTGTAACTAAATCCCCAGGTATCTAAGTGCTCTATACCACAGAGCTACCTACATCCTACAACAAAGATGTTTAGCATATGGAGCAACATGTTTTTTCAGACCAAAAGAAGAGGAATTTAGGTTAATTTAATAGAAAAAATAAAATATGGAATAACATTGATTTTGGCCAATATCAATTACAACAGAACTACCCTATTTTACAAATAACAACTGAACATTTTACACATGTACAGTATTTTTTCAGTAAAAATGGATTTTGTTATAACAATGTCAGTTTTTTTAAAAAGAAAACAAAGTTATTAATTTCTTCTCTATAATAGTGTTAGAGACATTTGTAAGTATCCAAACAGATTCTTTACAATCCATTACATAATTAAATCTCAATAGTGAATATATATTTATATATAACATATATAATATTAACTTAAACTTTGAAAGCATTATGTTCTATTTAAACACGCTATACTGAGAAATGAGGCAGTAACAGACTAGTAGTTAAACTAGCACAAATTTGAATGTTTATCAGGAAATTTGTAATGGGCACCAAAGGAGCTTGACTGCACTCTCCCATACTGAACCATGCTGAAATAGTTTATCTGCTCTCTGCTAAGAAGATATTACCTCTAAAGGTTTGAATTAGTTTGTAAAATATCCACAGTCATTTTTGATCCCCTTTATTTTCCAGGATTCACATGCTTAAACAGCTGAAATCCATTTTCTGTTTGTGTGTCCTGGAAAGCTAACTGAGAAAGACACTTTGCATGTTTTAAGTATTATCCCCAGTAAACAGTATCTTTGAAGTTCAATTGCTGTTTTATGTGAAATGACTGCCTTTTGAACAGTATGCTGAGTGAAGCTGAAGAAGACAAATTAAACAGAAATTTGTACTGGCAGCCATGTGCCTGGGTAGAAAAAGAGTGAGGCTGGGGCCACTTCTCTTATCACTCAGGACCATTTTACAGTGAGGTAACTCCATTGGCCTTAGCAGGACTATTCCTGCTGAAATTTCTACTGTGAGCAGTTAAAAGCAGATTCAGGCCCATCATGGCACCAAGAGAACCACTGATTTATTGCCCTATATGCAATTTTTCCTGGAGGTGTATTTGGCACAATTATAAATCCAGTCCTGTAAACACATCCTGTTGTATATAGTCACACTGGCATTTACATATGGGCACTAAGAAACAGTTCCACATATCTGTATGATAATATCCCCTTTTTAAATGAACATTACAAGACAACAATAATTTATGAATACTTCTTACATGTTAGCAATGTTTTCTGACTTCTGAGCATATACATTACTCTCACTTATGCAAATCAAGAGAAGTAGTATATTCTAAATTTGTCCACTACAGGAACAATGGGTTTCTTATGTTTATTTGAAATAGCTTTGACAATTTAAAAAAATAAAATAAAAATCCTAGCATATCTGTTAATAAGCCACCTGTCTAAAAATGAAATCTATATGACCAAAACCACATTTTGGGCAAACATATATACATACTGCATGTGATACAAAAAAAAGCATACAGCAGAGGAAGTAAGAAAGAAATGTGTGCAGAAATGTTCACTTTCCATTTTTTAAAATAGTGTTAGAAAAGGGGCAGAACTTAGTCCTGCTCTAATGATGTTTCTGATCCCCTCAGGAACTCAAGTTCCCCCTGTCAACACATACAGCACAAAAAAAGACTAATGCAATTTTTTTTGTATTGTTTAGTTTTAATCCATGTAAACTTGTGTTGTATTCTTGAAACACTATTTAAACATCTTGAAGTGGAAAGAAGCAGGAAAGAAGGGAAGAAAAAGAACCTTCAAAAAACAGGAATAATCCTAAGGTTGACAGGAAATCAAATCAAGAGTTAAATGTTAATTTTGGCATCAAATGCTTTGGTCACACAATACTGACTCTGTGATCCTGGATGCTCAGCTCTAGACACCCAGTTATGAAAGGTAGGCGTGTTGTAGTTTTTCCATTTAAGTTCCAACAAACAGTTCGCCATCTCCCCAGACAAAGAGGGGGGAGAGGGAGAAAGGTGGCTTGCTTTCTTTTTCTTTCTTTTTTTTTTTTTCCTTTTTCAGTAATATGAATTAATCTGTAAGTCAACAGGAGGAGGAGGATGCTGGGAGGTGTCAGTTCACCCCTTTTGTTTACATGTTCTGCAACACAATTGCTGAAGCACTTTCCTCTGGCAGAGATTGTTCTTTTTCACCAGCATACAGAATCCTCCTTCGGCCCAGGACTCTTCCGTGGCTTCCAGAGGGTAGCAGCAAGAGAAGGAGGGGAGGTTGAAGGTTTGGAGAGCACGTCGTGTACAATGGAGGAAGGTTTAATTGGTCAGACATGCAGATTTGGTTGAAGAGACCATTCAGGAGCAGGAAGTAGGAAATTTGGTCCATCAAAAGGAATTTCAGTCAACAGCATTTTTTTTTTTTTTCAGGAAGAAATATTGTGTGGTCCAACAGGGAATGATTGGTATCCATTTATGAAAAGGAAAAAAAGATTAGAATGAGAATAATTAGAATACAGTGATGTTTACAGCAAAGGAATTTGTTCTCAATTTTTATGAATTAAAAGAATAAAACAATCAAACCACAGAAAAAGAGTAAAACATTCTCAACAAAATGCAAATCCTACAGAGCGAGTTGATTTGTAAGGCATTGAAATCTCTGCTTCTGTAAATTAACAGAAAAAAAACCCCAAACCCTCCTGGACTTTTCTTGTTGCCCATGAATGCTGAGAACATGTGCTGTGTGGTGTGACCCTGCATGCTGCACTGCAAGTGCCTGAAGGCCTGCAAATCCGTGTGCTGCCCTTCCATGAGAGCTGCATTTGGAAGAATGGTGGTGACAGTACTGAGATGGGGTGTCCTCACCCTTGGGAACTACAGGGTATGTGATTGAGGCTGCATGTGTACAAATGAAGATGCATTTATGCAGCTGTACAAAGACAAAACTGGTATCTCAAATGTTTGCATTGCAGAAACCATTTGCAATACCATATTAGCATTACACTTCTTAATTTGTCTATGTATATCTGTCCTCTTCTGAACTTGCTTAAGACAATAACTCTTCCAATGTCCAGACGTGGAAAGGGCTCATGACTAGTTTACCAATATCTGCAATGTAACTTTACAATGAACAGGATAATTTTTAATGTTTGGGAACCTATATTCCAGCAGGAAGTGCAAAGGTCCACAGGAACAAGACTCACACCTGTGCTCTTTTTTCTTTTTAAAGTCTTCTTTAACTCTTAGTAAATCCAGTGGAAATAAGCTGGACCCAAGAGTCACTGTTAGCTTTTACTATATCTGATGTCAGGTATCTTCCCAGACTTTGTTGTGATATGATTTTCTGTTGGATTGCTCTTGTTGGGCTCTACTTACAAGTAATTCACATGGTAACATGTTTAGGGAAGTACAATTTTATCTAAATGCTTCTGTAATTGTGACATTTAGAAAGAATTATTATTAGTGAATAATTAAGACAATCATATGCAATAAGAAGGCTATCTTAGTTGCCACAGAGAATTTGGAGGAAGTTCAAATCTCCACCCTAAATTGTATATTTCCTATTTCAGAGTCCCTTTTTTCTCATTACCCTTTCACACAAGTCAAGCAATGCTGCAGGTGCTTTAAATCATTTTTACTTACCAGCATTTTTACAGTTTAAAGTGCCGAGATAGATAAATGTAATTCTATTAATAGTAATCCAGGGTTCCTCATATAAAAATCTGTTGAAAGCAAAAGCTTTTGAACAAATGCTACGGAAGGAAAAGTAGGTTGTTGGCAAGGGGAAAAATTATTTTAGGAAAATTCAGGTAAAGTGGGTGTGACTAATCTTGCTAACACATGCAAATGTAAATTTCTCCTTTTCATACATCTGAAAATTTTAAAAGGTAATGTAGACCATACTTAAGAAGAAAAGCAGGCCAAACCAATCCCATACATGTAAAAGAAGAAGCTGGCAGTGATAAAACGGATCTTTTCAGAGATTTGCACTCACCATCCTTGCATACTGTTCCAATGACACAGACACCCGTGTCTAGGTTATATCCACTTGGACAGCTTGTACAGTTTCTGTCTCCTTGGCCACTGCAATCCAAACAGCTGGCATCACATCTGAAAGACAATGGCAGGAGTTGGCCTACAAGGCTTCCTAGGACACCTCTTCTGTATTGCAAAGGACTTGTTTGCTCTTTCTAGAGGTACAAGGTACTACAATATTACTACTACTAATTTTGATTATAAATAATTGACTACCCCTGCAACTCAGTCCTGTTTCTTTCCATCAACAAATTTCTATTCCAGAGTTTTTACTAGACAGCTGTATTATTCTAGTGCATTGCAACAATGCATAAATAATCAGCAAAAGCATCAATCTGATGGTGCAAACATGCACATGTGAAAGGCATGAACTAAGGCCACAGGACAGATATGACTGACATGATGCCCAGTCCCTTCACCACCCATCTTGATCCATTGTCTTTCTTTTACATATTGATTGTCTTTTTATGTAGAACACACTGAAACGCATGGGGATTCCCTTCCTGCCCTGAGCTTATATCTGAATGAGCAATAAATGATTCCAAAGGGCAACAAATGGTATTTGTTTAACAAAGTATGGAATAGAGAAAATGTTCTTTCCTTGCACAGCAGCTCTTTGCCCAAGATTTATCCAGCCATTTGTGCACTTGAGTCAGGTAAGCGATTCTGGACAGTATTTTAGAATCTACCTGCGCTATGTTTGTGAATATGCAGTGGAAGAACTGAAATGGTCTTTATAAATAGGAACTAACTTGCAATGAAAAAACCTGTAGTTTGATTGTTTTTGTTCACTATTAAGAAATGCAGATCCTCTGTCAGATTTGTAAATTTTATGTTTCTATGCAAATCTACTTAGAGGCTAACTACAGGCTCAGTTTAAAGTGAAGGTCACACACATATACCAGAAAAAATACTTTTATAGGACCTGTATGAATATTAATAATAATATAATAATAATGGTAATAATAACAACAACAAAAATAATATATTTTTCTTATTTACTTAGCATTAAGTATTTTTTTATGTTTTGATGTCAACTGTGTTTTATCTTCTAATAAGTATGACCATTTCCAACATAGTAATAGCTAATATACTGCCAATATCACATATATCAGCCACTGATCATACCTTTTGCAGCTTTTGTATCCACTTTCAGTGGAGTGATCAAGGTAATAACCACTGCTACAGGACAGCACACATCTTCCATCTTCCATAAAGTAACCCTGCGTGCAGTTTATACAGGCATCTACTCCAGCACCTTAGTCCGAAGAGAAATGTTTAGAAGGCAGGTACATTGTTAAAAAAAACAATTACATCATTTCAGTGTATCTTTTTCTGAAATAAATGGCTGCAGTTCTAAAGCTCCCACAAAACCTACCAGCCATTATTCCACCCCTGGAAGAAAATGGAAGGCATTACTGGAAATCATAGTAAATTCTACTAAAATTAAAAAAAGAAAAAAAAAGAAAAAGAAAAAAGAAAAAGGAATTTATGAACTCTTTTAATTAAATACCTAGATTTCCATGCTTGTTGAAAGAAGTTTGCCATATTTAAAATGTAATTAAAAGCTACTAACAGAATGAAGGATTCACATGTAAACAATGATGCTATACTGTAACTGTGGTATATAGTGGAATAAAATTAGAGGTAAAATCATACAGGAATGAAAATTATAGAGACAAATGTCAGTGGGGTACCTGCACATGTTGCACAGGAACGGTGGCATGGCTCACATTCTCTGCCATTATGGTATTTTCCTTCTTCACAGCGGATAGCACATCTGGTGCCATGCAAACTATCATAAAAAGGAAAAAAAAACACAGAGCAGATAATAGAAACAGAGGACAAGAAGAATGTGCACAATTCAGTAATTCTCTTTTAATCAAAGAACAACCCATATATTATGTTTTATCAGCTTCCTTCAATGGTCATATTTCATAAATTTAGAGATACAAATCACTTAAAGAGGGAATGTAAAGCAGTTTTCCGTATGGTGAAGTAAAGAAGTTGTTTACAAACTCTTTATAAATACTACCAAGTAATACGGGACAGAAAAAAATTAACAGTGACAAGCAGCACTAAAAATTTAGGCATGTAAAATGCAGTTATCGAGGAATTTGGCATGGGGTCAGCATTAAAAAAATGCTAAGGGACTTGTTAACTGAATGCCAGTTCTGTGTGGCTTGTGAGATTTGTAGAGATTACAGATGGAGGTATTCTGCCTGCAGGCACTTTTGAGAGAGCACAAAAATATGAGTAACAAGTCATATTTTTATGTATTCCTTGAAGTAGTTGTTTATTGCTTTCATGTTATATGGTGCCTGTAGCAGTTTTTTGGGGTTTGTTTTTTTTGTTTGAAATTAATTTTTTTAAACTAGGACCTCTCTGCCATATTTACCATCTTCTGCAGAACCTCAGGATTCATCCAATTTAACACTTTCTCTAAAAATGCTCATCAACTCTGGGGTTTCCCACTCTGAGTGCTTACCATGTTTTTACAGATTGGATCCAGCAACAGTCAGGTAAGTTCAGCACCACTGACAATTTTCAAGAGTGTGTTCAGCCCCAGTTTAGAAAATAAACTAGGAATACAACAAAACTTCACAGCCCCTGCTTTTCTCTTGTCTTTCCTCAGCGACAAACCCTCAAAGAGCTTTACAATAAACATAGTATTATCATGTTTTTACAGATGGGAAAGTAATTTGCCCAAGTTTAATTAATGGGCCAGTAATGGAGTAGATCTGGAATTCAGGTCTCTCAAGATCCACCCAAGGAAGGCCCTGCTCATTGATACCTCTGCCAAGAAAATGCAGAAAGTATGGAACAACTATGGAATGTGAAATACATGTCCTGAAAGGCTCCATTTATCTGAAATAAACACACATTTAAAAAAAAGTTACCAAAAATGACTCTCTATTTGATAAAATTGCCCAAGAAAACATGAAGGTTAGGTTTTAAATTTTTTTAGTAATTCAATTTCAATAAAGGAATCCAGCTATTGATGTTCTAGAAGCAAAAGCTTTTACTAAAAGATGAAAACCCACTTTAATGCAATAGGAATCCTCAGTGTTGAAACATTAACACAATACTTGTATTCAAAAGAATACCTACAGATACTGAATAGTGACTTCATATTTTTGTGGCACTAAGCCAGCATACAGTCTGTCATGAATATTATATGGTTTTTGACCTTTGCTACTTGGACCAGAATGTGATTCTTTATAAAAAAGCTTAAAATGTGTACTGCTGCTTTGTATGTTTATCTATCATTTTAAAGAATAATTAATTTCACCTCTGAAGGAAAAAAATCTCACCTGCTGTTTAAAATACATGATCACTGTACTGTAATAGAATTGAGCCTCAGGTACTTGAGGTAAGTGAATGGCTGGATACATGAAGAAGTACAGTAAAGATAAGAAAATAATTTCTAACTACCACATGAATAAATCAGAAAGATTAATACAATTCATTAGCTCTACTTCTAAAACAATCCTTCACTGATTCAATAATGTAGGTCAAAAATTGAGGAAGCCAGCTTTCCACATGACTGTGGCTTTTATGCTACCTGATATGAAAAGCCTTCTAAAAATCTGCTGTCAGCCAAATAGGCACACAGGATCACTATTACAGTCTAAGCAGCATTGGAACAGATGAAATGAGGGCCATGCAAGGTTAAATAGCTATCTGATGTTCTTCATTGTGTATCTCCAGCCTTGTCTACCTTGTCAGATACTATGTTTAGAGGCACACATAATTTCCTTACCTTAGGCCCTGTTTGCATTCTGTACAGATTTGGAATTCAACACAGGTCTTGCAGTTTTCACTACATTTACGACAAACAATCTTATCTACAAGAAAAAGAAAGAAAACAACCCAGAAAACCTTGGTCAGTTTTGTTTGATGAAATTGTATGAATATATTGTTACATTACTTACTAATTTCTAGTTTGACATCAACATCAAGCTACACCAAACCAGCAAAATTCTGCCTATCATTAGCTTTTTCCATCATGAATCAAAAGATTTACAATATTTCCATAAATCTGAAGTTATAGTTGAACCCTGAAAAAAAAAATGTGTTGAGGCCATTAAAAATTTTCATAAACACTTAAAATTTACATTCACTATTTATAATATGGACTTAAGTCACCTTCTCATATAGTAGTAATATGCACTAATAATTGCCATGTGTTCTGGAGATTGTCCTGCAATCTTACACCTTCCATGCCAGCAGTCTGTCTGATTTGGTGCTAAAGACACACCTGCATAAACAGATCTGATCTTAACAAAGTAAATATATAAATTAATTAACAACTGGTTTTTTATCTCTGGAGATCCCTTCTTTAAGAAATTCCTTCTCTCTCTTCAGCCCTGCTGTCTTTTGACATGCAGTGAGTGACACATACCATTTTGAGAAGAAAAGCTCAATTTCCCAATTTAATCCTAAATTTTCATCTATCCATCTTAATTTGAATGGGAAGGAGTTCTCTTTACTGTAGTTTTCACACAGTGAAAATGCTGGAATTAAGGTAGGACCTGTTTTTAATAATTCTCAAAAAAAAAAACCCCCACACAGCTTCATGCTGAAGAAAGCAGAATGTTAGGTACCCAGATGAACAAAGCTCCTGAGAACATATTTATCTCCTAAGGAGACTGTAAAGATACCAGATGTCACTGCAGTTTTAAACCCATTTGAATTTATGTATTTTTGTTAGCCAAAGCTGGAAATTAAACACAGACAGTCTACTTGGCAATCACAGGAAGAAACTGAAGGCAGGTACCTATCATGGCTGAGGATTGCTGCTCTTGGGCAGCGACATCACTCTGGAGGTGCTTAGGTCTGTCTGAAACATTATTTGCAGCCATGTGACATCTGAAGAGCCTGTTTTTGGCAGAGCTCAGGCTCACTGGTCATGGCCAGTGTCTCAGCTCTCACTTCTGGTGCCATATAATCTGGCTTAATGGAGAATCATGGTCAGAATGGGTGCTGTCTGTCCCTTCCCCAGGTAGTGATAACCTCTGCTGTCCTTCAGCTGACTTGCTCTTGAACTGCCCTGGTTTTGCTACTGTTACTCTCAGTTACCCCCAGCTGAAAAGACATCCTGCAATAAGCATGGTTTTTAAAATAAAGGAAGATTATTCAGGACATTCTTGATTATGCTTGGCAACAATTTAATATAAGGAAAAGAATAAGGGATCAACACACACTTTTCCTGCTCATAAGCATTCCAGTAACCTCCCCAGATGAAATTCTGTAGCCCACAATACAAAACCAACAAGAAATACTAACTCTTGTCCAGGTAAAACCCATCAGGGCAGTTGGTAATACAGCTATTGGTTACTTCATTCAGGTAGTAGCCAGATTTACAGGTCATGCACTGGTCATTATGGCCTCCAACACAGGTTTCACAATTGGGTGAGCATTTTTTGCATCGTTTCTTGTCTGCATTGTAGTGACCAGGTGGGCAGGTCGAAACACAGATCCTGCAGACAGCAGGGAAGAGAAGGCAGAATCGTTAATGAAATAACCTGCCACCACATTCCTGGACAATGACTGCAAAGCAGAAGTATTTCTCAGCATTGTTGCTTTTCTAATGATCGTGTACTTACTAAGATATAACCCTTCAAAGCACTGCATCAAGATGATTCTCTTGCATTTATGTCCCTACACATGCTATCTCACCAGCATATGTCAGACAGTCAACAGTGTAATTTTCGACCATCTACATTTCTTCCTATCTTGTTCACCTAATCACTACATCAGCTGTAGTAGCTATGAGAGTCTATGAATACATATATACACAGAGAAAGCTTCTTAGGGAAAAAAAAAAGAGGTGGGGATATAATCAGAGAAGGGTTTTCCAAAGCTGTATTTTAAATACTGATTAGCTAGGGTTTGGGATTTTTTTAACTCCAAAGAAAATTTTTCAAAACCAGGGGAAAATTAATTATCCATGACTATAATGAAAGAAGAGGAAAGAAAGTTAAAAGATACAAGTAAGAAATCAATGAAGTGAAGTTTTTTTCTCTTGCTCTTACCTTGTGTTGTTCTTAGATTTGTAGTAATAGTGCAGACAGTCAGTACAATGATCTGGTCCTGGCCCATCACATCCCACTTTACTGCATTCTGCATTGCAGGGACCTGTAATAAAACCAGAATCCAGAGGGACAAAGGGATTAAAACTTCTTGTTTAAGGGACACCTTAAAACACAGTATTTCATTGCAGAATGTAAATGTTTCCCTCTGCTGAGGACTACACCTAGCACAGGTAGCTTGGTTTGGTACTTGAACTGTGGGCTCAAGATTGAGCTCTGGGTGGCAGAAGCTCCAAGCAAGAGGCTGTGCAGACTCTATGCATAAAAAATAACATGGGGACCTATGTCACCAGTCAGATGACCAGACATGTAGAGACACAGCAAGAGCCAAAGACCCTGAGACTTTCATGTCTCTAAGGGTACAAAAACCCAAGGTTTCCCTTGCTCAGGGTCTCTCCTCAGAGCCACTCAGCTCAAGCTGTTATTTTTTTATTTAGTTATTGCACCAAGATTAAGTTATTCTAAGGATTGGGAAGTCTGAGACTCTGCTTTGGGAAAACTGGGGTTGAGCTAGTGAGGAAGCCTGGCCTGATTATGTGAGTGTGGGGTGTGTGTCTGTGAAGGGGCCTTGGTCTGAGCTCAGGTGTTGAGAGTCTGACATCCAGAGGGGCTCCTGGATGGTTGGACAAGGAGGTTTCCTGAATACCTGCATGATTTGAGTTCAAAAATTCAGAAAAAAAGACAAGCTTTTTAAACAAGTAAGACATCCTCATTTCATGTGGAAATTTATAAAGACCTCTGTAATTCATAATTAGGAATGATTAGCAAAATATCTTCTAAAAAGAAGGACAACATAAACGATGGATATCATGATCAGTGGCTACTCTGGTTCCTGAGTTAGTATCAGCTGGTCCAAGTGGCTACCATGAGCCAATGAACCAGACACCAGGGCCCTGATGCTCTGTGCTCCTACACACTACAGAAGCCTCAGCTAGTACTTGATGATTCCGAAGTCCTCCGTTTCATCTGCACTCATATTAGGCTTGATAATGCTTTGGATCTGTTCCAACTTAATATTTTCTATGCTTTAGTTCTTACAGTTTTCAAATAGATCCTTCCTTCTATGGGAAGAGAAAACCATCAAGTCTTGCCTTTGTGCAGATGAAAAATGACTGTGGGCAAAGTCACAATTTTCAGGATCCCTGATCTCTCCTGAATGAAATGTGTTGAGTTTGCTTCATATAAAAACCTAAGAAGTTTTAAGCTAGTGATCTTTACAGTAGAGATAGTAGTGTTTCATTACCTACCAACACAAGGAGTTCCACAGCTGTCCATCTAAAATAGAGACTGTGCAACTGACATTGCTATGAAAGGAGAATGGAATAACAGAAAATACTAAATTGAACTTTCTCCTCCTTTTTGCTGGCCAGAGATATACTTCAGATTCATCACATGGTACTGCTAATGCTGGATTACATATAAGAAACTGCCAACTTGACTTATTTTGCAGTGCTAAAAATCTACTAAAGTCTAATGACACAGTTGGAAAAACTTCTGTAGGGATCAGTGAGAAACAACATCCATGTAGAAGATAATGTTCTTCTCATATATATATATATATATACATATGCGTAAGTATATATACAGCTTTATATCCTTATATGCAAAGCAGTACATTCTTCATAGCATGTTAAGTGTAGCTTAAAAATACATAACCCTATGCATGCAAACTCAAATGCCCAACTTTCAATTATGAAACAAGTACTTCTCATCTTCAGTGAAGAATCCAATTCACTGCACATTTTACATATGCAGATTCTCAGGTCATCCTTAAAGCCATTAAGGGTTCAGTAAATGCACAAACAGAGTAAATGAATGTACACACCTGAATAGTCATCTGTTGTATAATCTTCTGTAGGGTCTTCACCTGGACTGGAGCGCACTCTTTCCACTTTGGAAAAATCATTTCTTGGTGAGTAAGGCTGGATGGATGTTCCATACAGTACTAAGGACCACTCTTTCAATTTGCCTGAAAGTTAAGTATTATAAAATTGTTTTCAGAACTACTTCTCTTCTCTGTGTCTTACAAAAATATGTAACTTTTAAGCATGTTATTATGAGTAGGTATGGAAGACATTGCTTTTCAAGTAAGTGCAATAATTATTTTAATATAAGCTGAGAAAACATATTTTCTTCAATCATATCTTCATACTGTATTTTCATTGTACCCCAATTTCTTGTAAATCTAGCAAAGGTTTGCACCATGGGCTGAACTCAATATAAAAAATAAACAAAACATCTGGGCATACAGTTATTTGGAGTATGTATATGGTACTGCATAAGGTGGTTTTGCTCTGGATTTCAGTATCCCCTCAGAACACTATTGATTGTCCAGTAATTATTATTTGAGATCTTTTAGCTAAGTAGCTGTATTCAGAATTCTGACTTAAGAAAAGGATTTCATTGACTTTTAGGACACAACTTGATGAACAAGAAACACCTTCTCTTAAAATTTCCATGGAAGAACATCACTGTCCCCCTCAAATCAGCATAATTTCTAATTTATTTGTGACAATTATTTGGCAGATATATCCCTCCACTGTCTGCAATCATCATTAACATTTTATCCTCTTAATATTTGAGTGAAGACAGAAAAAAACATCTGGCCACCGGAAGCATTATCTGACTTTCTGGTAAGTTTTTTTTTGGAAAGAATAAAAAGATAAAGGTGTATCAAGTCATCAGTTCATGTTATCAGAACAGAAAGGCTGAACTTTCAGTCCCCACCTTTCTCTCTATACTACTAGGTAAAAAAATTTGGAGAAGGAGCAAAAACACTCAGGCCTGAAATAATGCCTAAAGAAAAGACGCATAAAAACCACATCCCTGCTTGAAAAGGTGCGAGCTGGAATCAGCCCATCATCTTGGCTATGTTAAGCTGTCCTGGAAGAGCTAGTTGTAAATGTCAAATTTTCATTAGAACAAAGAGAAAACAGAGAAGCAGAGAGAATTTGAATGATCCTGTTTTGGAGGCTGTTTTGTGGTTAAAACTCTTCACAAGGAGAACTTATTATTTAATGAGAAATGTAATCCAGGTATCACACTTCTCAAGAAAATAATGTAGTATACTTCATGTAAAATAAAATTCAAGCAATCTTCCTCTTCTTTCATTTTAATTATATTCAGTAACTTGAAATATTATTCATTTTGACTTTTCAATCCATACAGTCAAATTAATTTGACCCTTACAAGTGATTTTCTGTATTTTTCCCAATGACATCTGGCAGCCTCCACTGACATGACAAAGACAAGTACCTCTGTGCTCGTACATGCATACTTCTAGCAGTAAGCAACAGTAACCAAATACACTACCTGACAGATCATAAGCAAATTATTTAGAATAATTTATACTAGGGCTGAGGATGTAAATCTCTGTTATCTCTATGTCTCTTGCCAATCCAATTTAATCTTTTTGAGACAAAAATTTCTACACTTCATATGAAACCTTCTCTGCCGTATACTCAGTTTTTGAGTAGAAACTGCAAACCAGAGACTATATCATGTGGCAGTTGTGTCACACAGTAGCTTTCAACTTTTTACATCTGAATTATTACTTCCTTCAAAGAGACATTTGATCTTGATTTGAAAAATTAACTGCTGATGAATCTACCACACCTGCTGTTAAACTATTGGCTAATTATCTTAGCGGTAAAACTGGACACACTTTGTTTTCAATTTCTTTTCCTACCCACAGAAATGTAACTCCTAATGACCCATTCAATTAAAAAGATCCAAATCATGCATCTTCTTCATCTAAAGACATGTGGGAATCAAGTTACATCTCAATGTTCCTTAGACTGATCCAACTGTGACCTTAATGGCACTTTTCTTTTTAAAATGATGTCACACAGGGAGATAATTTTCAACCAGCTATGTAGTCATCTCTACAGCCCTTGCAAAGATACATCTTCTTCATATGCAGTCCCTGCCTTCTTTTGTGTTCTAAACCACTTCCAGAGCTTACAAATCATAATACATTGAATGCAATTAAAAAAAAAAAGTGTGTTTTGCTAAGTTATTCAGATATTTTTATCCCCACTTATTATGAGCCAAAACTCACTCAAATAGAAAAATATAATATTTCCATTTCTTCAAGAACGCTGGTAAAAGTATTTGCAAGAACCTACTACAAATAACCACAGGCAAAGATGCTCCTAAGGCATAGTATATTGCATTTGGATTTTACACATACAGAAGATCTTGTACTAACATCACTGCAGGAAGGATTATTACTTTGAATGCATATATAATGCAAGGGGACAGCAAGGGGAATAATGTAGGGTCTCTCAGGAGATTAGTTGCCTTTTAAGAATGGTTCAGTACATAAGGAGGGGAAAAATTCATGCGACTTGCCAGCAAATAAATTAAGACTGCCTCAAGGTGGGTTTAATTTGCACAATGAAAATATTTCAATAACTAAGTATATATACATACACACACACTTTTGTAATGAATAAACAAAGTATGCATTTTAAGCCAAAATCTTTCTTTCCCCATTTTTTGGCTGATTCCATCACTTAATCTGGCTAGAATAAACCTTTCCCTGCTTGTATTTAGAATGTGTAACAGAAGTCCCATGTTGTATCTATAGAAGAAAGGGTATATTGCAATGTTTCAGAGCAAACATATCCATCTCCATAAACTCTTCAGAATTAAATGTAGAAATCACATGCATTACTATTATGAACTGGACTCTCAATCTCTTTTCAGGTAATAGATGTGGCATTACCTTGCCAATGCAGGGATATGATGACACATTGGGTCCTTTTAAATTTAATTACAGAAAAATTGTGACTCTTAATTATAAGACCTTTCAAGAGCCGAGTAAACACATGCACAGAACACAAACAAGAAACAGGCATGATGATGATATCAGTGTGATAAACTGCAGGCTATGGTGATAAACTGGAGAGGCACCATGAACTGGAGAGGCACCAGGTATAAATTACGTTTAAGCACCTTTTGTTTACTTCATGTTCTCTTCAGTGCAGAGACTAATCCCGATATGCCCAAACAGCTGAATTTATCCACCACTAATATATGGCAGGCACTTCCAAATCTTTTTGAACAGAAGAGTTACTGGACAGCTTTCATCAGAGGGCAACCACTGCTCTAGAAAGATGGGGGATACATTACTAGACAGTATACAATGAACCAGGATCCAAATTCACAACCACACTGCATCTTGTGAAAACCAAATGCACATAAAAACCAAACTGATCTCAAGCAGTGTTTCACATTGTGGTTAAAAAAAAGTAGAGGATAAGCTCTACAGCAGGATTTTTTCAGTAAATCAGCTTCCTCCACACCCCTAGGTTTTACAGACCTACTTTCTCCCAGTCCCCTAGCCTTACTGTGCCTTTTCCAGAGTTGCATCTTTAGGCTTTAGTTCTGATGGAGGAAAGGAAATCAGTTCCATTAGATTAGCTACCGTAGCACTGAGAGAGTATATGTAATGTATTGAAATCAATAAACCATACTATACAACTATACAACTATATATGTAGCTGTAGTGTGTAGGAGTGTGCAGGAACAGACCTTGAAGCATAAAGCTGGAAATGTAGCAGGCCATTTTGAGATCATCCTGGTGGTGTAAAAGGCCTGTACAATATAGCTGGAGAATTGTCCAGAATAAAAGTTTGCAAAATGGCTCCATGCTACCTCTTTTTTAGTGCAAGGTGTGTGTCAGGGAAGAGGGAACTAACTGAAATGTGTTGCTCTGTGGTTGTCCTTCATGCCTGTTGGATGACGGTTCCAGTACACACAAAGGTGATGAGCTACTCTAACTTGTCCTTCACACCAGAGATGTTCCTGGATATGTCAGGAATGACAAGTGTAACATGGAGTTGAAAATACTTGATTTTTGTCTCTTTTTAGTAATTTGATTAAAATTAAATTACTTATTTGTTGCTTTATACCTCCCCGTCTAGCAAATTCTAAAGCACTGAAAATTAAAAAAAAAAAAACCCAAACACAAAACCTCCTCCTGAATCTCTGACTAGTTTTGCTTATACTCTGTGGCTGCTTTTCCAAACACATTTAGTGAGTACCCCTTTTTAGTGTACTGGAAACCTTGCTTTTCATTTAGTGGTGCATTTAACACCGTTTGGTTAAGATCAAACCATAGCTGGAAAGCTATGGTGAGAAGCCATCAGTGGTGAAAAAGTGAAATTTAAAACACTGGTAGCTCCTTTCAGAGCTCTACGGGAAGATTATCAAGATTGTCAAAATGCTGTGCTAAATGTTAACCACATGACTATACAGCTAACATTTAAATAACATTGGCCATGGTGTAAAAAGTTACCAGAGTCTAGAAGATGTCTTCTGCTCAGAAATTTTCAAGATTATACTTCATCTTGGTTTTCATTAGAAGACCATATCGACCATATATTGTGCAAAAGATTTTCAAATTTTGGCTTATGATTGCTGGTTTACTATCCTAAAAAACTAAACTCAGGTTATGTAGACTAGTGAGTCAGGCAACAAGATTTGATGGCTGAACAAAGAACCTTTTTTTAAAAGTTGGGACTGGCTATTGGAACATAACACAGCTAAGGTAAAGCAGAAATAAAGAATCAAAATTTTCATTCAATTTTATCAACAGTGATTGAGTGCAACTAATCTGTATGTTAAATTTTTTATTTAACAGATCATTTAAAAAAACCACATAAATAAGTTCAGAATAAAACTGGACCATGTATCTTAAAATGTAAATAACAGTAACATAAAAATGAAGAGTGCATTGATAACTTAAATTTAGAATAATGATCTTTCCAGCTGTGGCTTCACACTAAAACCAGTGAGATGTTCCAGCTGTAAGTAAAAGGTGGAAAACAGCAAGCACTTTTCAGAATTCACACAGCCCACATAAATGTTAGAGTCCTACCTGGAGTCTTGAAATTTCTCAGCTGAGATGGAGTGTCACAGATTTCCAAGATCCAATCACCTGCTGCTTTTTCACTCCAGCAGTGAGTAGTCATAAACTCCCAGTTTTTGAATCCTTCCATGGAATGATCAAATAGCCTAAAACAAATGACAACATTATTTCAAGGCAAACATTCTATTTTTTCTGGGGAGCTATTCCTCCAAGTGTGCAAACTCTTGAATAATAACTTTTGAATAATCAGCCAGTTTGTTCATCTGTACCTTCACATAATATTATTCATGATGGTTTTCTCACATGTATTACAAGCACATTCAACAGTTCTTTGTTGCTTGATGGAAGAGAGTCTTTACATGCCACCATGTTTTTATAATGAAAAAGAGAATGGCAAGCAAATTAATTGCAATAACATCGTAATTGCTAACACTCTTTAATATGATTTGTGGGTCTTGGAAAACCTGCATATAATACAGAATTCCATTGCTTTAACAGCATGATGTAATTATAAATAACTCGTAAGCTGGAAAGTCTCAGTAACGTTTATTTTTGGCTTTGGATTGGAATAGTTAAAAGGGGTTTAAACCCAATAAAAACAATAAGTTTAAGACAATAGTAATTCAATACATTATTTCTTGTGAAGAAGTAATATGCAACTGAGACATTGGCCTCAATCCTCGAACAACCAAGGTGTCAACCTCTTCAAACACTTCACAGAATTCAGTTTGGGTAAAACTGAGAGACTAATGGCATAATCAAACCAATACCATTACCATAATTTAATTACTTAGATTGTGGCTGAAGACATAAGAACTTAGGCCTGGATTATGATAATTTCTAGTACTGGGGGACCAATTTCAGATACTGCAATATGATTGCGATCCCCTGTGAGATGGGGAAGGAGGAGCCCTCCTGACAGGACATTAGACACAAGAGAATTTGCACTTTTATTTAGTGGTCACAGAATGTTGTTTGGTACCTCAAAACTATTGATGAGAAGAGCACTCTCAGCAGGAGTGTTGCCTCCAATAAAATCGCATGGCTCAACTTAAAAAATACATATATAACTATACATCCACATATATGTATTTTTATTTATATTTTGTTGTTTTATGTATATTTGTGTTTATATATTTTTAATTTATATGTATATTTTTGTGTATATATACACACAGAGATATGTATGCATGTCAATTTATACATGCATGTATATACAAACATATATGTGTGTGTAATATCTATCACTATTTAAATTTGATCTTTGTGTGTGAAAGCTCCACTGGTAATAGCTGCAATTAAATATTTTTAAAAGACAAGATTCTCTACAGTAGAAAATCCAATGGATTGAGAATAAAACAGAGAAAAGTCTAGCATTAGACAACATAAATATTATATATGAATTCATGTGAATCTGTTCTTTTCTAAGCTAGTTTCAAGCTTTATTCTCAAAAGGTTGTGAAATTCTGCGAACAGGAAAACAGGATGCTTGTGTAGGTACATTCCTGGTGAAAACTGCCACACTGGATATGAATAAAATGCCCTAGTTCTTGCTGGAAGCTTTGGTCAGTCAGAGGCATGGGGTCAGGTACTGTGTGTCCAACATTTCTTGCAATAGAAACTGTATGGACCTACAGGATTGGTGCTCTTCACAAGACTCATCCAAAACCTGATTTTCATGGTCTCATTTCAAACATAAAATCACAGAATCACAGAGTATCCTGAGTTGGGAAGGATCATCAAAATCCAACTCCTGGCGCTACACAGGACAGCCCCAAGGATTACACCATATCTCTGAGAGCTTGCTCCAGTGCACAACCACCCCTGGATGAAGAACCTTTTCCTAATACACAGCCTAACTCCCCTGACACAACTTCAGGCCATCCCCTCAGATCCTGTCACTGGTCACCACAGAGGAGATTGGTGCCTGCCCCTTGGCTCCCCTCAGAAGGAAGATGCACACTGTGATGAGGTCTCCCCTTAGTGTCCTCCAGGCTGAGTATGACAAGTGACCTCAGCCACTCCATGTATGGCTTTCCCTTCAGACCCTTCACTGTCTTTTCAGCCTCCTTTGGACACTCTCTAGCAGCTTTATGACCTTCTTACATTCTGGTGCCCAACACTGCCCCCAGCACTCGAGGTGAGGCTGCCCCAGAGCAGAGCAGAGCAGGACAATCCCCTCCCTTGCCTGTTGGCAATGCTGGGCCTGATGGCCCCCCAGGACACGCTTGGCCCTCCTGGCTGCCAGGGCACTGCTGGCTCATGGTCAACTTGTCATTCAGTTTGGGCTACCTTTTCCCATTTTAAATGAATACCTACAATAGTAGTCTAATTTATGAGCACTTATAAAATGAAATTAAAATATACATTGTGATCCATTTTCACTGATAATTGTGTGAGGTTTTCTTCTGATATAGTTCTGTTTTCTGTGTATGTGCCTATAAGTGTATATGTAGACATATTTTGGCTGCAGAATGGGCCTGTTTCATGTCACTGCTAAATCAGTTGTGTGAATACAGCAAATCTCACTAAGGTATGGCACATACCATTTACTGAAATGACTGAAATTATTATACTGTCATTATCCAGAATTTGCATGCACGTACGCTCAATTTAAGTTATGTAGGCTATTTCCAACTGTTATTCGAATTGCCATACTGTTGTTTTTTTATAGCTTATGTATTACTTTCTAAATATGTTATCAATGCAACAAGACACCAGTATTTCTGTTTGCCATTGTAGCAACTAAATTATATAGTATTATGCAAGTACTGTGCAATTACAAATTTGTATTCACTGAGGTCTCGTTCATATACATTAGAAACATAAGTTCCTCTTTATTTTTACTGTACTTAGTCTGATATTTTCCATATTACTTTTTGGATAACTAGGTGTGTCTTGTTTTGAAATTTTAAAGTGTTGTTGGATATCCATTTTAATAATTCTTTTAAGTAATGTAGGGTAGAAGAGAAAAAAAAGCCCACATGTCTTGTTTTTAAAAACACAGTTACCTACAATATACTGTGACTGGAACTGTGAGCTTTCATCCATGGAAATGGGGAAAATTGGGTAATACTATTTCTGAGAAAATTTACTAATTTTTTTTAAAGAACACCTCTTTGAGAAAAACTTGAATTTTACAAAATAAGGTCTAAATTGGAATCTTTGAATGTATGAACTTTGTTTCCACAAAAGATTCGACAAAGAAGTCAAAAAGCTACAGACAGGTCAAAAGAATGGTGAAAAACAAAGTAGAAATATACTGATTTTGAGTCTGTATATGTATTTTGGACATACAAAATTGTCCAAGTACTTTTGCTTTGCTTTGTTTATGCACTAAACTCTCAAATCAAAGAACCTATGAGACAATGCAGGGGTTTCACTTTCAGTGAAATAAATGAATGAAATTATCAAATGTTCACCTGTACACTCCTTATTCAGAAAGAAATGCATAGGATCTTTTAAGGAACATGCAGCAAGTCCAGAATTTAATTTTGTAATTTGTCAAAATTCCTATCAAAAACACACTTATGACACAGATTATCTTGGATTAATAAAATTTAGTACATGGTCTGATGAACTGCTAATTGACTATTACAGATTATTATAGACTAAAATACTTAAACAAGATAACTAGAATAATCTGATGTTTTTTTATGACCATGATCATATACCTGTACTTGTGAATGTAACATGCTTTTAAAGACCAAAGTGATTAACAACATTTGAATTTTTAAAACTTTTTGCTTACATAACCACAACAGAATGCCAATTTTGTTACTCAGTTACTCAGGGGACCTTTCTTAGAAATGGAATACTCAACATGGAGTGGATGTTACTGCATGATTGACTATATAATTATAAGCTGCTGCCTACAATGAACAATAGCACTAAATTAAAAAAAAAAAACTTGCTCTTCTCTTTCTAAGGAGTTTTATGCCATTCTCATAACATACCATATGTATGTCTAGATAAGAATATATGTTATACAGTGTAGAATAAAATGATTCTTTTTCTTAAAACAAATTCAAGAGTCTTGATCTCTTCCACTGCTGCCACTTCAGCTTAAAAACTGCATAACCTTTCTCTTCAATAACATAATTTAAAGCAGAAATCTGTAATCAGATTTTAGACCCACTGGAAGGCAATTAGCCACTTTCTAATAGCAAGAAAAAACCCAACAAACAAATGTCCCAGCTTCTCAGCAAAGAATCTTTAAATTCCTAAATTCTTGGAAGACTTGGTTTCAATTTTTAATTTAATGTGAGGAAAGGCAGTGAAGGTAGCGGGTTTGTTTAGCAACACCAGCATCACCCATCATGAACACTAAGAAGTAAACACATAAAAGGAGCTTTTTTTCAGTTATCAAAGTTGTTTGTTTCAGCTGAAAAGGTGCAGCTGCACCTGACTGACAGCAATGGTTGTACACTGAACTCAATGCATTAAGGGCCTGGGAACCCTGCACTAGCTAATGGCTGCAGCTGCAGTAGAGTAGCTGGAAAGAGGTAAGAATTTTCTTCTCCTACAGCAGCTGTCTTTATGATGGGCTCCAGCACACAAACTGGCAGCCTCACGGGCAAGTGGTCCTCGCCCAGAAGTCTGCACAGCCCCCAGACTTCAAGTGCGCTTACAGTTTGAGGAGACTACGTATTGCCTTCCCAAGCTGTGCACCTAAAAGTGCTTTGTTCAACTATTCTCTTTAAAGCAGCTCATCTCTACAGGGTTGAATCATCAGCTCCCTGTGAGATGTAGCCCCTGAGAAACAGCTCAAACTCAAACAGCAGACAGCTCAAACTGACTTAACCAAAGCTTCAGCCAGACCCTACTGCCCATCTGCACTGAAGTACTTGGAAAAAAGAAATGGTCAGAGAACACACTAGGCATTTCAGAAGCTTTCTTACCTACATGTGGGAGATCACTTAAAATTTATGGATTTGGAGCTAAAGAAAACATATTTAAAGTATTTGCATACAAACTATTTTTTATCATTTCCATGTTGCATCTGGTTACCACAGTTAGTTTTATGAAACAATGGCTATCTCTGAACTATCACGATAAAGTTGTTTGGAATAACATGAACAATAGTGTACAATGCCTGCCAACCTGAAATAGTGGCTAGTATGGCAATTACCATCTTTAAAGGCAGAGGGCTTGTCCCCAGGAACTACTCATATCCACATGAAATGATCCATCATTACTTGCAAACATGTCAGGCTGAGAAGCCAGCTGCTTGGTAGTGGGATATCTATTTATCAACCCCACAAAGCTAACATGAATGAAACAAAACATAGCAAGTATGAGTTTGGAAACTTGAAATGGTTTTCCAAGAACTGTTTCACCTTGTAGACACAGTACAGGCACAGGGTTATTAGCTCATTGCGGCCTTAGATTACTACCACCTCAGAGACCTTTTCAGTGACACGCAGCATGAAGTTGGCCCTTATGTTTCATCATATTAGGATTAAAATGTTAGTTTTCTTTAATATAACAGTATAACATGCAAGCTGGAAAAAAGATGCAACTTATAAAGAAAATTTTCCCCTATTTCAGATCACTGAGGCGTTTTATGAAGCAAACAATTGAGTAAGATTAGATAAGAATAACTTGGATTTGGTCTAAGAGTTCTGCAGAGGAGGATATTATTAAAATTTACTGATTGTCTAAGGTTTCATGATAGGAAAAAGATGGTCATGAAGATACATTCTTTTGTTGCTGAAGAGAAGTATTATTAATACCAGGGCCATATAAGCTTATGAAGCTAGTGGCCTGGAAAGTTGCCACCATGTGGCTGAAATATTTCAGTTACGCAGTTCAAATGGCAACAGCTGCTTTAAATTTAAAGGGCAAGAATTAAATAAGCCATGACTTCAGTGGGAGACAAATGAGCCCTAAGTTTGTTTCTTCTACTCCCTTTATATCTAGCTTCTCCTCCACAGCCTGCCTGTAGTGAATGTTTGTTAGAACTGACCTTGGTATGTCTCAAAAAACACTCAGAAACCCACACTGCCAAATCCACTGGCCAATTGTTTTTGGAAAGAGGATACTGTTCCCCTTTGGACTTAACTCTAGCCTCATCCTCACACCAGCCAATACACTTCCAGCCTGTATTTTCCTCTGGTGCAGTGCATCCAATGTAATCATGTTTAGTACTTTCCAAACAACAAAGCAGATGTTCCCTGTAATGCAGATTTTGAAGAATGCACATAAGGCTTAAACCAATGACAGTGTTATCCACCAAATGCCTGCAAAGGAATCCACATCGTCTCAGACTAACAAGTTTTCTTACTGAAGTCATTTTAGGGGGTGCCAACATTAAGGATAAAATATGCAGAAAAAAGGCCAAATATTGCCTTGAGGGACCTACTTGTCAATGCACCAGAAATTACACACAATTACTTTTCTTCCAGAATTGGTGGAGAAGTGCACATGTAAAATATTCCTTTTGCACTTAAAAACATTTTACTAAGTGAACTGTTTCAAATTAAACCCAAATGAGTAACTGTAAAGCAATGGGACTTTCCCTGGTTTCAGTAAAAACAGTTGGTTTTGCTGCTATTAATCCTGTACATGTACATTAAAAAGTCTTGTATGTCTGAGAAAAACATCTCAGTCAGGTAGTAGCAATGTACAACAGCCTCTGGAGCCTTTGCCTATAGCAGAAAAACCAGACTATTTGCTGCCAATGTATCTCTGCATGCATGCTTACAACTGAATGCATTTATTCACTCATATTCAGTATTATTGATACATTAAGAATCAAATGCCTCATAACTAATTTTTCATACTAGAAAATAACATCTTATTTCAAATTTTAGTTCATAACACGATGCTAAAACATATCCATTGGCAACACACAGCATACTCCTAGTGTCAAGAAATTACTACCTCTAAGATGAATGACTTCTTACAGCAAGGACAAATGAAGTAAGCCTTGAAACACCATATCAGAAATTATTGTGTTCATATCCCTCACTTTACCCTAAGAAAAGCCTCATGAAGGCTCTAGGTATTTCAGACCTAGAATTTGCAATATACGTTTATCCCTAATATTAGAAGCCTGGAGTTGCTTAGTAACCCATCAGCCCAATGTGATGGCAAGTCCATATGTTCCTGAAGTTTCTGTGGGAAGGAAATTTCTGGTGAGACTCTGTGAGTTCTGTCATGAATAATTTGTTTACTGGGAAGTAAAAAAACGTGAAAAGGCCTTTCAGGTTTCTTTGTTTTCTGTTTAGTCTTCTGATACTAACATATAAGAAAGAGCTGAACATCCTCTTATTTTATTACATATATTTGCATACCCTTTCTCATCTGCACATACAGAAAAAAATTATTTTTAAGGTGCAGGGGTTACAAAGACATTGATTGAATTAAATTTTGTACCTATTCCACACACCAATCATCACCAGAGGTGAACTGTGAATCCTGGAATGTATTTCCCACTTGCTGTGAGTCAGCTGCAGCACATGAGAGCCTAGAGCCAAAAGTTAGCTGCGTTAAGACCACTGGGTTTACACAAGATTGTTTTGTTTGGATACCTAGTTGGATGGCTTTCATGTTTTTTCATTTTGAACTGAGGAAGAACTACTGCATGAAAATGGAAGAGAAAACTAAGGAAGGATTTCTTCAAACAGAAAAACAAAACCCTGTTTCATAACTAATAAGAGAAACCTGTCTGACACTGGTTAGCAGAAGACAAATTCTTTGTTCAGTGCAGTAGTGCAGCAGGAAGACATGGATATGTGTGCCTATGCAACCTGTGACAGCACTCACAAAGGAACACAGGAGAGAGAGGACCCCAAACTTTCAGGACAACTTCCTCTCCATTTGGTGAATTAGTGTCTACAGCTTGAAGAATATTTTCAGTTTACCTTTTATTTTAATTTAACATAATCTCTAATGAAAATGTATATTCACAGTTCAATCAGAACCAAGTCCATTTAACCTCCACCTGTCTCCAAAACAGGCTCTTTGTTTCAAGAGGAAATAGAAGTCCTTCTATCATTGAGATAGAGGAGGACATGCAAGTGTCCAGAGCTAGATAATGAGCATTTCTGGCTGAGAAACCATGGATGAAAAGCAGCCTGGAAAGCAGGCCACTCTCAATCCATTAAAAGCCCTGAAGAGTAGGACTAGGGATATTAATTTTGTGAAGATTTAAGCATGATGGCAGAAGAGTTCTCCCAACACAGGTTTGATAGATTGCCTTTTTTGCAATTTCTGATACATAACATCAGTAAACATAAACTTTTCTGAGGGAGCCCTGCTCTATGTCTACCAGAATGGCAGTCATCTACATCACGTCATCAAGGAACAAGAATTACCTATGGTCCCATGAGGAAGAAGATTTCTAGCTAGTCAGAGAAGTATACAAGCATTTCTTACTGTAAATGTAACTTCTTTGCATATTTGTAACTGCTGTAAAATTTGGAAACTTTTCTGATGTTTCTTAATGCCTTAACCATGTCTGGTAGGAGGTGGATGACCATGGATTTAGTGAGATTTACATGGGAAAGACTGCCAATGTTTTCTTTGAAGAAAATTTCTGCTACTAGATCAGAGAAATAGAATCATCACTGAGAAGTCTTCCAGTTTGCTAATGATTCCCTCCACTTATCATTTGTCCAATGATACCTTGGACAAAGAGATACTTGTCTGAGTTCAATAACAAGAATAAAAAAGACAATTTGACACACTGTGACAGTTTCTCCAAAAACATAACATAAAGGTGACAGGATTGGAAGGAAGAAGATTGGGAGGAAGAAGATTGATCTTTCTTAGTAGCTGTTGTAAAAATGGCTGGACATTTGAAAACAAGTATTCATGACTGAACTGATGTCTAACTTTCAAAAATTTTTGAAGGCGATGGCTAACTTTTAAAAGCTTTAATCTGCAAATTACAAATGAAGCCTTTAATTTCAAGTGCTAGTGCTACTTTTCAGTGTTGTCCTACTATGAGCCTTTCATGGATTGAGTATGTTTACTTTGAAAAAAAGGATTTGGAAACAGGTAACATCAGGGGTTTAAAAAAATAGTAGTAAGTATACACTATTCTATCTGATTTTCATTGCTATCAAAAAACAAAAAAAGGATAAGAAAAGAGAAAAATGAAAAATAAGTGGCAATATGTAGAAACACTTTGATTCAGCTTCCTTATGAACACTAAATCTGTTTTCTTCACATTTTCCAGCCATCTAATAAATGGTGAGCCACACAAGAACTATTGAAATTGACTAATCTTTGTCTTGGAGTTCAACAGTTTTAACACTACTCTTCTGAGTACTGAGATTGTACTCTACTCATCTCTGAGTTCATTTGTACGTCATTCTGCCCATCTCTCTAAGAAAAAGTAATTAGCCTGTGTCTTCTAGTATCCCTGCTGTAATGGCTTGACTGCTCTTTACTGACACAGACATGTCTATGCAGGCTCTACATGCTGACTGTACTGTGAAGTTGGGTTGTCATACTATACCTGTTGGCCAAGAGCTGTGACCTCGTTCCAGAAGGAGAGGTTAGGTAAATTGCCAAGTCTCCACGTCGAGGGTGAGTAATAGTGATTCGTACAACAACATGCTCCAAGTAGATCACATGGTGGTTAGGATTATCTGAACAGCCAGTGGCTTTGTAAATTGAACGGACAATGCTGTCAGGTCGTATTGTTCTATAACAGAAGCATAGCAAACAACATCAGCATTTCTTGCTTTTTGTGTAAAATACACAATCCCATCTTTTTTGCTTAGTATAGAATGACAGTGTTGGATAACTGTAAAGTCAGTAGCCTATAATCACTAGCTTTGACATGTGCTTCCTAGCTGAAAATACCACTATAGGGTAATTACTTCACTGCAGATAATGGCTAATGGCAACTGCCTGGGTTTCTGTTAAGCACATACACAAGGTAAAATAGGAATAAGCCTTTGGGACAGAGCATTATTGTGGATTAGTGGCCAGCTGAGAAATGCTGAGATTGTCATGGGATCACAGCTGGTTGCTAAACCCCAGGAAATGCCTGGCATAGCTAATCCTAGCTTACGTAACAGCAAGTATTACATGTTAACAGTACCAAAAGGCATCTGACTCAGCTGGTTTAAATTGGCAGGACATCC
This sequence comes from Emberiza elegans, assembly GCA_024865655.1. NCBI lineage: Eukaryota > Metazoa > Chordata > Aves > Passeriformes > Fringillidae > Emberiza > Emberiza elegans. The sequence continues at coordinate 3,594,945 of JALJVW010000201.1, forward strand.
TTGCAAACTATACCAGTTACAGATCAAACCTGTCAAATATAATTAGCAAACAATATTCTTAGTGCTTTGGAAGTCTGTCTTATGCTTGATGCTGCCTCTATGTCCATGGAGTACACATAACAGAGTTTTGCTCTTAAGCCTGGTTCTACGGAGACCCTATCTTAGCAAGTGAAAAGCAGCTCAGTTTTGGCCTCTGATCGAGACACCCTCCTAAGACCATTGGAGAGACACATTATCATACCGTTTCAAAAGCATATTTGCTTTTTACATCCTGGACAGTTATATGTGTTTCTTCTTCCAAAGGTGACTGAAATGCATTCAACCAAATATTCTTTGATGTATCATCTACATAAAAATCCATCATTACCCAGTCTGGACTGTTCTACACCTTCACCTTTTGCAATGTTCTTTAAACTAGGGCCTTTTCCCATGCACTACATCCATAAATGTGACAGACTCTCTGGTATGGCTTAAAAAAATGATACATTATACAAAACGCAAGGGAGGGGTAAATTGTAGCCCATCTTTTTCCATAAATTTATGCCAGCAAAAGTTTTGGTAGCGGGTCTTACTTGATTTGCCGATCTGTGTTCTCCACACACACATGCTGTGGAGGCACCGTTGTCCACTTTTCTGCTTCTGTCACCATTGCTTCAGCATCCATTAGTCCAAATCCATAAAGGTGGCTCACTGCAAGGTACAAACAGAATGGATACAGTTATAGCATAAACCCTTGGGTTTCATCACAGACTAACTCCAGAGTGTCACATCCTAACAGAAGTTACTTCTTTTCTCTTCTTCCTTACTTTCACTCAAAGCTCCAAGATCTCATTGCCAAGAACAATAATGACATTATCTAATTTGTTTAACAAATCTGTTCACTGCTTTATTACAGAAGTGGCATGAAGCACTACCTACACTGCCTACCATGAGAACTACAGAATGCGAGTGACTAAAATTGCCTCTGGCTGCCCTTTGTCCATGTGCCCCAATTTAGCTCAGCCCTTTTGTATGGGGCTATATGAGCATAATGAATGAGAGGAAGGTTACTTCCATTATTCAAATGCCAAACACATGCATGTGTATTCAAGGAAGCTAACTGAGACAAATTTGAAAATGAACAGACTGCTTTGTAACTGTTGTATCCTCTGAACTTCCCTGAGTGTAAGCAGCACTAGTGGAGGCTCTTCTCTTGCTGTATACGGTATGTTTGTCATTGGCAACCAACTAGGTAGATCCACCCTCTCCCTAAAGCTGTCTGCTTGATGAGGGTGAAAAGCACTTACTGCATCAGCTGTGAGTTTTTGATTGCTGTTCCAACTGAAACAGAGACTTGCAAAAGGGTTTTGATGAATTAGAAGAGCTTCTAGCCATGATGTTCCATTGTGACAAATTGGTGCTCTTGATAAAATTCTGACAGCAGAAGGTGAAACAAAAAAAGCTTCCACAGGAGTTTAGATTGCAAATATTAGTAAATCACTTTTTCTTGCTACCACAGAGCCCACAGAAAATTGTAAGTGCAAATTTAACCAGCAATGCAACAAAGCATGGTATAAGTCCTTCCAAATGCATGTTGTAGAGAGTTTGTGAAAGCAATCTCTATTCATTGCCAAACCAAAATTCAAAGGACTCTATCTAAAAAAAAAAAACCAGCCTTCTCAAACAAATACAGTCCAAAGCTTAAGGATCACATCTTCCAAATATCTGGTACTGTCCAAAACTGCCAGCTGAAAAGGATTCTTCAATGCACCTCACCTTTTCTTGACAAGAAATAAGGGCAGAAAAGCATGTAACGTTGCCACCACTGGTCAGTGACCTTCAGATGGAAATTTATGTGACTTTTAAGCTATTTACCCATATATTTTTTTTCCCTAGTATGCACATTAAAAATGCAAATAAAATCTAAGGAGTGAACTTTCTATCCTCCCTACCCTAACAAATACTTGGAAGACAGAATTTAGGAGGAATTTTCATCCAGGAGAAAAACTTACCACTCAATGTTTTGTGGTTGTGGTATTTGTCCATGACTCAATGTTTAAAATCTCTTGCATGAGAGCAGCAGTGTGGTGATAAGTTCTGCAGCTGATGGGTTTTTTCCAGTTGAAAAAGAAATACTTTTTTTCCTTCAAAGGCCTTCCCATTGAAATAAAAACTTCCTGAGAGAGAGGGTTGCTTTTAAATCTTCCCATGTGAACTGACATTTGGCTGTCCAAAACATTTCTAGTTCAAAGCCCTTGATCCAATGGGTTGGTTAGCAGCTGAAGGTACGAGCAGAGGCCCATAATTTTCAAAGACCAAATTACAGCAATTTTGGAGAGAATCACATAGTTAAACAAAGTAGTTGTGTCTTAGAGAAGAAAAGTGATTTTTCTCCCTGCTACCTTCAAATTGTGCTTCTTCATCTGTGTACACCCTTGTATTCCCATGAGCTATATGTCAAGATGCCTGTCCCAAAGGTTAACAATAACCTGGTGGCCTACATGGAACTATAACTGTCTTCTAAGAAATGCCTGGAACTGCCTCTGATTTGTATGCAAAAGATATTGAATTGTTAACCCAGATTAATCAAAAGCACTGTCTGAAAGTTTATGATGAGTGCAGAGAGCAAAGTGTAAAATGCCTCCAGACCTTGCACCTACCTACCTTTTGTGTTCTGCATTACCACTGCTGTGAATTGCTACTGGGCTCAGCTGTTGCTAGGAATCATTTCACATGTCAGAGGGGGTACTGGGCTGTTTTGTACAAAGGTACTTGTCCTTCCCAAACAAAATATGAATATAATATGAATATAATATAAAAATATGATACAATGTAAGCTGGTGGCTGAGGAGTAGACTGTTGCTTTTATTAAGCTGAAGGGTTGAAAATGTGATCTCCTTGTGTGACCAAGGTGTCCATCGTTAGAGCTATCTTGAATTCTCTCTCCAGTCACGCAGCAGTACTATTTGACCATTTCTATTTCTGCAAAATCACAGGCACACACAGAGCCTTACAGGTGCAGGGCATGCTTCAGAGAAAAACTTGCCTCCCACAACACAAAGTAAATACTAAGTTTTAGCTGATCTCTTTAATCTTTCTTAAATATGTTTTCATCTTAAAAGATGAAACAACATTTCTCATGGCTAAAGTCCATTTATTTACCCCTAGTGCAGTTCCTACATTAGTACACCGTGAAAACAAGGCCTTCTGAGCTGCTGGAGAGACTTCCCCGCTTTTTCATAATCTCCTTGTTTTTGTCTGAAATTGCTGTTGAGAATTCAGCAACTTTCTCATTTACATACAAAGTTACCCTCAAATCTAAAGTTAGGATGCATATCCCATTTGACTTGACTATGAGAAATATGAATAGCTGGTGTTCATAAATCATAACAGAGAATCATGCAGACTCCAGAAAAATTTGGCCCAGACACTAAAAACACAACATTTGCAGTGTAGCTAAACTTGATTTGTTAGGCTGCAGTTTCATTGCCTGTCATCAAGATGTCTCATCAGTAACTTAAACACTTGCTATTTTACTCATGTAACAAAAGGCTTGCATAAAATTTTCTCCCTACTATATTTCTGGCGTTTTATATATCATGTCCTATGTACTGTGAAAGCAGCATTTGAAATATAAACATTTTGTATACACATATCAAATGCTAAATCAGGAAAGAAATAGTAATAATTTCAGTGTGACAAATGAGGAATATGCAGATTCCCCAACTAGATTAATCTGTTTGATATGTGAACTGTAATGATCTGTGTATTTATGCTACAATAGGATCTTGATCCAAAATGAGATTGATAGGAGACTAGAATGTCCATTAATACTATGGTTTCTTAAATATTGCTTAGCAGGTCTAGAATATGTGAGCCTCCTGAGTTACTCTCAGCCCATAAATACTTTCAACTGATATATTCCAATCTTTTACATTTGACATCTTAATTGCAAATAGAATGAACTAATTCTATAATGCTTTGACAATTTCATATTGCTTTTCTGTCATTTGCTTGGACTATTGAAATATTTAAACAAGGATAAACAACTGTATAACAAGAATTAGACAAAAAGGGGAGAAATGTCATGATGACACAGCGTAAACTGTTTTGTTTTGTCATGTCCTCTCTAAGATGACACTGATCTTGAATAATAATTCATCTTGTTTCAGCCATATTCCTATTTCATATCAATTTGGCACCAGTAACCTGTGACAACTGGGTGTGATTTCATAAACACATAACTGCTTTACAAGCCAGTAACACAAGTGTGCAAGAAGATGCTTTTTCGTTCTTGCTTTTAAAACCAACTCACTCATGGTTTTCAAAATAAGCCCATTATTTGTATTTTTGTATTTTACACAGAACAATCCCTCAATTTCTGTACCTAAAACCAAATGAAACAGCAAACGAAGTATTTCCTCTTCAAAGAAGTCCCTGAAATCCAGGCATTTTTATAGACTCAGTATGGATGTAGGAAGATTGAGTTCTTACACATATCACCACACTAGAGAAGGCTGTGAAAAACATAAAGTTGCCCAATAAATTTGTTTAAAAAGTGGCAGCTACAAAGATGCACAATGAGAATCTGAAGGGTCTCTACAGCATAGGATCGTAGAAGCACAGAATGGTTTGGGTTGTGAGGGACATTTAAAGCTCATCTAGTCTGACCTCCCTGATATGAGCAAGACACCTTCCACTACATTAGGCTGCTGAAAGCCCTGTCCCGATCTGGCCTTGAGGCACTTCCAGGGATAAGGCATCCACAGTGTCTCTGGGCAACCTGTTACAGTGCCTCACTATTCAAATAATAAAATCACAGAATATTAAGGGGTTGGAAAGGACCTTAAAGATCAGCTGGTCCCAACACCCTCTGCTATGGGCAAGGAAATTTACCCCTCAAGTTGCTCAAGGCCTTATCCAACCTGGTTTTGAACACTGACAGGGTTGGGCATCCACAGCCTCCTCACCTGTTCCAGTGTCTCACAACACTCACGAATTTTTCCCTAATGTCTAATCTAAATTTCCCTTCTTTTAATATGCTCCCATTATGCCTTGTCCTATCACTACACATCCTGATGAAGAGTCCCTCTCCAGCTTCTCTGTGGGCCCCCTTCAGATGCTGCAAGGTTGCTCTGAGATTCCACACAACCTTCCTTTCTCCAGGCTGAACAGCCTCAACTTTCTCAGCCTATCTTCACAGAGAACATGCTCCAGTCCTTGTATGAATTTATCAGCCCTTCTCTGGACTGGCTCCAACAGTTCCATGTCCCTCTTATGTTGTGGAGACTGTATACAGCACTCCAGGTAGGATCTCACCAGAGCAGAGTAGAGGGCAGAATGACCCCCTCCAACCTGCTGGCCACATTTCTTTAAATGTAGGCAAGGATTGGATTGGCTTTTTGGGCTTCAAGTCCACACTGCTGGCCCATGGTGAGTTTTTCAGCAACAGTTACTCAAATCCTTCTCCACAGGGCTGCTCTCAATCACTTCTCTGCCCAACCTGTGGGTGTGTCTTACATTGCCACAATTCAGGTGTAAAGACCTTGCACTCTGCTTTGTTGAACTCCATGAGATTCACACAAACCCACCTCTCAAGCCCTTCAAGATCCCTCTGGATGGCATCCCTTCTCTCCAGTGTGTTGACTGCTTCATGTTGTCAGCAAATATGATGAGGGTGCACTTGATTGCACTGTCCATGTCACCAACAAAGATGTTGAACAGTATCTGCCACAGCGCTGACTCTGGAGGGACACTACTTGTCACTGGTTTCCATGTGGACAATGGACACAACTCTGTGTGTGTGGCCATTTTTAGCTAGTTTTTCACCCAAGTGGCTTATCCATTAAATCCAGTCTCTTCACTTTGAAGATGAGGATGTTCAGTGGTACAATGTCAAACACTTTGCAGAAGTCCAGGTAGATGATGTCAGTTGCTCTGCTCTGCCCCTATCCATCAATCCTGTAGGCCTATCACAGGAGGCCAGCAAATTTGTCAGGCATGATTTCCCCCTTGTAAAGCCATGTTGACTGTTACCAAGCACCATGTACAAAAATGTCCTTCATTATGTCCAGTATAAATCTACCCTTGTTCAAATGAAAACTGTTGCCCCATGTCTTGTTACAAAAGACCTTCATAAAAATTTCTGCCTTTCTTCTAGAAACCTTTTATATATTGAAAGGCCACTACAAGGTCTCACTGGAGCCTTCTCTTCAGGCTGAACAACCCCACCCCTCCTTGCCTTTTTTCACAGGAGAGGTGCTCCAGGGCTTTGAATATTTTCATAGTCACAAAGATGCTAACAGAATACTTCAAAAAGTGCTTTTATTGAGATTACAGTTATGTCTGTTTCTGATTTTTGCATTAGTACAAATAATTTCTCCAGTAATATACTAACCATGGCTTTACCTGACTAGATTTGACAAAAAAAGAAGAGACTTCTGGATTTTACATTTTTCTTTTTGCCAAAAAGCTCCTATTAATTGATAAAACAAAATAGTGACTGCCCAGAAAAGCTAGCAGGATAGCTAGTAGAAACTAAATCTCCAGTAACCAGTCTACCTTTTTGAGTAGCTTGTGTGTAACCCTGACACTGCTAGGAGGCTTTACAGTCATTAAAAAAATAGCCTTAGAACACACCATCTTAAAACACTGAGAAATTAAATCCAAGATTCTATTTTCCTTCACATCTGTAGTTATTTTATCTATTTCAGGAATTTAAAACTCAAGTGGTTATTAAAGAGACATTGGTTGACATAAGGCACTAGAAGCAAATTACCCTGTTGGGCTCCCAGAGTCAGGCTCTACTGGTAGTGACAGCACATGCCACCCTCTCATGAGCATAAGCAGCTTCCAGGCAGAGATCCTTAGTCCTGGGATTCAGCTGGTTTGTGGTCAGCAGTGAGCACCCATGAGCACCAAGCACAGCCATAACAAGTTCTCCCATGCCAACAGTTCCTGATTTACTTCTCAAAGCTTGTTTAGGAATGAGCAAACCAAGTTAATGAAGTCTTCAGAACAGATGGTATTCAGACATAGACTGTGCCCTGCATATGGGGATATCTTACCCAGAGTCAGAGAAAACACCAGTGAGCTTTGCTGAAAACCTGGGCAGAGTGACCAGGAAGACTGGCTTACTTCTCTGCCTTTGAAGCAGCAGAGTTTTGATGGAAACAGAAAACCTGACTACTGCTGACTGGTGATTGCTATGAAAGTTCTGCAGCAGGATTCTAAGACTTCTCTGCAGCAGCATTTGGCTGTAAATCATAAAGCCTTTACCAAAGACATTAATTCACTTGAAATAAGACAGCTTATGTGAATGGAATAAATCTGAAGGTTATATGGGTTTAGAAGGGTGAAAAAAATGTTTGCTGAAATAAAGTTGGCCAAGGAGCACCTACAGTAATAGAAGCTATAGTTTTTTAACTAGTGGTATTCTTTTTAAACTGAATTGGGTTTTTTTTTCAATTTTTATTTTTAGCGTGACGATTTTTAGCACTGGAAAACATGGCGGTTTGCAACTTTTTTAAACAAAAAATGTATTTTGTGACTACATTGTGCAACACCTTGCAAAAAATGTACCCATCTCCTCTATTAGGAGCAAATTCACCCTAGGAGATATATTTAGGATTCCTTGATACCTCAGAAGTGGACAAATACAATGTCATTTTGTCAAACAATAAAATCATCTTTTGGTGAGAATGTTTGTGCTAGTCTTCATCTCAGAACAGATAATGACAGGTGAGTCAAAGGCACTGTAACAGGAAATCCTGACAGATTGTTAGCAGGAGACACAAAGACACATTTTGTCCTGTCCTGTCAGACACATGACATCCCTCTTGTTCCATTCCACACTGAGGCTCTGTGCGTCCTGAAGTATTGTAACTCCAGCAGGATATTTACACTAATTCGTGACTGAGCTGCCTGAGATTTTGTCAGAAAAAGGATATACAAACAGGCAGTAAATCACTGAAAAAGTGCATTGCAGATTGTTTAATGATAATGATGCTGAATAGAATAACTAGATAAATTATTAATTAACTAAGCCAACTTCACAGTCTCCCTGTGGAGCTACGTAGTAGATGCTGATCAGTAACCTGAAGCAAAAGGAAGTTAAAGAGCAAGCCAAGTCTACAGAAATAGCTGGCCAGTAATGTCAGAGTGGTGGGTGAGGTTCTTCGTCCCCTGACTTAAAAGCAAATCCTCAAAAGCTGATTTTTCTGGAGGAAAAAAAGCATACTGTTATAAATAACTTCAGGCATCTAACTGAGCTGAATTTTGAGTTGTCCTATGTAGACCCTTATCCTTCCCTACTATTACATGAAATTCTACATTCTGACTGGATACATTAAAATACTACATTGTAGATAGTGTGATCTGTTTCCTAACTGGCCTGAATCCTAGTTCCATTAAAGTGGACACACCTTGATAATAAAACTACTGCCAGTTTTGTAACTACTGAAAGGCATTATAGCAAAGCAATAGCAGTGAAGAAGAGCTTTGGTGTTCATAAAGGCAAGTGCTTGTTTTTTTAAAAAGACAGACCTACCCCACTCAAAAGATGTTCACCATTGCTATGGATGGATACAAGCAGGACAGATATTTGCTTAGAACATTCTTACAAGCGTACCACATTGAGAATTAGTACATAAAGAGGTCATGTAACTTCCAAGGACTTTTCTTTTAAAATCAGTGTTCAATGTCTGCAATTAAAACCTTCTGCTTTGGAGAATTGTATCAGTTTATCAGTAATTTTTGAAATTTATTGATCCTGGTTTTTCTTTCTTAATACTGTGAAATAGAAATTCACATTTCACAGTAAGTGGCAGACTCTTATGGTTATGAGTCCACAGGGGAAGACTTTCAAAGCTCCGCTTCCTCCCTGTGCTCTTTACAGGGTTTTCATAAATGTCTGAGTTGGGCTTGTTAAAAGGAAACAATGTCAAAGGTTATCACTCTTGTGGTGTGCATCCTGATAGAGCTGTCAGACCACTTGGCAATGTTTGGAATACTAGAGAGCTGCAGAGCACAGCAATTGTGCATACCCTTATATCTAAGACAAACAGACAGGAAGTTATCTCAGTTGTTCAGGTGAGGCACTAATTTAAATTCTTTGTCAGCTATGCTGATCATGCTTTGGTGACAATTCTGAGTCCAATTATAGTAGAACATTAAAGCCTAATTTTGCCTTTTGCCTGCTGTTACTCCTGCTTTAGAGCCATTTAATGTACATTTTAGAACATGTGTAAGTTTGACTTACAATATATGACCTCAGGAAAGCAATCAACTCTAAGACAAAATCATGATGGATGTCCGTCCATTTTCCTTTATGTATCCCAACACAGGCTTGAAGCTTCCGCTTGAACTCTTTACATTTTTACAGCTTCATTCCTTACTTTTCAGAGGGAACAGAAAACAGAGTGTTGCAGATCCAAAAAGTAAATGAGAAGCATTGATAATGAAGAATTTGAGGCTGGGAAAAGTAATAATGCCTGCATGGCTCCTCTGAAAGATTCCCTCTCCTACTCTGTACATCCTCATTTCTGGAACTATACTGACAAATTTCTGACCTTATATGTCTTTCAACTGGAAACAACATTGTCTGTAACCTCAGTTTTGTCAGGAAGAAAAAAAACAAACTACAATCTAGGCTGCATAATTCAAGATATTTTCCAGCTCCCTTCCCCAAATCCCAAAGAAGTATTTCAGTTCTTACTCAAGACTAGCAGAACTCAGTTACCTGGAATTTGCTTGGGTTTAACATACCTGAAAAAATCCTGATGCAATTTTAATACTAAGATAAAGAAAATTTTATTTATAGCCAGAAATTGAACTGCTATATGCAAGAAGTAAACAAGAGTCACCTGGAAAGATCACAGTGACCATCCAGTGAAAAGACAGTAATTTTAGACTTGCTGCTAAAACATGCATGTTTTTACTCCACCTTTCCTCAGCTATCTTAATTTCCAAATCCAACCACACATATTTTCTCTAGCTGCAGCAAGGATTTCTGTATGAAGCACCTATAAAGGTTATGATGTTGATCTATCACTGGTGTGGTATTTAAATGTGGATGAAATTCTTGAGGACATAGATCTTTCCAGTAATATATGTTATATCAGCGCTGGGGGAGACAGTTTCAGCCACTGTTAGACAAGCTAGTAATTGTAGCTCATTTACTTCTCTCCTTTCCTGGTGTTAAACTGAATACTGTCCTGACTTCAAACAACTTTCAGTCGGGAGCTATGATGCAAAAAGTTCAGATTAATCTAACCAGTCCAGCTAACAAAAGGCTAATGCCTACCTATGTGAGGACAATATCTCTCTCAGACTTTACATCCATCAATCTGTTAAGGACAATCATGTATATAGAGTTAGATTGCCTTTTCCAAGAATATGTTTGCTGTCAGCCTACTTAGAATCACAGAATCATTTGGGCTGGAAAAAATCCTTATGATCAAGTTCAACTACTAACCTTACACTGCCAAGTCAACTGCTAAACCATGTCCCCAGATGCCAGATCTATATATCTTTTAAACACTTCCTGGGATGGTGATTCCACCACTTGCCTGGGAAGTCTGTTCCAATGCTTGACAACCCTTTCATAGAAGAAATTTTCCCTAATGTCCAATCTAAACCTCCCTGTCACAATTCTTCTTGTTCTTGGCTTCTTATATATGAGAAGAAACAAGAGCTCCCTCAACAGCTCCTCATCAGACTCAATAGCTCTGTTGCCTTTTTCTGGACATGCTCCTACCCTCAATGTCTTGTTGTGAGGGCTCCAAAGCTTAACACAGGACTTGATGTGCAGCCTCACTACTGCCAAGTACAGGAGAATAGTGACTGCCCCAGTCCTGGTGGCCACACTATTCCTGATCCAAACCAGGATGTCACTGGCCTTCCTGGCCACCTGGGCAGCTACTGCTTATGTTCCAACTCTGCTAATATTGATCAGCACCCCAGGTTCTTTTATGTCAGGCAGCTTCCCAGCCACTGTTCTCCTGGCCTGAAGTGCTGCACAGGGTTGTTGTGACCCAAGTGCAGAACCCAGAATGCCACCTTGTTGCATTTCACAAATTGGCCCATTAATCCAGCCTGACCAGATTTCTCTGCAGAGCCTTCCTTCCTTTCCAGCTGATCAGCATTCCCATCCAACTTGGTACCATCTGCAAACTGAATGAGGGTGCACTTGATTCCCTTGTCTAGGTTATTGATAAAGATATTAAACAGAACTGGCCCCAGTTCTCAGTCCTGGGGAATACCAGTAGTTACAGCTGAATTTAACTCAATCCCCACTACTCCCTGGGCTCTCAATCATTTTTTCATCCAGTGAACTGTGCATCCATGTGAACTATGAGCAGCCAGTTTCTCCAGAAGAATACTGTGGGAAACAGTGTCAAAGGTGTCACATGATGGCACTCAAGATGATCTGGGCCCGTGACCTTCCTGGCACAGAGGTTAGACTGACAGGTCTGTAGACCCCAGATCCTTTTTCTAGACCTTTCAACTGGGACCTCTCTGGTTAACAAGGACTGCTGGTAAATGACTGAGAGTGGTGAGCTCTTGCACCAGCTCCCTCAATGCCTTTCTGTGGATCCCATACAGAACTGACCACATATGGTTGCATGTATCTAAGTGGTGTGGCAGGTCACTGACCATTTCCCCTTGGATTATGGGGGTTTGATTCTTTTTCCCATTCCCATCTTCCAGTTCAGGTACCCAGAGAACAATGGGTCTTATTATAGAAGAGGTATTAAAAGGTAAAAAGGTATTAAATACTTCATCTGTTTCCTCGTCCTTTGTTATTGTCTTTCCCCCTGCAACCAATAAAGGATGGAAACTACCCCTAACCCTCCCTTTCTTTGTAGAAACAATGCATTTATACATTGTATTAATATAAATACAATGTATTTGTACAATACAATGTATTTTTAGAAACATTTTCTAATTGCCTTTTACTGCAGGAGCCAAATTGTAGTCTAGTTGGGCTTTGGCCCTTCCAGTTTTCTCACTGCATAAACTCATGGCATTCTTGTCCTTCTCTTGAGTAGCCAGTAGTCTCCCTAAGATGATAAACTCCTTTTTTTTCTCCTAAGTTCCAGCCAAAACTACCTGTTCAGCCAGGCTGGTCATCCTTTAATATTTCACGGACTAAAACCCACTAGTCTAGCTAGAACAGGATATGGTATTCCTCTCTCCTACACAGACCAATGCAACTTCATGCGTTTGGTGTCTTACTGACAACTAAAGAAAGTTGGCATATTACAATAGCTAAACTCAAAACTTCGGTTTCGCTTGCTCCACCCACTGTGTGTATGAGCATTAGGGGTGGATAGGAGTTGATATTGGCTGCCAGTACCATGTGAAAATACCAGGAAGCATCTGTAAGAGTAGAAGGCCTTTTTATAGATGAACAGCTTTGATTGTTTGACGTAACCATTTATGAGTTATGAGCTTGCTGTTTTCCAAAAGTCTTATGTCAGCTTCTGAAAATGTATGAAAAATATAATTTAAAATTTATTTACATTTTAAAGTTATTGAAAACATGTAGTACGGTGTTTATGAATAGTTTATTTGTTTTCTCGGAAATGCACATGTTGTAAAGATATTCCTCCTCATTTCTGAATTCCTGCCTGACTACTGGTTACCACAAGATAAATCTGTCCAGTCTAGGTCCCCTAAATAGAAGCCTATATACACTCATCTCATTCTCACTCCCAGATTAATGCTCTGCTAATGCTCTGCTCACAACAAATTTGATCACCAGTTTTATTAAATATTAAGCAATTATATTAAAAGGCTCCAAACCATTATGTGACTAATATTTTTCAGTGGTTACTCTTCAGTGGAAGCAGCAGATACTTTAGCTAACCTAAAGGAATGTGACATAACTCTGCTTTTGCTCCCTGAAAATTGAAGCAATTTGGTTTCTCTAAGAAAGGTATCTCTTCTGGGCCTAAGAATGGCCCAAAACTGAAAAAAACTAGGTAGAATTTTGATTTTGTTTTATCTTATTTTTCAGAAGAATTTTATTTCAATGTACTGAAGTGTTATTTTCTGTGCTTTAGAGCCAGGAAGAATAAAGTACATTCTCCAAAAATTTCCCTACTAATCAGTCGTACTCCCTATGAATGGTCTATTTCTCCAGACAGAATTTCACAGTATGCAGACCTCCACTTGCAGACAAAGAACTGTTTATATGATTTGATCATTGTTCTTAAAACTGCAGCGTTTCATTCTCTATCTTTCAACTCAGAGACAAGTCAGCATTAATGCAGTTTCCTTTTTATGAATGCACTTGCATGCTCTGTTGTTGACTAAACAGCTGACAGAACAAGGATTTGCATCCAATCTGCCATAGCAAAAACAGATCAACAGTTTTGATATCTTCACAAAAACAGATGCTCTCACATATTTTTTCATAAAATCAGCTAATTAACTGCTTTAATTATTAAAAATGCCTCTATTGACAAATTATATGTACAATTGACTAAACAGAGAATAGCCCAAGTATTCAAGTCTTTCTTTTTAGACTACAAAATAACAAGTTCCTGAGAAAAGATGCATGCTGTCTGACAATAAAACAATGAAAAAAAACCCTACCAAGTAAAAATTCTTGCTCATTTCTGAGTTAATTCTATTGACATGAATTTAATGAGCACTGTTTACTTGCCAGAAAATTAAACAAATAACAAGCACTGCTTTAGCAAATCACTAGCTGTCCTAAGTGTTTTTCATGAATTAATCCTTCTTTGTATAAATGTAAGGAATAAAAAAAGGAGATCTTGAAACCAGTAATGACATCTGTGAGCTCTTTCTGTGTGTTCTGCAATGGCAAAACACTGCCAGGGACTATGGCAAGGGAGAGGGTTGCCATGCAGACCAGCAAAACAGCCCTCTGAAATGGCATGCTGACCCACTTTCAACTACCAGCTCTTGCTGACCCTTTGTTGAGTGAAAGGTTTTTTCAGGTTTTTGCTGTTTTCCACCCTTTCAGTTCTTATTTTTAAAGCGGCAGACCTGTTTTTCTCTTTATTCTTGTTTTCCTCTTTCTCCACCAGTATGCACTGAAGAAAGGTAGATTGTTTCTTGTGACTGTCAGCTGTAGATAATTTAAAAAATCTTCCACCCCCTCTTAAGAACATGCTGTGAAAGCACCATGGACCTTGTTATCAACGAGATTATGATACAATTTCGTTAAGGAACTCAGTCTGATCAGAGTAGTTCATCTATGAAAAACCATACCTTAATTGTTACTCTTGGCGATAGTGAAGGATAATAGTGTAATATTATACTAAATATTGCCACGTGCAATAAAAAAAACTCTTTCAGTCTTGCCAGCAGTGGTGTGCAAATTCCCTTTTGAATTCAGGTTCGGATGTTGTGATTTAAACTAAATCTTTTGCTTCTCCTTCTTCCAAAACCAACAGGAGTTTAAAAAGAGATGTATTTTTATTGGAACCATGTGTTCAACATAAGTTGCCAAAATAATTTAGCTAAAACTAATGCTTTTATTTGGGTTAAGGTTGATTCCTGAGCTGTGCAGAGGTCAAGCATTTAGCTCATCTTCATCTTTTTCAATTTCACCATAGAGTCTACAGCAGAGTTCAGCCAGTTCAAGTTGTTTTTCCTGAATCCAAGTTACCAAGTTGAGCTTATCTATGTTTTTAACTTTCCATGAGTGGAGACAAAACCTTTTTTCATCCCTTTTCCTTACTATATATGTGTTACAGTGCATGGAAAAATGGTTCCAAGGATTCAGAACAAGCAGTGGTTCAACAGTGATTCAACAGTGCAAGTCCTGCTGCCAATGCTGCTGCTGGTGTGACCTTAGTATGACCTGTTTTTTGATAATGAGGGACAGCTGCTGTGAACTGACTCACAGGGTGTTTGCCTCTCTTGGGCAACAAGTAGAAAAGCATTAAAAATATAGAATTTTGGAAGTAAGATATGAAAAAAATAGTTCTGCTTTACGTTACTTGAAAAGTGTTATTTGACCCTCATACAGCTTCAATAAACTCATGATAAAATTTTTAAATCCTGGGAGATGTTTTGCAATAACAAATACTGTAATGCTATTGCAATTAAGGAAGTATCTATTTATGTTTTTTGTGTGGCATACACTTGTAAATGGGATAAAACCAGGCCCTTGAACATCAGAACCTTCACATGATTAGGAGGTCCTGATCTAATATCTATTTCTAAACACATTCTCTGTAGTTAGAGAGTGGTTTGGATCCAAAAATAAAAAGGGTTTTTCTTGGTTTGGTTTCTATGCCATTGCAACAAAAATGTCATAGGTCAGAATTATATATTAAAGATGCTCTACAGTAGCAGTGCCTTGATCCAAAATAGATTAAACATAGGTTTCAGTTTTAAAGTGAAACCAGGGCAAAGATTTGATAACTCTTGTATATTACATTTTTCTCTCAGGAGATCGAAGCACAAAAAGATCAACTCTCATCTTATAAGAGGTATGTCAGTATTGGGTGGAATTCTTATGAAAAGAGAACCAGAAATAAGCCATTCCAGGGTTTTGTTTAGGATGCAATACAAAGTGAAAGCAGAAAGAATGTAGTGAATGGGAATCAGAAGACAAATGGTGCTGAAATAAAATGTACAGATTCAAGGTTCCATTTTAACCCATCCTGAAAATATATATCCTATTTAATGGCACAAGTGTTTACCTCTGCTTGCATTACAAAAGTTAAAAAATGTTTTTAGGATGTAGCTTTTATCAAATTTTAAGACGGTACAAAATTTTAGAAATCTGCCCAACAGGTCACTGAAAAATGATTACATGTCCCAGGAATAGTCATGACAGCTCAAAATTCAATTTTATCCAAAATCTGACAGAATTCTCACATATAAATAATATAGGATCTATCATCTAAAAATGAAATTTGAAAATACTGTTTCATAATTTTAAATTGAAACTGACAATAATTCTGAGTGAGAACGTGGCTGGAATCCAGAACTGCTATATATTCAACTGTATACTACTTTATCAGAATACTAGATATAAAAAGAAAACCAAAAATTTACTTAGTTTTCTGGCAGCAGTGTATAGATATGGAACTGAAAGGACTAAGAAGATCGGGCCAATGCATTTCGTATCTGACAGTTTTGTGCATTAGTCATTCTACAAGGTTTTCCTTGTATGAGAGAAGATAGGCCCCTTCAAATCAAGGCTGAAAGGTCTCCAAACTATGCACAACATAGTTGTGCAAACAAAATTATCAAATATTAGATTGCTTGTGATAGCAAAGAAGAAAGAAAGCTCTCACCCTTATAACCAGCTGCATTGGTTTTCCAGTCATTAGCATTCAGATGTCCTGCACGTGAAGTCCGGACAATAATGTGCTGTACGTCTCTCCAGGTCAGAAACGGACTATGAAATAGGGATAAAACAAAGTCACAGATCAGACATTTTACCAGGATGTAGGGACACAAGGTCATGTAAGCTGAAAAGTTAATCTAAAGCAAAACAACTTTCATTTATCATCTATACTTTCCTTTTCTCCATTCAAAATACATGTTCCAATTTTACAGAAAAACTGTATGATATTATTTATACAACTGGGAGGTTTGCCATAAGCAGACTGTAACAATATATGATAATATTCTGTTATATGAAACTTAAGGGAAGATGAATAAGTACATTTCACACAGAGGTAATTTTTATGACCATCAACTACTGTATCCTAATGAGTGCAAAGGAGAAGAAATCAAACTTTTGGCTTGCTGAAAATCTCTACTAAATCTCACTAACTACTAGCTCAAACTGGAAATTCCTCTAGATTTTCAGTTTCTATTGAAGCTGTTCCAGGCGCCTTTGTTGTTATTAATTTGTATACTATCCCAGTCTTGGAATTCACTGAGAGTTTATGAATATTTTGCAAGAATTCCAAACAGTTGGATGGCTGGTGAGTTGCAAAGCAAGGATGTGATTACACAGACAAGTATTTCTTTAAGGGATTCCTAATAACCTGTCCACCTGAAAGGTGAAAAAGATGCCATTTCTATCCTCACTGTGACATTAATACACATTGATCTTCTAGGTCTAGGGCAAATCTTCAGGGACTGCAGTTTTCCTGTTTCCTCTATATCTACAACAGGGAGAATTTCTTTTCTTAGAAGGTGATCTGAAGGTGCCATTATTTAGCTATCTTTTCTTTCTCCTTCCAGTTTTTCAGTTTTTCTATTACCTGCAAGATGAATAGTATTCTCTTTAAAAATGCAGTGTAGTAGAGGGAATGATAAACTTAGCCACTAAACAATGAAGAGGAAAAAAACATTTGGCGGAGAACACCAGACACTAAGTAGCATTTTCAGAGCATCATTATCTGTCCCTATTGCACGCACTGCCACAATTCCCCTCAGCAGAAAAGGGAACAGAATGAAATTTATAAGACCCAGAACTGGCTGCCTACACTGCCCAGGAATATTCAGTCATTGAAAACCAGGGAAACCTTGGTTCTTAAACCAGATTCTTAACTTATTTAAATATTCTGTTGTATTTAATGAGAGCAGATGCCTTCGCTCCCTGAGCATTTTTTTAAAAACAGTACTATGCTTATAGGTAGCTTTTTTACTTATGGTGAAGTTTCTCACACCAGGGTTCTGGAATAGAATGACAGTAATTGTTTATCCAGTTGGACTGATAAAAATTACTGACATAAAGATTAAAAAAAGTCATGGCAAAAGTAAGGCACATTAAGGGTTTGTACCCTTAATGCTTCTACATGTCCTGTACAACATCATTTTAATCAATTTCTAGCTCCACTTCACAACATTCAGTTTATATTCATGCTGCATGTCCACAGCTTCTGCAATGCATGCTGATCTCCTCATGAGGCAGTATTGAAAGGCTTTGCCATAGAATCTGCAGCCACAGAATCACACAATGGCTTGGGCTGGAAGGGACCTTTAAAGGTCATTTAGCCCAACTACCCAGCAATCAGCGAGGACATGTTCAACTAGATCAGGTTGCTCAGAACCCTGTCTGAACTGACCTTGAATGTTTCCAGGCATGGGGCATCTACCACCTCTGTGGCAATGTGTTTCAATGTTTTACCACTCTTATTGTAAAGGGGGAAAAAAATACATCTTTTGCATTATCTTTATATTGGTTTTTAGGGTAAAATCCAGACAAGCTGTGATAGGGCATGATGTGTTCCTTTAGATGAACAGTGGGGTAGGCAGCTATACATCCACCAGCAATGGTGTTCATGGTGTACCTGTGTCAAACCTGCA
Source organism: Emberiza elegans (assembly GCA_024865655.1). Taxonomy (NCBI): domain Eukaryota; kingdom Metazoa; phylum Chordata; class Aves; order Passeriformes; family Fringillidae; genus Emberiza; species Emberiza elegans. The sequence goes on from JALJVW010000201.1 coordinate 3,613,179, forward strand.
GGGCACATAGAGATAAAAATCCTAAGTGCCAAAAACCTAACAAACAATGGCCTGATATGCAGGCTGATAATGATGAATATGGGAGGAGAAAACCCCTGAGAGAAAGGCATCTGAATTACATTTTTTTTGTGTCATGTCCAAAGGAAAATAAAGTAAGACTGTCCAAAAGACAATGCTCACTGTCTGTTTAATAACAACATGGAAAGAACAGCAACAAAACCTTAGGTTAATTGCCGCTCTTAACATCAGCTTGACAGTGAAGATGGAGAAGGCTAACATTGTCTAAGGTTAATAAAGGAAGCTATGGTTAGCATTAGCTATGGTACATAGGCCATTGATTTGACCGTCTTCCACTTTTCAAAAGACTCACTACAGGGACACTGCAATTCAGTCAAACTGCTCCTCTTCCACCTTCCTCCTTTTACTCCCACAAGGAACTGACAGGAAAAAGCAGCTGGGATCCCTACTCTCAAGGTGTAACTGCCAGAAGCACCTCAAGAGTAACTTCAGAGACTAGCCTCTAAAAGCTGATGCTGGAAAACACTTGGAGAGCCAAGAAACTACAGGGGATAGAGCTTAAAAGTCTCAACTGAGAAAATGCCAACTGAGATTTCTGAAAAGCTTATACAAATTAAAGACATTGTCCTGGCACCCAAACAACAGCTATCCACTAGTTTTATTTCTAGCTGTTGCTCCAAAGCACACACACAGAAAAACTCAATGAAGAAGTTAAAAATCATCACAATCAATCATTACTTTTTTTTAACCTTGTTTGAGTTTAGGAAATGTCTGAATGGATTTTTTTAAACCCCTTAAATACAAGTTATATGGAAACTTTCAGCCTGAATGGTTATTCTTTGGCAAATTTCTATGTAACTGAACACAGGAACAGGAACTAAAGTACACCCAAATCAATGTCAATATAATAACTGAAATTCCATAAGTGGCATAGGTTGCTAAACCTCAAGATCTAAAGTAAGCATTTATTAATGGTTACGTTTTTCAAATACTTCAATATTAAGATAAAAACTACTCAAAAATGTGAAGATTCAGAAGGAGATTTTTAACTCACACACTCTAGCATTGTCTTCCATAATAGGCAGTCAATCAATGGAGCAAAGACCTAGCTAAAGCACTTAAATTATAACCTTTCCTCCTGCACTCGAATTCTAACTATAGAGGACACTTGACAGCACTACCTCAATTTACCTCAACTGTCTCCTCACTTTTAACCTCTAACTATATTTATGACAAAGCCCTCATAACTTTGATAACACAGAAATATGTTCTCTGCATCCAAAGTTGTACTTGCTAGACAGTACACTGCTTTTCTCCTTTCTGTAAGAAAATCAATAAATCTGGGAAGTATGCATATATCTGTTCAGTTGCCAGAAATCCAAAGTATCTAACTCTGACATTGCTCACCCCTTACAATGTGAACTCCATTTTTCTTTTATCTCAGTGATTACACTTGATGGTACTGTCTTCTAGAGGAATGTGGTACATTGTCACTTCTCTGTCTAGTATCCGAATTCACTAAAATTCTTTTGTTCTTCCCAGCACTACCTTGTTCTAGCCTGGGTTCATGCAAAAAAGGCAAATGCAGAATGACATTGATCTGTTGGAGCAAGTCCAGAGGAGGGCTACAAAAATTGTTAGAGGGATGAAGCACCTCTCCTTTGAGGAGAAGATACATTCTTTCAGAGAGTGGGTTTACATTACATCTTTGCTGGCAGGGTGGTAAAGCACTGGCACGGGGTGCCCAGAAGTGGAAGGTGTCCCTCCCCTTGGAATTGTTCCAAGGCCAGGCTGGATGGGGCTCTGAGCAACCTGGTCTAGTGAAAAGTGTTTCTGCTGATGGCAGGGGGTTGGAATGAGATGATCCTTAAGGTCCCTTCCAAATGAAATAATTCTAAGATTCCATATCACTCAAGTGAAGAGAATCATGGAGGAAAACAAACTCTCTCCAAGGCTATACCACTGAGTATAACACACAGTAGAAAGGTAGCAGACTAATACTTCCATTTCAGTTGCTGCTTCTTACTAATTAAACTAGTTTATTGCACACCACATGCTGGAAAATATGCATTGGCTTACAGACAGGAACACACAGTTCAATTTGGGATGTATAATGTATTCTTCTGTCAGCAACATAAGGGTTTTTATTTAAATTTGGCTTCTTCAAAGGAACATGGCACAATGGTCTCTGGAACAATAGGGGGCCACTGTCTCTCCTGACTTGATTTCCTCAAATCCCAAATCCAACCTTTTTTTATCAATGAGAAAGGTATCTCTGCTACCAACAACAGATGGTGCTATGCAATGAAAATAGTTTATTTTTAGTAAGAAAATTGCTTCTCTGTGCAATAAATTGATTGTACTTATTTTCTCATTTACTATTAGAAAAATTTGACATTATGTAATGATTAAGTGCAACACACAAGCATTTATTCATAGGATCTGATCAAGGTACTAGATATACTAGGAAACATCTACTGCGTACTTGTGAAAAGCAATTTACTTCCTAAATACCATAAGAAAACTGCAGAACATGAAAATTAAGATATTTCTGTGTGATAGTTGCTGTGTATCACAACCATGCACTGCAACCTCAGGGATTCCAAACAATCAGTCCGAAACCCAGTTACAATTCTTTGCTACCTGAGGAAAAACGTACCACTTTGATACTCAAGTACTAGATAAAAATAATAAAATCGTGTTCACATTATGCATAGCAACATCCTCAAATAATTTGTTACCTGGATTTCAGAAGCAGATCCCTGTTGGAAGAAATGGCTAAGTGGAGGGTTCTAATCATTAGGCAGGTAAGAGATCCTCCATCAGCTATTTGCCAATCCTACCTTAGGGGCTTGTCAAAGAAAGCGTGGGCAAGACATATGTCCTGCTTTTTCTTTGTTTGGTTGAGCCTACATTTGAGTGTGAGTTGAAGCAACCTCTTGGCTGTTCTAACTCACACCCAGGCCATATTAGTGCTCTGCTCAACTCGTGCTGTCTCCCAGGAATATAACTCGCCCACTGAGCAAGTTCTATGACTTCCATAGACTCACAACACACCCATGGTATAAACTGCTGTGTTTTCCAGAAACTATACATTATTACAAACATAGCCAAAAAGTGTTCAGGACTAAGTGCTCTAATTTTTAAGCAGTTTGCTGAACAAAGAATGTAGTTAACCTTGCAAAAGCCTTTTCTAACTTGTCTTTTAAAAAAAATCACATAAACACTGCCATTAGCAGAGGTACTAATAAGGAATATAATTAAGAATTTATGAAAATGCAAACTCTGTTTGAAATAAAATAGTTCCAGTAAGCAAATAATTAAGACACAATATCATGTGTTCTTTATATCATGTTTTAAAAGTACTGTAGAAATTACTTCAATGGTTTCAAAACTTCCTAACATTTACTTAGGGTCACATAAACTGAGAGGCATCACAGGGGAAAAATACAACCTGAAATTTCAAATCACATAAATAAGAAATTCAGAAACTGCATAAAATAAACTAAACAGATTCCATATGTGCAAACCCAAGACGTTAAATTTAATATGATTTAATATGATCACAATATGATCTCCCTATAATACTAAAGGCTGTACTTCATAATCTATAATGTCACAACACCAAAGATTTCTCCAAACTGGTGAAGAAAACCAGAACGGGAAGTCAAACATGAGAACTATTTTTCTCCCTAGTTTTTCTCTGCTTTTTAGCTATTTTTTTTTTTTTCTGTTTTATTTAGTGGCTGTGGTTAGCAGCAGTGGCAGATTTTAAGTACGCATAAGAGAGAAAAGTTAGTGAATGAAACACAAGTGAATAAAAACCATATTTATGGTATTATTAATATAATTACTTTGGATCTACTCAAATACAAAGGCTAAGATCTAGAAACAAAACCTTCCATTTAATAAAAGGGAACACATTTTAAAAGGAGGCAAAGTCAACACATTTTTACACTGAAACCCTTTTTAGTACCATGCAATGGAAGCACTACAAGTACAAATGTGTTACTAGGATGTTTAGTCACTTGCACATTTTGTCTCCATCACCACACATAAAGTTTTACCACAGTCTGTCTTTATGTCTATTATAGCTACTATTAGTTTTGAAAAAAAAATGCTACTCCATATACACTAATATGGTTTTCCCCTGGTAGAGTCACAGAAGGTCACAGAGAAAAAGAGTAAGCTTCTCAGTCTGTTTTAAGATGTCACAACCTGCTTTGTTGCAGGTCTTGAAAGATATAACTTTTGTGAATCTTTCAACTACGACAAAACAGAATTAATCAATTACCAATTTCAGTTCATTAGGCGGGAATAGTGAGAAAAGCTTACAGCAAGTTGGAATGTATGCACGCACAGAGTCTTATCTGCATTTGCAGATTGCTTGAAATGAACTTAAGGGTTTTAAAATTGGGGTTAAGAGGAGATTTAAAAGTTAAAAACCTCCCACAATAATACTATATTAACTTCTCTAAATACCTTTGTCTCTGATAACTGTGTCAAGAAAACACAATTACAATGCCACACTACTTAAGATTATGTCAGATCTTCAATTACAAACTCCTATGCTTATAACTCAACGGCAAAAAGTATTCTGTGCCAAATATTGGGTCAAGCTGTCTTCAAAGAAAGCAACATGAAAGATGAAAACATAATTCTAGCATTACGAACTACACACAATTTGAATCTACTATTGTGTGCAAATTTCTATGGCTGACCCCACAGGAAACTAGTTTTCTTCAGAATTTAATAGAATCAATCTCCTAGAACTTAAAAAGATTGAGTAGGATTTGGGGTGAAGCATTCTATCTTAGACCTGCAGGTTTTATCCAACAGAATACAAAGTAATGCAAAAGGTTCTAAAATACAGATTTACCTGAAGATCACCCACATTTCTGCTGCTCCATGAAGCACATTGTGGATACATATTAGGCATAAAGAACCAAATCATGCAACTGCAAAAATGCTTTTAAGACTGGAAATTTTTGAGCTAAAGGTACAAGGACTATGGAGCTACACTATTAATGATTTTTAGAGCTGACAAACTTGATCCGTGTTAAAAAACAGACTTGCGTCAGCATGCAGAAATTGAGATTTTATTTTTCATACTACAGTTACTTACGTTCAGGTTAACCTCTCACCTCCCAAAACCTCTTTCAGTGTTCATGAATAGACATTGCTAAGAGGAGCTTGGTGAATGGAGGAGGTAACCTACAGCAGCCTTCTGAGTGAACTGTAAGATGTTGAGAGGATACTATACATAATTTAATGGAAACCACCTGTGCTCAACAGTGTTTCATGTTACTTCAACACTGAGTACTCTTGAGTACTCTTCAGTATCTCCACAGGGTCAGCTTTCCTTCATGTGAAGTAAGCATGGAGACCTTCCCTCCCCTTAGGAGGTCACTGTGTATTGTGACAAGAAAGGTTCCAAAGCACTGTGTGAAGTCTACATAAAGGTGCGGGATAAACGAGAAATATCTTCCCATATGCTTAATTTTTGTTTCAGAATATATCTCAGATCTTACTTTGCTTCCAGTGCCAGGGCAATGATGCCTGCAGCCATAGGTGCAGAGGCTGAGGTTCCAGTATGGCTGTCTGTGCAACGCTGCCTCAGGTCTGTAGTAATCTGGAAGAAATTGAATGTGTGAAATTAGAATACAACTTCAGAAATCAGAGCAGGTTTCATATACTTGAATGAGTCACATGTATGTGGAGGGTATTTTCTTTAATTGCAAGCAAAGGAAGATACATGATCTTAGATGTTCTGAACTCACTCGTGCATTTAGACAGTATTCTCTATATTGCTCCACGGCATGATCAACACTTTAAAACCAGAAAAACAAGCAGAGGGGTTTGAAACTGCACAACTGCAATTCCATCCTTCTAAATGGATTTACAGAGGACTTTCCCTCCAAGAATCTCAAAGTGCTTTACAAACAGGAAGGAACTAAATCTTATATACAGCCTGCTTATGCACATTTTAGAGACTATATAGAGGTATGGAGGGTTTAATTAGGTTGCCTGAAGTCACAGTGAAAGATGTGACACAAGAGAATACAATTTTGCTCATGTTAAAATGTTTAATCTTTCATTTACTCCCTATGCAATAAATCACATGAAATTAAGCAGTAATTTATTGGAAAATCCTGATGTGATCACAAATTTGGCCCAGCCATCACCAGCCAATTAGATGTTTTCAGTTTTAAATTGTTACATCTTATGTATAGATAATTACATATTGCACATATGTAATTTTTTGTGTCATCTAAGTGGATGTAAAACTGTAATGTACCAACTAGACATACAGCCTTAGTTAGGATGTTTCTATCCAGTAATGAATTTTAGACAGATGATTTTTGTAAGAATGTAAAACACGCATAAAAATGTGTTTATTCTAAATTTTGTTTCTTTCAAGGCAATGTCAATCTAAAGTGATTCTACTCTGTGCTTGTCTTCCTGAAGAAGTGGTTCTTTGCAGGAGCAATGCAGCAGAGGTAGGCTGTCACTTCTACCTAGCAGAAGCTCAGGCAAAACCCATGCAGAGTGGAGAACAGTTGTTTGAAGAAAGCAGTCTACAGCAGGGAAACCTCCATGAAGGTGCATGACCTGTTATGTCCAAACTTAATCTGAGAATTTCAGTCACTGCTCCCTCTGAGGGGCAGAGAAGTTGCTTTACATAACATTTTATCTAAGAACATGGAATTATTGTGCTCTATTTCACCAGTATTGTACTTAATTTCCAACACAGATTTGCACAAAGATGGGAGAAAGAGAGGATCAGATGATCAAAAAGATCACAAAAAAGCACAGGGCACCGCTTTGAAACCTCAAGATACATGAAATGTGATCTAAAAAAACCAGCTGCATCTCATCTGGGCAGAATATAAGCAAATGTGCAGGAAGGATATGTTTCACACTTGATGTTAGCTATATTCAGTATATTACATGATTTGTATAAGGCAAATGAAAATTCACACAACATGTAAGCATATGCAAGTTAACACAGAAGATTTCTAACAGAAAAGGAGCTAACCAAAAATTTTTGAAAACAAGTAGGGAGCAAGTGAAACAGTATGGAAGCTTCTAAAAATTGAAAAAGACATGTGAAAGCATTATAATGTTGGATCCTTAAATCAATAAACTTACCAGGGGCTAGGTTTCTTGATTAATGAAGTCTAAACAGAACTTTTTGCCCCCTTTTATATAATAATTCTTCATTAGTGCACACCTTGTTAAATAATTTCTTCTGTCATTGGCTAGAAGTTGAAACCCCATAAATAAAATGTTCATGTAATTTCCATCTCTCTTGCCCTCTCACCTATTGACTGTCTATTCATTTAGATGATGAAAATTACCAGTGTTGGGAAAAGCTTTAAGCATGGAAATTGCATAAGTGCTGTGACAATGAACTGTGGCAAAGAGATGAAGCTGCAGCAGGAACAGCCCTAACACTGCATTGCCTATATGTGCAAATTCAAGTAGGGATTTTCCAGTTGGAATTAAGAAATTTGAATACTAGATGATGACATGCACCCAGAGACATATAAGATGCAGGTATCCCATCTGGAAAATACTGGTCAGAGCTGTGGCAACGACCAGAAGGAAGGCCAGGAGAAAGAGAGAGTGAAAAGGGATTAATACATGCTCATGTCTTTCATATCCTGGTACTTTATGCCCTGCATAAAAGTGGTGACACAAAGAGCCTGAACGGCAACAAAGCATCCAGGAGCTCAGGCAGGAAAAAAAGTGCGGTCACAGGAGTTTTTCCCTACGGGACAGCCTCTGTCAATACGCTGAATTGTGCTATCCTTGTTCCTCATCCTCTGGAAGACCATCCTTTCAAACCAATTTTACTGTCCTGTCACTACAGATATCAAGCAGAACAAGCCCTGATGTCTCTTTAATTGGTAGCACTGTTCTTCTTGTTCTAAGTGGACACTGTGGTAGCAATTTGAACCCTTGTCTTGCTTTCAGCAGACACTACAGCTGAAAATGTGTTGAGAAAGCTTTGTATGTGTGAATGCCATTTGAGGTAATTCAAAGGAAAGTTACTGACAGGAGCTAAGATGTTTAGGTGTAGATTACCTCCAAGATCCAAGGCGTGTTTTTCAGAACTATGGATTCACTGTCAGAGAACTGTTGCATTTACCCCAAGAAAAAAGAGTACATGATCATCAAGAGGTGAGAAAATTTCAAGAAGAAAAATGATGTCCAAATTCCTGAGCAACATAAAAACATCATCAATCACATTAAAAGGATGTAGTGTTTGATAGCACCATGAAGCTGCCATTAGTGTATATTAGCGGTCATTGTGATAGTTAGAGTGGGGAGAAGGAGAAATTTTTAAATCTTTCATTGAGTATAACACAGCTGTTGACCTGTGAAAATACTGATTCGACTTCCCAAGAAAAGTCCATGCAGTATTTCTAGGGCCAAGAGTTACAACAACTTCTAAATAAGTTGAATCAATGAGGTTTAATTGAAAACAATGATGAAGTTTCTGGTATTTGCCTAGTTTAATCAACATGATTAGCCACAGACACCTTGATGAAAAGCAAAGAGAAATTATAAAATTCATTGCAATGCACTGTAATTCCTCCCACAGGCATTGGTGCAAAGTTTTCAGAAAAACCAGGCATTTACTAAAGGAAAAAATCTAGACACACTGTAACAGTTTCATAGAAGCAACTTGCTCTGAGCAACTTGCTTTCTGAAGGAGATACCAATTTTGTACAATTATTATTAAGGCTGAATCATCAATCTTTGCATAGTTTTACCAACTGGGAAATTAATGAATAAAGCAAAAAATGGGATTTCTCTTAGCAGAGAACAAGCTCACATACCCTCTCTCAAGCCTCTGCATTTCTTTGTATTTCATATTTCATGATAGGAGTTTTTTGAAGTGATTGAATAATTTTTTACCTTCTGCTACAGTTCTTCAAGACACATTGATTTCTGTGAATGTGTCCCTAGAAGCGAAAAGATTTTAATAAAAATCTATTCTACATTCTACATAGCCTATGCATCTGTATGTACCTAGAAGAGATGTCACATTGTGTTCTGTGATTATCTCGTGCAGATCTTGATAACCTGAGTGAGTTTCTGAAGAAGAGCACGCTTTTGTGTTTTAAGAACTAGCAGGAGACAGGATGGGCTTTCTTTTGTTCTTTCAGTTTTAAGTTCTGCTGAGAGTAGAAGTTTATCAACAAGAAGAGACAGAACATCTGCAGACGAATTACTATTTATCAGAAGACAACAAAACAGGTGGAACATGAAGTAGATACATTATTTACAGGAGATAAGTAATTTAATAGGCTTATAAATCATATCTATGAGAAACTTTCTGATATCAAAATCTTAATGTGCTACGAAATCATTTGAAAAACAAATTCAAAGGAAATGCATTTGTGCAATATGTTTGATAAGAACCATACAGGTAACTCTATTAGGCGGTGCTTAACCTGTCCTAGCCACATGGTCTGGCAGGGGGAAGCTATCTTTAAGCATTGTCCTAATGGCATTCAAAGTAGCAAAGAAGAGAATAATATGAAAAAATACCTTAATAGCTGCATATGATTAGTGAATGCTTCTGTACTCACTGAGTATGAGAGGTAACATCTCTAAAGAACTAGTAATTTTATAGTCTTTACCTACTGTCCATTTGTCCCTGCAAGAGTTTCTATGCCTGTAACTATGCCAGCACTTTGCAGCTGCACTTGAAAACACCTAAAAGTAATTCTAGTCCTTTTCCATAAGAGTCTATGTAAAAGGCATACATCTATCGGCATCTTTGGAACATTTGCATGCTTTGAGCATTTTAATATATCCAGAGGGTGGAAACTTGGTTCATAAGAGGCTAACTATCTCTGCAATAAAACTCAGTACAGTATAAAGTCAAGTGCACTTGGTGTACTTTCCTGAACAGCAAGGAACTCTTCCAAGAAGGTGTGTCTACCTGTAACTGCTAGCTTAAAAATATTTTAAGCTGTCATTGTATATGACAAGAAAACCCCTCCAAGACTAGAAAAACTTCTAAAATTATGTTACATCCTATATTTTTAACAAGCAATTATAAAAAGTGGGTAGTAATGAAAAGAGGAAAAAAAGTATTTTTTGTGGTTATAAAAGTGTTTGTGATTCTATTACTCCATATTGAAATCAAATCATTTTTATAACAATTTTTAGTCTACCAAGTGACTTTCTAATACTTTGTTACTGTTTTTTCCTTTACCTTATAATACATTCTGCATATACTTACTGGACAGAAAAACAGAGAAGAAAAGAAAAAAGTAAAGATACTCATCTAATGAACTGCAAGGAAAAAAAGGAAGGAATGGTGAAACATAACATTATACAACTGTAACCCATTCACTGTTCCTAAGTCTTGGGTAGGTATTTCTGTACCACAACACTGTAGAATCTCACATGATACTGAAATCTGTGCTGTGTTGCATGAAAAAAAAAGAAAAAAGAAAAAGAAAAAAGAAAAAGAAAAAAGAAAAAAAAAGAAAGAGAATAAGTTAGTTGTCATTGTTGGTTGTAAATCCTACACCAGGTCACTTCTTCCTGGTTTACTGCTGTGGTATTTGAATGTAGGAGTCTCACTCCAACAAACAATATCATTTTATTATCTGAATAAGTATTGTTACTCTTCAAATTTTGGCATAGAGCTCAACCCTGCATTGTTTGTCAACTGCATATAAATTTATAAGCATAATAGAATTTGGATAATTTAATAATAATTTTTCTATTCACCCAGTATGGTTATTTTTCCCTTTAAAATTGCTGCAAGCTCTCAGTTTCTTGTGGAAAGATATGAAGACAACCTCTGACTCAAAAGGAGCACCAGTTTAAACAAAAGTTGAGATATGATGCAGTGAAAAGGATGCATGGTACATCAGTGAAAATATAGTTTTTAGACTCTTCTAGCATTTAACAGCAGTTTAAAAAGCTTACTATTTGAAGTATTCAGTTCTGTCTTGAGTTCACTTTTTGTTTCAAATAAGACTTCCTTTCAAGGTAAATGATACTTGATAGGACTTTAAGAGGACTGAATTTGAGACAAGAATAGAAATACAATCATTAATGCTCTTTAAACAGACTATAAGCAAGAGAGTCACACAGGTAATAGCAATATTCCTGTCTCCATGCAAGGGTTTGTATGTTGAAAGGACTTCTCAACAATCAGTTTGAAAAGCTGGCATCACAATTTCATGGAATTTCTCACTGCGTTGTAGCATAATAGAATCACATACTTATCCCTTGTGTGGACAACTGGTTTACACACACCACAAACAGAAGCTATTTATCTCCACTATGCTGTATCACTTCATCACTGGAAGTATCTGGAGAGGGAACAGCCTTTCATGGCTTTAAATACCAAGTACCACTAGTAAAACATGGAAGAGTTGTGTGTTTCAAAAGTCAAGTGATAATACAGTGCAGGAAAAACCATCTTGGTAGGAATTTTTCTAGTCTGATTGTCAAGCATTTGGGATCAGTGACTCTTGCAGATGCAGCTGGAAGGTTGCTTTGCACAAGAGTAGTCAAGGATGAATTACATTCTGGTAAACAAATGGTCAACAGACTTGTGTTAATTCTTATGGCTACTCAGACTTTTGCCATTTACTGTGCAAAATGATGCACACTGTAGGACCAAACTAAATCTGGCATATGGACCTGAATTGCTGATCTGAATAGTAAAAACAATCCATCTGTCTAGTAAAAACAAGCAGTGCTTATAGAATTCATGGAATTAAATTAAAAATTATTTTTACTGATCTCTAAGTAAAGAGATATTCAAGATATATTCAAGAGATAAAGATATTCAATGTGAGATCTCCAAGGGAGACTCCAGTTAAGAACATTTTTAGAATAATATTTTTAATTCTTTTCAATAATGTTTATGTAAATTGCCTTCCTTAATTTTCCAATTATGGGGTAATTTTTGTGCATTCTATATATAGAATTATTATCTCCTTTGTAAGGCATACTTTTCAAAAATCTTATAATAAGAGATTAACCTGCCTGTATTAGCACACTGCAAAGTTCCAGAAGTGGTGAGTACTATACTTCAGTAAACTAAAAAAATTATATGCTTGTGTTTCATGAGAAGTCTTTAACAACAAAGGTGAGATCACCTCACCTCCAGGTGTTTTTGATCCTAGTGCAAGACGTAAGAGAGTGAAATGTCAGAAATTAGCAATGTTCTCTTACTGAAATAGTAATTCTGTAAAAGCATAAAGTGTGCATTAATTGAAAAGAATGGATGACAACCATCAAGAAAATTACATCTATTAAGAAATCAAAGGAATGCAAAAAGCTTAAATCAGCAATGTAGGAAAGTACAAATAAGGACTGAGAAATACAGAGATATTTTACTCGATATTAAAAACATGAGCAAGGATATAAAGAAACAGCAATTAAATACTTTTGAGGATAAAAGATGCAGAGAGTCAACAAGGAAGGACAAGATTAAATGGTAAACCCTAAAAAATAATGCATGTTTTATTTTCAAATAAATCAGAAACAAAATAATCCCCAAAACAATACTGTTTTAATTGTCCAGAGATAATAGTTTATAGTAAACAGCTATTCCATGGAATGTTTCTTTTTGGAAAAAAGAAGTCTAAATTAAATTTTCAGAGCATAGAAAGATGATAAATCATCTTCCTATTTATCTCTATTTTAAATAACAAGTTAATATTAGAAAGATTAGAAGTGACAAAGACTCTTAGAAGAGCTGGAAAGGGAACTACTGTGTTGTTTTTAGCAAATGTTTGAGCACTGCACAAATTCCAGAAGACTGACAGAAAACCTGCATAGTGTCATTATTTTAAAAAGGGCAAGCAGTATTGTCCTACTGCTGTCATTTGCCACCTTTTTATCTAGTGTAAAACAGCTGATACAGGATTTAAACTAATTACTAATAGATTAATTAGCTAGTAGTATACTCAATGGTGGATAACATAAGATGTTGGAAAAGAAATGTTCCAAAGTACTGTAGTTTTTTTCTGGCCAGAATTTGGCTGAAAGTAATATATATATATACTCAGGACTTTACAAGACACATCATGTAATACACTGTGTACTTTTTCTTAAAAAGTATTTAAATTTAAGAGATTTAAAATGTACATGATGTATAATATATTGACTTAAACTGGGACAATTATATGGTCCAAAAATGTAAGCATGTATAAAAAATTAGAAGCAGAGAAATTATATACAGCCTTATAGCATGTAGAAGATAGCATATAGAAGAAATGATTGCTGTTTCTAATCAGGTCTTCTACAATGTGGTTCTTGGCCACAGTATGACCTAAAGCTTTTACCAAGACATGGAAGAAAACACCAGCACCTTCAGCTGAGTATTGAAGAAACTTGGAAAATGACAAAGTGCTGATGAGGGCTGGTCTGCAGGTGAGTACTAAACCAGCCAGTTGTTAACGGTGGGATAAGGAGACCCCAACTACCCTTACATATTTCCTTGAAGCACCAGCTTCGTAAAAGAGAAGAAGCAGCTCGGAAAGTGGGCTGGGCATCACACAGTAATAGACACATCACAGGATAGTGAAGCTAACAAGTCTCAGTCAGGGTCAATATATAAACAAAAGAAAACTGACCCAGCACACACAGACACCCATTTTTCTGTGCTTTTGTCACTGAATACTGCTGCTACCTGACTGGTGTGTCTAGTTTGGATTCTAGAAGCTCGTAACATGAAAAAGGGTTTATAAGAAAACATAGACAGAATGATACAAGAAGCTTACCTTCCATTATCAAAAGGGATTCACTGTCTGGGCTACATTGGCAGAGAGAAGACAGACAACTGGAGTGGTTTCATACTAGCAATAAAATCTGTGACACCAAATGCTTAGAAGTCAAAGCTAAAGAGGCCCAGAGAGCAAACAAGAGAAATCTTTTAATGGCAATGAATAATTAAAAGCACTTCCGCTAAATTTCAGTTAATTTTTTGTCACAGGGAACTTCGAAAGCAATATTGATTGTACTCATAAAAATTGTTGTTGACTTGACAGCAACTGCTGGATTCAAAGGACTCAGGGAAGTCCTACAGTCTTGGCTAAGTAAGAGGTCAGGCTGGAAGACCACAATCACATCTGCTCAGCTTGTTAGTCTCACTTAAACATGAAGAAGTTAGTGAACGTCTTTTAAAGGACAGTGAAGGGAATTTAACCACAGAAGTGAGGACTCCTAGTAGATACAGTAATTTTAAAATTTATTATTATTTATCAGGGATTACAAGAAACATGTCAGGAAGAGAGAGATGACTTTAGTGAAGAGCAGGAACTAAATAATAGAAAAATCATTGGAATGAAGACAGATCTCAGAACAAGTTTAAAACAAAAATTAGACCATCTGAAAATAACAAAGAATCCAAGGAGGGATGGCCAGCATCCCAGAATCCTGAAAGACAAGGCAGACAGTATTAAGAAAAACCAGAGCCAAATATTTGTAACTCTTTATTGGCAAGAGAAGAATCTGCTAAGGACCAGAAAGAAAGGTTAGATGAGTCCTTAAGAAAACATAAGGAAGAAAAAAACCCCCTCCAAGTCCTTCAATTTTCTGATCCAGAAGTAATAAATTTCTGTAAGTTAAACACTAGAATAAATAAGCAGGGAAGAGGACAATATTAGCAAACCTCATCAACCTGAGAACAAAGGATTAAAAGGTTAAAAGGAGTAGAATGTTGAATACTGGAAAGTATTTGGAATGCATTCATTTTGCAAAGGCACATAGGATGTACAAATACTAATGATATCAACAGATTATCCAACAGATTAAAACTATTTGTCATTCTCAACAAAGATGAGAACATTAGGGAAAATGGATGCTGTCTGCTTAGGAACGAGAAGAGGAACAATACAGAAAAGATGAGCACTGAGCCGAGTTTTTCTTACTATATATTTCCAGAATAGAAAGCAATATGAGTAATAAGTGACAGTCACTGAATGTAAAAGAGGAATGATGCTGTCTGAAACAAATCTGAGAAAATAGGTATTTAGGTAAACTGCTAATATGTGTGTAAAATGTAGAAACTATTGATAACTGGATTTAAAACAAAGGGAAGATATTTGTGTGAATGATTTCCCTTTCTCTCCACCCACCAAAGTCACTGTGCAAAATACAAACACATATGCATGAAAAACAAATAAAACCCATACTATTTTCCTGTCATAGGATTCTCCACTGCTGTACGTTGTAGCTAGTGTGGACGCACATTCTTCCAGATACCACGGCTTTTTTCCACTTTCAGCTGTGCTGCTTATGGAGATAGTGTAGATGCTATTGGTGTAGCCATCACAGGAGCAGTGGTCTCGACTTCTTCCACCATTTCCAGAAGCCCAAACAAAGACTGAACCTAAGCCTCTTCGTCCCTGTTTGGAAACAGTACAAAAGATTTGATTAATAATTCTTCTTTTCTCCCTCAACTGCTTAATAGCCAGGTCTTTTTCCCCAAAAAGACATCTCATGAGAAGAAGAAAACAAAAAACCAACTACCCTGAGAAGAATTTGAAATGAGAACAGGATTTAGCAGATTTCAGAATCAGACATTAGAAAAAATAAGAAAATGAGTGGTATGAGCACAGCTTTAGAAACAACTTTTATACCGTGTTTGTTGGTCCGCATCTATATTATCAAGATGTACTAAGAAAGTCATGCTGAAAAGTCAGATGAAGTAGTAAAATATCATACTGGGTTAGCTTTCTGGGTTGCAAGCACACATTGTTGGCTTATGTTAGCCTCTCATTCACCAGCACTCCCAAGTGCCTCTTCAGTCCTCAGCAAGACTGCTTTTGATCTGCTCATCCCACAGCTTGTATGGATATTGAGGGTTGCTCTGATGCAGGTGCACCACCTTGTACCTGGTCCTATTAAACCTCATAAGACTTCCATTGGCCCATTTCTTGAGCTTGTCCAGGTAACTCGGGGTGGCATTCCATCTTTCAAGAGTATCAACTGCACCCCTCAGTTTGGTGTCATTTGCAAATTTGTTAAGAATGCACTCGATTCCTTCATCCATATCATTAATGAAGACAGTAAATAACACCAGATAATAATACCAATGTCCTTGGTGAGGTTGTGTTGGCTATCCCAAATCATGTCCCTGATCTCCATGTGTCTTAGCAGAGCTTCTAGGAGAATTTGTTTCATGATCTTCCCAAGCAGAGAGGTGAGGCTGACCAGTTGGCATTGCCAGGGTTCTCCTTTCTACCCTTTTTAAGGATGAGTACAATGTTTCCCTTTTTCCCCCTCACCCGGGCCTTCACCAGACTGCCATGAGACTTCTCAACTATCATGGAGATAATTTGTGAGTTTAATAAAAGTATACTACCTGGAAAGACTTTCCAGCAAAGTAAGTCAAATAGCAAATTCTTCTGACTAGTGTCTACATGATGTCTCTAAAATTCAAATTTTCATTTAGAAACATTTCAAGTAGAGAAAAAAAATCCCAAGGTACCAAGTTTAATGTACTATGAAATCCACATTCACCAGACACAATCTGTCTGAATATTACAATTTTTTTCACTTCCTTCTAGCTAATCTTAACTAATGCACCACCAAAAAGATGCAAAATAGCTACATTTTCAGTGTAGCGGTTTTTTTTGTTTGTTTGCTTGTTTGCATTTTTGGGTTTGTTTGTTTTGTTTTTGTTTTTGTTTGTTTGTTTTTAAGACAACCTTTATGAAGTGTTACAGCTCTCTTCTCCACCTTTCTTCTTCACACAGAGGTCTTGAAAGCAGTTTTATGGCTAAACCCCATGGGAAATTTGGTGTAACCAGCAATACAACCAAGACAAAAGAAATGAGAATTCATGGTAACCAAACCATAGCTTCCACTTAAAAAAGAAAAAAAAAAGAAAAAATTGTAAAAGAACTTCTCAATAAGATACATAAAGAAAAATGTCCTACTAGTAGCAGTCTATTTGTCATTTTTCTGCTGTTATATATAATATGATTTGTCCCATGCAATACAAACCTTTTCACTGCAGGGTATTATTAGGGCTGTATTATTAGTCTGTTTGCACAGAGAATGTTTATTCTCTGTGCAACCTATTCTCTGTGTAATCTATTTCATTAGATGTGTACTTATGCTGCTGTGCTAATAATGAACAAGCTGCAGAAAAAGGTATTTGAATCATTTTTCGCCACAAAATGGTGAAAACATGGGAATGGATTTTAGAAATTCTGCATTTATAATTTAAACATGACAAACATCAATTTAGATTTTTAGTAGTAAGAGCAGGGCCCTAAAGCCAATAGCCACTTGCACCTGTATTTACGTTTTTATGCTAGGTTTTTTTTTTGTAAACAGATTATGGCTAATATTTCTTTAAAACCAATGACTCCTGCAAATATGTAAAGGATCAATGTCTCTGTTGTTGCAATAAAACGTAAATACCAGATGCACTTACCAATAGAAAAGAGTATTTTCTATATACAAAGTGAGAATTGCCATTCCTCTAATGCATTGCAAAGTGCATACACATGACCCCAGCCATTCCCAGAAAACAACAGCATTACCTTCAGATCAGAAAACATGCTAGACATCTTCTTTCTAGAAGATATTTGGCAAAGCAAATGGCAGTCCTAAAAACAATAAAAAACGCAACCCTCCAAACTAATTTCAACATTTGTGTTTGGAAGTCTGGATCTGATGCTGTGTAATATAGATGGTAGAGGGGCTACAGAAGTAGTGGTAGGTGGATAGTTGGACTGGCTGATCTGGAAGGTCTCTTCTAACCTTGATGATTCCATAATACTATGATTCTATTAACTTGACTAAAATTAATTAATTTGTCGATTCAGCAGTCCCAAACATGCTTAGGAAAATACAAACTTGTTAGTAACTATGCCCACCAAGTATGTAGAGCAAGAGTGTCAGCTGTTCTACTGTATGTGAATGTTATTCCCAGCTGGCATCATCTAAATTAACACAGTTAAATAATAGTTGGACTGTGTTACAAAATTAAGATAAACACACATGCAAGACACTATGTAGCTTTTATTGTTTATCTAAATCTATCATTTGGCATCTGCCAGGTGCCCAAGGGTATCAGACAAAAAGTCAAGCCTTGAGATGCCAAGAAGCCACGTGTCATTTATTAGCCAAAAGCAAAGGTGCATGTACAAATCATACGGACAGAACTTGAGCAAAACTAAGAGTTGGTAATTCTTCTATAGAAGAGGCGGAGACCAGTGTTGAATGGATGTCCAGCAAAATACGCTCAATGTTTGTCTCATGATCTTAAAATTTCATTATCTCCCCTCTAGGCACAAAGTTGTTTCCATTCTTCCATTTGCAATGACCGCTAGGGACTGCCTCCTATAAACTCTGCATGGCATTCATAATTCCACACTTGCGCTTGTCACTGCACCAAGTCAGACCATTATGAAAAGTTCTCCTTTTTTTCTAGTCTCCTTTCTTAAATTGCATAAAATGTCATATCATTTAAAAGAAAAAAAATCAACTGTCCTATTATGCAACACAAAACTGTTTCACTGATGCCTGTGACTTGCTATTGACCCAGCCACAGACCAATTTGCTTGTACATTTTCTAGACAAAGCCAGAGTGCTCAACAGACAGCTTAAATGAAATGGACTCAGGTCTTTTTCAAAGAGGCCCGAAGGCAGAAATTGCACTTGTAAAAGCATGAAAGAAGAATCTTGGGGCATTCTGTCTTTTTTCTGCTAATGCCTCCTTTTCCTTGGTCAGCAAATTGCAAGCAGGTAAATGATACAAAAGCCCCTTTTTGTTTTTTCCAGTTCACCAGCATGGACAGGTTAAGTCTGCCAAGAATCAGAGCCAGTATGAACATGCTCATAATGACATCTGCAGAATTTCCTTATACTATTACAGAAACATCCCCTGCTCCAAGTGTATGTGTTTGTGTATGCACCACATCTTTATGAGTGAATGAACTAGCAGCACTGCAGGGACCTTTTTAAGGTAGAGGTTTTCACACACTCAAATAAAGACAGCCAGCAGTGCCACACACTTTTAAGATGCTTACAGCACTCTTTAAAAATAATAAAGACACAGTAAGATGCAGTAAGAGCCAGTTGAGGAAACATTAATCACACTATTTTATAAATTTTAGACTTCACATTCATTCACTAGTTTACAAGTCAAGTTGCCTTAATCCAGCCCGCGAATCCTGATTATTTCCAGCACAGGAATCAAGCGCCCAAATAACCCTCTCTGCCTGTGGAGTGAGTTACTCACTTGATAGGTGTGATCAAATTTACAAAGGAACAAGGAAGAAAATGTGAAGGAGTAGGAAAAGCAGAGGACAGAACAGCTGAACTGGAGTAATTAAGAGATACAGAGGTGGCAGCCAGGGAGAGATAATTTGGCACCAATATGCTGGAAATTGCACACTATGAGCAGAAAACAAACCATGAAAATATAAAATAGAGAGAGAAGGAGGGACACTCTATCCACACCTAGAGCCTAAACATTTAATTTCCTCCATTCTTGCCAATACTGTTCTAAAATTACTTCATGTTTCCAAGAACAAAAAACTACTGCCAGAAAGTGAAATTGATCCTGAAGTGGAAGCTGGAAAAAGGAGCCCATGGTATGACCTCTTCCTTAAAAATTAATTCCTAAAGAGGAAATGTTCATAACTGAATGTGCAGAACAGAGGCCAGCATTCTGGAGACCTAAAAATCCTACTATGCAGGCTTGGCTTTTAGCTGTGGCACAGTACAGTCACTGTGGTGCCAAGCACCAAGGATCACAGCATCCTGAGAAATGCACCTGTGAGATACATCCCTTTCTTCCAGTTTCTGCTTATTTCTGCACTCTTTAGGATCTGGACAGCGCTGCCCTGTGCAGAGACACAGCATTGCCAAGCTGTTCACTGTCAGCGTTTTACTTTTGACCAGCAGCATCCCCTAGCTCCTGCTGAGTTTCTACCAGTCCATCTAACCTCTTATCTGGGAATGAAAAATAGTCTGGCACAACATTCTTAAAAGACTCTCTGGTAGACTGCACAGCACTGAATTTGAAAGTAGGCATCTCTCCAAAAACAGATAATGGTAAGTTGAGAGTCCAAGTCAGCAATTCTAAATTGCTACCAGAAGACAGCCAAACAGATTTTTTTTTAAACAGTCTTCTTAGATATGAAAGAAAAAATTCACAAACAAAAGGAAACATTTCTCAGGCCATTAATTCTGTTGAGGTATCCACAATTTCAGAAAAATAATGTTTGTGCCTCAATTTATTAAAAAAGCACACCCACAGTACCTATGAGGAAATGAGTAATGAGCCAAACAGGTATGCATAAATAAAGATGCATGTTTGGGGGAATGAACAAAAATAGACACCTGTATTTTTAAATTAGAAGTTACATTTTTACTCTTAGGAAAACTAGGAAGTAAAGAAAAACTTTCCTGTTTCTGGAACACAGCAATCTATATAGAGATAACATATATGCAATGCAAAAATATTTGACTACCTACATGAAACAACGATTACCTTATATTGTTGGAAAGGGAAGTGATTGCTAAGAAAGGTTACTGGCTACTTCTGGACTAGATCCTTAATTAAGAAGACAAAAGACAAAATAATTAACCATGCTAAAAAAAGAGGAAAAAATGTATTTTGTTATCTCTTAGGATATGCTACCCATGAAACATTGAAGCTACAAAACATTCTAATGAGCATACAACAAAACCCCATATTGAATAACCACAAGCATGTATGTATTTACACATTAATTATCAGGACATATCAGTGGAACAATTCAATATGTAGGCTTCATGTGGTGTATTTTTTACTTTACCCTTCACTAGAAAAGCAATTTAAATAGCTCCAAGATATTCCCCACAGGGCTATAATTAGTGCCTGAAGTGCAACCAAAAGAAATGTTGGCTGAAACCTGAAATACGAATATGTGGAATATTGGAATGAATTTCTCATTTACCTAAACAAAACAGACCCAGCTGAGGGACTGCAAGTTCTGGATGAGGCTGTCTCTCTACAGTATCATTACTATTGTTACCAGGATAAAACAAATTGTATGTGGCAAACACAATGTGATAACACAAGAGCTTGCTTTGCCAAAATTTCTGTTGTACATAGAGTCTCTAGTTAATCAGAAGTGAAATTGTCCCCGCATGCAAAGCCAAAATAAACAGGCAGTGCACAGGAAAGCTATCAGTGTGAGAACTGGGTATGTGACGGATGTTATACACAAACACCCATTATATGGGATGGGTTCAGGTAGATCTCATTGCCTTTATACTACTATCTGATTAATCACTCTAGAAAGGAACCCAGGGCCACAGCTGGCCCAGAGCCCAGCTGTTTTTCACGACTTACATCAGACTCTTCCTTGTGGAAAACTTCAGGTTCAGAGATGTCTATTGAACTCTGGGGTTTAACAAAAAGAACCTCCTATTTTCTGCAAATAAATTTCTCTTCTCAGTAGATAAACATGAAAATATGGCTGCTTCACTTCTACTTTTGCAGACTGAGGACTTAAGGAACAACTTTGTGCAGTTTGTTTCCCACAGTATTCATTTAAGAAACAACATACAGGCTGTGTGGAAAGTCATTGCCCTCACAGTTTTGTGCCTAAAACTGTTAAATTTTTTGCACAGAAAATTTTGACACCAAAATTCCAGTGATTTCCATTCCAGAAATCTCTTTTTCCTACATGACACATAGAAATACAGATACTACTGTTCAAATATATGAGAAATGCGTATGTGATTTGTTCACACACAGAAACCAGATTAATGTTTCAAAAAGGCATAGTCTGCAAACTATATACTTCAGTGTGAGGAAAGAGATTAATTTGCCAAAGCTGCTTTTCAGTATTGTTTTTTCAAATTAAGATTTACTCCACAGAAAGAATGGAGTGGTTTTTGGTTTTGTTTTTTTTTAAATGTTCAATATATCACCTGTTTCAGGGTGTGCATCCAAAACCAGAGGCATTTTGGCAAGTCCAAAACCAGCAATGCTATTCTGGCTTGTTTCAACAGTTTCCATGCATGTGTGAGATGGGATGAGGTAACCAAAGAGTTTTGGTTTCCAGTACACTTTGTGACACTGTAAGGAAAATGAACATTTTGGTTATATTTTCCTGTAACTCTCATTACAAATTTTCCCATCTTTCAGGATTCTTTTATTTCAATGAATGCAATGTAAGAACATTTCTGATATATTAATTATTTTTCTACATAATTTTGTACTGCATGCTGATTATCTGTGAAAAAGCTCATTTTTTCACAGAAGGCAAAGGAGTGAGATTTTAAGGTTAGCTTTGTGTGGGGCGGAAACGGCTGAAAACTGGAGATTGGTGAGGAGAGAGAGAGAGTAAAGTAAGTTCTTTTCAGAATTGTTTTTGCTCAGAGACCAACCTTGCACGTGGGAGATGTTAGAAAATACTGAGTGTGAGAGAATTCACGTATTTGTGTTTGCTTTGGGTTGTTTTCTGTCTGCTGAAGAAGAAATTAAATTTTCACAGAGTAGATAACAGATGTTGTTAAAAACCTGAAAGCATTCTTCCTGTAGGCTGGGGGCCTCTTTGTAAGGGGGGAAGGGAGATAAGAAGTTTTGAGATTGTAAAACACAGCCTGGTGAAGACTTATGCATGCTCCAGGCTCTTTGATATGTAATGCAGGGGTCAGGCCCTGCTAAAATGAGCTTAGCAATGTAAGTATATGCCTTTGTTTCTTTGTAATCCTGCAGCCAGAGAGGTGATGGAATAAATCTATTCTCTGCACTTCAGATGTGGGTGGTGGTTGTCTTGGTGTTAGCTGCATACATTTGATTCACACACTGTGTTCACATACTTCCCAAACAAAATAAAGTTTACTGTATGAAAGTTCATTCAGGTATCACTGAGCCTAAATATTATTTCATTTACTGGAAGGCAATATTCCAAATTCTACTTTGTTTGAATGCAAGAAGTTGATAACTGTGTGCAAACAGTAGAGTAAAGGATTATTATTATTAGCTTAATAAGGCAACCCCCATCTGCAGAAAACTACATCATATCAAGTTTAAACCACATCTGCAAAGTCATTAAGGCATCTGAGATACATCAGCAAAATGCAAGGTAGTCAGACCTAAAAAATTAGGCTTATTGGTAAGAAATGCAGGAAGGTGAACAAATTTTGCAAAGTGGTGGCTTAGGAAGTTTAGGGTATGGAAAATAATCAGCTGGGAATGAGCTACCCTAAAATAGTTTGTCCATGGAATTAGTAAGTAAAGTCTATATGAACCCATCCAGGAAATATAGAAGCAATACTATGCAAGCATAGAAAATGCTTAAACTTGCATGTCCCATTCTGGTATCCACACTGGAAATAATAATGCCAGAAAACAGAAAGAATGAAGTCTGATTTGGAAATTCTGACTAACAGAAAGAAACTCAATATACAAAACATTACTCTTAAGATTGCAGAACAGATTTTAAAGGTCAGTAAGTGGTGCTTGCATTACTGCATAAAAGTTCAAAAAGCAACAAACACTTCAGAATTTCAGATAAACCTGTAAAGTTTTTGTTTAGTAACTTATTTTATACAGAGAAATGTATTAGAATTGGATTGTGAGGCTTCTGCAAAGATGAGCCCTGCAAGAAATCAGTAATGAAACAAAAGAAAATTAACATTATTGTAACATCAAGGTGGGAGTGGAAGTTATTGTACAGGAAATAATACAGGCTTTGCTGGAAAAACACAGAGGTCAAGGAAATTATGTGTAGAGTATTTCAAAGATGATGTCAAGAAACAAAATTATTAGGCATTTTGACCTAAAAGAGAAAGAGCATCTTAGTGAGTCTAGTAATCATCACCTGCATTCAGAATTCAGGCTGGAAGATGTGAAGAAGCACTACTCTATTGAGAAAGGAGATGGACAGACTAGTTTTTAAGTGATCAGTGAGTGTGGCATGTCTATCATATCTAAATGAAATTTAAAAGGACATTAATAGAAAAATGCATCAGAAACAAAAATGGAGGGAGGGAAGTTAATTAAAATGAGGCACAATTTATACCCAAGATCAAATGGGCAGAAAACTGAGGCACATGGGCACATGAGGAAACCCTATTGTAACTTAAAAGAAAATCTCTAACCAGTAATTAACATTGGCCATGAAATGTTCTCCAGACAGAATCAGAGGGGAAAAGAATCTGATTTGTTATTCAACATAAAATGCTCAATGTACTTAAATGGCACAATCCCTGTGGTGGTAGAAAGCTGTACTGGATGATTTATGCTGTCATTTCCTGTCCTATGTCCTATGGTCCAATTCAATTTATCCAAGAGATCCCTTGCTCAAAATCTGTAATGATTAGATGTCGAGTTTTCTAACACCATAAGATGCACCATAAATACAGGAAAAAAGGCAGTTTACAGTGGAAATGAAAGTCAGAGACTTAGATGAGTAATAAGAGATATTATTTTCAATACTGAAGATTGCTACTGCCTTGCAAAGACATGGACATGAGATTTCAGTTAAGACTGGCTCTTCTCAAAAGATTTACAGAAACCAGAAAATAATACATGGATCAAGAAAACAGAGATATAGATAAAGCAACAACTGGATGGAATTTTGCTGATTTGGCTTATGACAAAAGGCAGGTGCAGATGATAGATGTTAGAACTATGAATATCAAGCCAATGGTGCTATGTCTTGTGACATCAGCAGGAAGAAATAGAATTGATAAAAAATTGAAGGACTTTTCACATTCTATTATGTAATCAGCACCCACTTCTAGTACAGAGCCAATCAAAGTTTAACTTAGTATGTTGAAGCATATGTCTATCTCTATATATCTATCTTATCTATGTTTAGATAAGATATATTTATATATAGATATATATATATAGATATAGACATATGCTTCATGTTTCTCATCACATGTCCATGGTCACTTTACATCATAGATGCAACCAGGATACATAGTATATATGCAAATTATATAATAGATAAATGCTAGGACCTAACACTAGATTATATTGGCACACTGCAAGCCATATCTTCTGAGACCATTCCCAAGTACAGCACTAACTCCTCTGATTGATTTTCAACGACTATTTTTTGCCAACTTATTTGAAATGTGCAGGAGGTCTCGTGCATGCAAAACATATCCATACAAGACCACAGACATGCATGAACACTGGTGTTATTTAGACTTAAACAACAGCTGTACAAGGTGAAAAAACCCAAAACGCAGTTTAAAAAATAATTTAAAAAATCTGCTGTGTATTACTTGAAATGTATTAAAACCCAGCCATTTTGACACATTTGACTAGAAGTCTTCCTGCTGTAATTTCTGCCTTAGATTTCTGAAATGCAGTTCTCTGGCAAAGTAAAAGGGAATAATACCTCTTGGTGTAGGCAACACATCCTCCTAGGAATAATGCAGAGACATGATGACAGGATAAATAAATGTAATAGAAACATCTCTGGTAGAACACTGGGAGCAACACTAGACGCTTGCAAATGATGAACAATCTCTTCCATTTTTGGAGCAGAAACATACAGTAATGATGATGATGATAGTAATAACTGTTAAATCCTTCTTATTGATTTCTCCTTTTCTTCCCTTTTCTCACTCACTTTTGCATGCAGGTAGGATACTTTAAGTGATTTAAGTGCTTGCACCCAGCAAGCACTTGGAACATACACTCTGCAGCCAAAACTGTTGAAGCAAGAGAGATGAGAAGGGGCAATGATCATGGCAGGAAGCTGAGTTTGCGCAAGAGGTTCAGCCACACAGCATCTGATCATTAACGTCCATCAAATATTTTGGATTGAGTCCAGCTCACTAAACAGAGTGGTGTCACAGCAATAAGATGAAGGTGCTTGTGCCCAAAGTTTCCATGCAGATTTCCCTTCCTCTCCACCCTCTCTAGGTTATACTAAGGATGACCTGACCAGTTGCTGATTTATATACACTTCCTGATGTGTACTACAGAAACAACATAAAACATGCAATTGGTGAGACACTGGAGAGTGAGATAACCAGATTTTTAGAATCCTTCAACATAAAATATCTACAGTGGTCACATACCCAGAAACTTGACTATTTGGTCTTTGACAAGCAGCAATGAGAGAACAAGTCTGAATATATGAAATGCTTTTCTCTCCAAACAATGTTGACACCACTGCAGAACACCAGACTTATTTGTATGAATACAAATGAACTAGCCTGAATGCTGCATGGCGGAGCCATGAATCAGCAAATTCAAGTCCATCAAGTGCTTATAGCATTGTGCTTACTGATTGTGAGACACCAACAGGCATCTTAAAAATGTACTTAGATTTCATATTTATGAATCAAGGAAGGCTTTTTGTTCTCCATTTTGTCCCAGATTCAGTACAGTCTTACGACATGATTTGGCCACGATCATGCTATGCAATGCTAAGTCTGTTTGCTCTTGAGCACAGGGTGAAATGTGACATTAGATACCTAATCTTTCCTTGAATATGTTACTTTTTGATATACCATGATTTGTTTGGCTTTTTTTCAGGCAAATTCTGCATGATTACAATGGATTTTTCTTGATATTATTAGGTCTACAAGTTCTAATGCATTGGTATTTAAAACACAGATATCTAGAATTTTCCACATAACTATGCTATTTTCAAGAAAAGGACCTTCTCAACTGAAAGCATGATATAATGGGAGGTCTATATTTGCATAGAAATTGTTTGATAGTAAAGTATCCAAGGATTCTCTTTGAACTTAAGTATGCAAATTTAATAAAGATGACATAAAATCATAGTACTTGTAACAGGTTTAAATACTGGTTTCCTTTTTCATTACCTTGCTCCTGGGCAGAATTTTTAGGTATATTTAACTTACATGTTCATTTCATGAATTCATTTATTCCTTAACAGCCTTTCTTAAACAGATTTGTCTGTTTCAATTCAAGGCATGTATTGTCTCTCTGTAATTCTGCACAGAATCTATGCAGTCATCTTTATTATTTTATGCAGGATTTGAAAGGTGTAACCATATTAGTTCAGCAGATTTAAAAATAATAATAGTTGTGAAACACATGGCACAAGATGTTAATTGCAATAATATGTGCTTAAGATAAATCAGGTGCTTTTTTCATGGAACCAAGTCTCTCAGGAAACTCAACTATGGATGGCTGTTGCATCCATTTCATTTTTAAGCAATGATTATAATAAATTTAAAATAATAATTGAGCTTGATTATGCTCTAATCAAAGTTATTATTCAGCATTACCTTTGATTTTCCTAATAAAGCCAGCCAGGCATAGTTTCCTTTTCAGACGTTTTAAAAAAATCTTGGCATTTCCTTTTGCTGCTCCATTAAAAAAATTCTAATATACACTTGTGTGGATACTTGCATAATAAATTAAGAATAATTGATTTTCAAGTTTTGTGTAGGTCTGAAAGAAGGTTTTGCCAAATTTTCCTGTACTGGTGTGTTCTGGGTAACCCAATATGTTATTGTATTCCATAGCTATCTGTGCCCAAAGTTGTTACTGTCTCTTTGAGACTCAGTGGCCAGAAAAGGAACAGTGAGGTTAGGCTGTCTGTTAGTCCTTTTTGAAGGTTGGGGCCATTCAGGAAAAAGTGCTCTTTCTCTTTTGTTCTTGCTGGGCGAGCTGAGATAGCACAAGGCAGACAGCAGCCACACCACCAAGCCAAGAAAAATAGAACAGCCCCTACTCCATATGGTTGCCCCAGACTGCCAGCAGTGCCCGGTCAAAGCAGGAGGGCATGGAATCCAAGTTGTCCAAGCCCCTGCTGCTATTTTTGCTAAGGAGAAGGCAAAGTTCCTCCATGAGTTCCAGCTGTTGACCCAGTTCCAGCCTCCAGGGACTCTAGGTTTTCTTTCTGTTTTGTTCTTTTTCCCTGTTGGTTTATATAGGGGGGAAGAGGGAGATTTTTACTTGCAGAGGTTTGATTGCTGTACTGTCCTTGTCCTCTGCTCTCTCTCACCACCCGAGGCTGTCTGCAGAAGGAACCATCCTGGGGGTAACAGTTGTTTGTAATTTTCCCCTTATCTCTCCACACACGGTCATCCATACAGAGTGCCATCTTGGGGGAGGGTTTCTCTGCTGTTTTTGCTTTTCTTTGTTTCTGGGGAGTCCATGAGGAATCCATGAAATTCAGCAACATTATAACTACTGATTATCACAGTTATTTTTTGCCTGTTCCTGTTTCATTTTTTAATAACTGTTTTAAACTGTTTTTATTTCACTTATATCTTCTTGCATTCATCTCTCCTTATTGGTGAATGGGGAGTGTCAAAACTAAAAGGGAGCATCAGCCCCCTTTAATTGTCTTAAACCAAGATACGATATTACTTCAACTGACACCACAGATGCAATCCTAGATGTTATATTGTTGCTGTTCAGTTCAATAAATCTGAAAAGGGAGAGTAAGGATCTGTATACAACACAATAAGCATTTTTTTCTGCCTATTATTATTGCACAATAATTGTGACTCAGGGAAATCTATGTTTGACTGAGTATGTAAACACGACCTTGAATAATCAGCCCATTTCTGGCATATTTGGTCACAGAAAATTCATCTTTTCTTCTTCCATTTGCCTCATCTTTTAAAATGACACAGCTTATGACAGTATCAGGAAATATAGAGAAAGTACCTTTATCTGAATACAGAAAGACATTACTTATTAAAAAGTAATAAAAGAAAGAGAACAGTTCATCTTGAAGTATTTCTTGGTCTGGAAACAGCCTAACAGGGAAGGTAGTAATTCCTAAAACATGCATTTACAATCTTTCAGTCTATATTACATTTTAAAGAATGAAAATTAGAGGTTAACTTTAAATGTTTTGTATTTCTTAGCAGTACATTTTTATGTAAGTTTTTAAAAGTACTTCTATTTCGTGAGTAGAAATGAAGCTTTTGTAGTCAGAGACAGATAAAATATCCAAATATATGGAAATATTTAGATCTATTCAAGACCTCACAGGCAGCTTCAGGCAGAACAAAGTTTGATAAAATGACATAAAAGTTACATTGTAAAACATAATAATTTGACTTGTATTAAATATGACTTCTATTATTTCTCAAAAAAATATACCAACCTTTTTCTGCATTGTTATCAGAAAAAGCCTACCTCACAAAACTAAATGCTATGTTTTCACTGTAGACTGGTGCTTATTTCACATACAGAACAATGTGCTGGTAAAATGAAATTCATCTGGGTTCTGTAGGGTACCTTCTCATATTACTGCTCTAATAATAACAGTGGAACAATAATGTTTGTAGGCAAGACCTACGCTCTTGGCAAGTTATTCCACATATTTATCCCCAGTTTGAGAACTTGAGATTTCAATGAGGAAATGGCTGAGTCCTTCTGGTGCAGAAATTCACGCTGAACTTTTCACAGTTGTCTTCCCTACATGAAATACGGCATTTAAACAAACACATATATATGCTTAAACAAAAAACTTCCTTGAGCAAGATACCCTGCATTCTTGCAGTTCCATTAGGGTCCCCTTCATCACAGTATTGTAAATTCTCTGAGACCAGACATAAATGGTAGAAGAACCATGGGTATAGACCTTTTTTTGCCCTGCAAGTCCCTATTAATATCATCCAACTTACATTAAGAAATCATGCAAAACAAAGCAAAACAGAAATGAAGAAAGATGGAAACACAGTCAAAGGCTTTGCTTTACAATTTTTTTGCACCTCAGATTTGATGAGCTGGCAGTGATGTGCAAAGTAGCATTCCTCAGTCAATTTATTTCTAATTAAATCACTCCCTCAGAGCAGTTTTAAAAGACACTGAGGATTATATATTTCAGATGAAAATGAACAGAGCTCATACTTCAGATGAGAGTGATCATCATCATCACTACAAAAGAAAAATATGTTCTCAGTTTTATGCAAAGGAAGTTTTCTTCTTTCCTTCCAAGTCCTTTGCCTTTCCCCATACTGAGCACCTGCATGCAGTGGGCACAGGTACCCTTAGAGGTGCACACGAAAGCAGATCCAGGCAATGCACTGCGATGCCAACCTACCATTCTGATGCCGTT
Source organism: Emberiza elegans (assembly GCA_024865655.1). Classification (NCBI taxonomy): domain Eukaryota; kingdom Metazoa; phylum Chordata; class Aves; order Passeriformes; family Fringillidae; genus Emberiza; species Emberiza elegans. The sequence continues at coordinate 3,643,238 of JALJVW010000201.1, forward strand.
CTCAAAGGCCTGACGTGCTAGGGAAGCAGGTCCATCCACCGTCTTACCATCGTCATCGGGCCCCCAGCTGGCACTGTAGATGTGGATGTGCTGGGGATTAAGGCTTAGAGACTTTGCTTCTACCATATCTGTCACATCTCCATCCAGCATCCGTACACCTTCAGAATGAAAAATACAATAAACTGTACAGAAAACCTCAAAATGTTTCTTTCTTTTTTTCCCCCCACAGAGAAAATTGTTGTGTATAACACTGAACTGAATAATTACAGGAATTCCTAAGTTATTAAAGAAAAAAAAAACAACAACAAAATCTGTTGGGTATCTGTTTTCCCAATGTCTCTAGATGGAAAAATATAAAAAGATATGAATATTTTCACCCTTCTTCAAGTTTTAAAAATTATATGTAATTTATCCACTATACAGCCTTCAAACTTCAACAGCAAAGTTTTACACTAAACAAAATTTTTTAAAATACCTGAATTTTGAAATGCTTTTATGTTACTTAAAGATAACAATTTTATACTGCAGTGAAATTGCATTACCTTCCTTGAGTCATTCACAGTTTCAATCATATTAACAGATGTAATAAAAGGATCCCTATAGACAAGTAAACTTGGCATCATTCCTTCATTGTATGAGGCTGCAATGAAAAAACTGGGGAGAACCCTCTTGTGTACAGAATGATTACCACACACTGTAGCATGGCAATTACAAGAGGTTATGAACAAATATGTAATGTTGATCAACCTGAAATTACAATATGATGAACATCCTTCTCTTCAGAAAAAGCTTTTTGGAGGTATAATCTGGAATTCTTATGCTAAAAGAATTGATTCATGTGGATTTGGACAAGTCAATGTCCCAGCACTTCACAATGTTTTAAATTTACTAGACTGAATGTAGCATGCTAAAATCTGAAAACTGAGAAAATACAGAAGTTGGTTTTTTTTCTAACTGTAAGACTTTGTGGTTAAATCTGAGAAAACTACCAATGCCAGTTTTAACTTAAATAACAAAAAAGACCTACACACAGCTAGTGAGACATGTGATCAAAGGGACACTAAATATTAAATAAAAATTTAATGAAATTGTATGATAGAGGGATGATCACTCTCACAATTTACAAGTTAGATGCTCTTTCTTAATTACAAGGTTACTCCTATTTTTAAGCCAAATTTACATATTTTTAATTACAGACACACTGCATTTTGCTTATGAGCTCAGATTAAAGAAGTTTGTGTGTTTACCAAGACTTTAACTTTCAATTGACAAAAGGCATAAGGGCTGCTTTGTTGAAAAAATACTTTTTCCCCCCTTACTCTATTTGACTTAAAAATGAAAAGTGATTGTACTTCTCAGTCACACAAAAGTTGCCTATGTTTTGTGAGATAATAAACTTCTATAAACTGTGATCTCACTATGAACTTTGCTTCATGAAAAAGAATCATTAAACCAATTCTGGGATTCTAGGGTTTTATTTTCTTCTCAGGAGAGAAAATTAATGACGGGTGAAAACTGTGTGCGGAATTCCTTTAAAGCATATAAAAGTATCTCTCTAGTTCTGAATAAAGGCAATAAAGGTACACTGGTTTTGCAAGAAGGAAAATAAAGCTTTCCTTTATGACTTTGTTAGCCAGTCTAAATATTATATTCAACCAATGAATAATAACTCAAATGCTGCCACTGGCACTTAAAGTAAATCACATGATTTTTTAATTTAATTTTTTTTTGTAATGGTGAAGTGGTCTACTTTTAAAGCAACACAGACAAGGTTGTGACTTAGGTGCTGTTCTCTCTAGCCAGCAATGGACAGACATGCTGCAAAGCTGTTGGCCAAGGCCAACTGTGTGAAGTTCAACCAGGCCAAGTGCCAAGTCCTGCCCTTTGGTTACAGCACCCCCATGCACCACCACAGGCTGGGGACAGAGTGGCTGGAAAGTGGCCCAGGCAATAGGACCTGGGGTGCTGCTTGACAGCCAGCTAAACATGAGCCAGAGTGTGGCCAGGTGGGCAAGAAGGCCAATGGCGTCCTGGCCTGTGTCAGGAATAGGGGCCAGCAGGAGCAGGGAAGTTGACCCTGTGATGCTGTGCTTGACCCTGGTGATGCTGCTTCTGGAGTTCTATTTCCAATCTGGGCCCCTCACGTGAAGAAAGACAATGAGGCGCTGGAATGTGTCCAGAAAAGGGCAGCAGAGCTGATGAAGGGGCTAGAGGCTGGGTCCTGTGAGGAGCTGCTGAGGGTGGGGGTATTTAGCCTGGAGAGAAGGAGGCTCAGGGGAGGCCTTATTGCTCTCCACTATTGCCTGAAAGGAGGCCATAGTAAGGTGGGAGTTGGCTTCTGCTCTGAGGCAGCCAGCAACAGGATGAGAGGACATAGTCCCAAACTGCACCAGGGGAGGTCCAGGGTGAAAGAATTTCTTCACTGAAGGGATTGTTTAAGCAGTGGAGCAGATTGCTTAGGGAAGTGGTGGAGACACCATCCCCAGAGGCGTTCAAGAAACAACAGGACATGGCAATTAGTGCTGTGTTCTAGTTTACAAGGTGGTGGTGATCAGTCAAATTTGGACTTGATGACCGTGGTCTTACCCAACTGAAATGACTCTGTAATTCTGTGCAAGATGATTCTCAACAACAGACATGTCACTGGATATTTGCACTGAAAATAATGCTCCTTCCTTCCTCCCTGCCCTTCTATTCCCACCCCCCAAAGTCTGCCATGGTTAAGTCTGCTGATCACACATCCTCCAAAATGCATTTGGCATGTGGTGATAGCACAACAAAAGCTATCCAAAAGGCAATTAGCAGACTGTGTTTGCAGATTGTTCCAAGACTTCAGAGCCCTATAAACTTTTTCTAACATTTGCAGTAACTGAAAAATGTTAAGTGGCTTTTTACTCAGAACAAATTTTCAATGAATCATAGTAAACATCCAAAAGTGAGCTGAAAGAAGTTTTCTTTTAAAATGCTTGTTTTTATTCAACATCTGACTTAAACTTAAAGAAACAGCTGAACTAATCCTCGTCAACTGAAGACAATATACATCTGTTGTGCCATAATTCAGTGTAACTGTTTTCCCATCAGGACTTGAGCCCAGCCAAGTAACTAAGCACCCAAATCCCCACAGATGTTTTACAACTTCCACAATCAGTTTGCAATAATAACAGCAAACTAACCAAGCCTTCCTATAAAAAAATCTCACAAGCTCTGTATGTGGTAATTTGTTTTGCGTGATTATTTCAGAGTTTAAATCTAAAAAAAAAGATCCATCCCTTTGGTGAACTGGTTTGTCTTTTAGTGAGAGGGACCTGTAGCTTTGCTGCACAGAAACCTGTATAATTTTTATAAGAAACTTCTCATAGCCTGTAAAAAAACTAAAGACTCAGATTGCAATTTTACTAAAATTTTCTTTTCTACAAGTTACAGCTCCACTTACGCCATTTTAAAAGAAGGCTCAGACTTTCCTAGAAACTTGTCATCAGATGTTCTTAAACATTTGGAAACAAGACAAGGAGTACAAACACATTTAGAAGAAAATTAGCATTATTAATGGATATCTTGTTAACAACTTAGCATCAGAAACATCATAAACTGGATTTGTTCAACTGCCAGTATTTTATGGCATATTGATGGGACAGTTTTTTTTTTTCCCTTCTGCTTGATACATTAGTATCCCTTATGTGTTCAGAAATGCTTTCTGGTTTGAAGTAAAAGATACTTATCTTGGTGGAGCAAATCCAACATTATTGTCAGCAGGTGCTCCTCTATATAAGAATGTAATTGCTTTACCTCAGCTTCTTCTCCAAAAATACCCCATGAGGGCCTTTAAATCCCTGGGAAACAAGTGAGCTGACACAACCACAGTATATTCACACGAGTAGTTATGGCTGCTCTGAAGGAAAGGAATGAGGCATGCCAAGTAGAGGTCAGCAGCAGCAAAGCTCTCCAACATATTCACCTAGTGGAAGAGGAGGCTCAACCTATCTTCCCTGGAACTTCCTCTTAACTCTGATTTTCTGCAGATTATTTGTTGAGCTTCCCGTAATCTTATTTCCAAATGCTGATCCTTTTAAAAGCTGGCACCTCAAGTGAGGTTTTATACACTGTTACTAATTTCCAGCTTTCTTTTAGGAATAAATAATAAAAAGGCACAAGTATCTAGTCTTTACTGTTTCTGTTACCTGTATACTGTGTCCACCTGAATCAGTTTTTACACTATATTTAGAAAAGACTGTGAGTCAGCTAATATGCCTGGAGCATATTTATTATTATTACACACTCCTAATGCTTAAAAATTAATAAACTATAAAGAAGTCACTGTTACTTCTGGAGAATTTTTCACAGCTATGTCAAAGCTGTTGCAGGTTGTGTGACTATTCCACTCAAAAATGAAACTTCTCTGGAAGGCATCTCTTTTTTCCATCAGCACACCAACTCTCTTCTGACTCTGGTTCAACAGCTCAGCAGATCTGATCTCATAACTGCTGGTTCATAGTTAAATGCCATGTCCACATGAGACAGCATGTTCATCTGTCACAAACTCCCTCACTTGAGCAGTTCTGATTTTCTAAACCACTCTGACACAGTAGTTTTGTGCAGGAAGGCTCTTCACCTCAAGGGATTTTTTTTTCTGCATCACTGTAATCTTATCCTGGATCTGGGATTATCTACCCTAATTTTGTTTACCCAGCAGAAAAACAGAAAGCTGGCGTGAGGATGATGTTGTGTGCTTTGGGTAATTTGAAATGCATCTGTGCTCACATTAGATTTGGATCAAACTTGTACTGATCCAGCAGAGAATAGATGCAGTATTTTTATTAATGGAAAGATGGTTTCAACTCTGCCCGCTCGTATGTTTGAACTGTCCTCTGGTGTACAAATAGGTAAACATGTTTCTGTTTTCACAGATGGGCTCTATTTTAGGCTCTATTTCGAAAGGCAACAATTAATGAATTTGAGCTATGACTTTCAGCTGAAAGCCAATATACCAATCCTACAATTTCATAAAAAGTACAGAATAAACTTCACTAGAAGTATTACAATCTGTTACAGGCAGGCTACATCCCAGGAGACATGCAGATGACATCTTGATAATCATTGTCATAAAACTACGCTAAAGACATTAATTCAACAGCCAGTGACAAAGAATTCACAGAAAACACTTGAAACTTCTTGGCTGAATGAACAAAAATATGTGATCAAGCATTGATTTTCAAGCAATAATTTTATCACCCATAGGGATCAAAAGAAAATTTGCACCAACCACAGGAAAAAAAAAGCATTATGTTTTGAGAGTGTTTCATTTGGGATCAATATGTAAGGCAATATAACATGTGTACCTTTACTTATGGTTTGTCGAAGATCATGGTTTAAGAGGTCTGAATCTGTGAGAAAATCCCAGTGTCCTAATTCTGGGGTCATGCTTTCATCAAAAGTTTGACTTTCTATTTTTTGATGTGTACTGGGAGGCAGTGCTCCAGAGAGCACTGCAGAAGGGCCACCACAGACAAACTCCTTCAGTACTGATTCTCTAAACTGAGCTTTACTAGCTAACACAGTGAGGCTTGTTCATACAAATCTCCTTCTCTTTTTGAGAAAGTTCTGAATAAACCATTTAGCACAAATGGCTCTTTGGCTACATTTTTTTTCTGTGGGAGATTGTTTCACATACCTCCAATCTTGGCATTAAAGGCGATTCCTACTGTGCAGTGTGAGTTGTTTGCCGTGGCTGCCACTTCTCCAGCACAACGGGTTCCATGCCTGCAGTCAGACAAACATTTTTCCAAGTAAGCACAAACCATTGGGATTAAGGCTTTGATTTTGCTTATCCTCAGGTGCTAAATGAACAACTACCCGTGATGTATCGCACTGTTTAACCCCTCACAGTAATTTATACCCATGTTACAATATACCTCTGAACATGTTTTAATATTATCACCATCACTTTAAACTCTTCGTGCCTACTGGAAACACAGTTTGTAATAAAGACATACAGCAATGATACATAATTCACAGCAACAGAAAGGAGTATTAGATATTGGTTCTCAATTTTGAACAAAATTTTACATTTAAACAAAATGTTTGTCCAGAATTCTCTAACAACCACTCCTATTGCTGGTATGTGTATGTTCATCCAACCTCTACCACACACAATATGCCATGAGGAAGATGAGGTAGCACCAGTGCCTACACTGCTGTTTACAGGTGAGGCTAAGACTGTATGCCAGGTATGCTCAAAGCTTAGGCACATCTTGGTCCTGCCTTGGGCAAACGCTGCAAGCCTGCTTGCCTTTCTGGGAGCAGTAAAAATGTCAAAAGCACCCATCACATCAGAGGTATGCTCTGTGCCTGGAAGCAGAGCTAAGCTGCAAGTGTTCAATGTCAAAAAGCTGCTGAAGGAAAACAAGAAATACTCAGTGGCTGCTCACCCCCTTCCCCACAGTGCAAAGCCACAGTAGGATGTTTAGCCTAGCCGTGATCCATGTGCTCTACAAGGTGACGCTGGCCAGCCATATTGTCCCCACGGTAGGAAAGCTGCCCTCATGTTTTGTGGGTTTTGCCTTTAACACGGATTTCACAGGGTGTTTTCTACTAATAAGTCATGCCTTCATCCTTGTCCAGTTAAGCAGCTCCATTGCAGAAATGCGACACAAGCAAGATGGAGCAGGCAGGGAACTTTAGAGAGGTGTTATGATGGGGAGATTTCCAGCCCACACAGCAAAAGAGATGGGAACTTGATAAGATGTAGACAGAAAGACAATATAAGGCTTGAGTAGCCAAAAAGAAAGAAGTTTAAGTCAAAGGGAGAAATAAAAACTACACAGCAAGCACTTCAGAGGAGGCTGAGATCAGTTGTGTACGCAGACACTCTTCTGGTGGTGGTTGGCAGAATTGCTTGCACACACATTTGGAGAACAAGGGTGCTTTTTAATTAAAGTTGATGCTCATATTACAGACAAGACTCACTGCTGCTTTCCTTTGGTACAGCTTGTTTGCGTAGAGTTATTCCTTATTTCTTTCTTATTAATTTTTTGCCCTTACCTTTTTTAAAGACACTTAGATGGGAGACACTAAGATGACTTGTTTGGAATGGATTAAAATAAAACAAGAACAACAAACAGGACTGGGAAAAAAGAGATGAAACAAAAAAAAACCCCAATATCAATGATCAACGCTAAACTGCTAAAATGTCAAAGACTAGAATTCAGTTTATTTGACAAGTAAGATATGCATAACCTATAAGAAAAGTGTAATTTATTCACGAAATCAAACTGAAAAGTTGGAAACTGATTAATTCTAAAGCTGGCTCAAGATTTCACAATAATATTATCTCAACTAATTTCCTATTGATCTGTCACAATTCATTATTTGGTTGCTAAACTTGACCAGAGAATTTTTCAAGACTGAACTTGAAGTTTATTTTTTCATATGAAGACTAATTTTAAAGCCTAATTCAGCTTAATTTGAAAAAAAAACTGTTTCCTTTAATCAGCAAATAAATGTCTTACCCATTTATAGAATTAATTTGAAAAGCCTGAAATAAATTATTCAAAACTCACAGAGGAAAACAAGTTTTGAAAAGATCCCTCTTTATTTTAAAGTATTTCCAAACAGTCTTCTAGCTCTGTGTTTGAAGTAATGCCTTTTAAGAATGTCTTAATATTTAAATGAAAAGACCTGTCTTAAAAATTTATATAAGATGTTATATCCAAATATCCCTTCATTTTATTATGGTTTTGCTAGGTGTCACATGAAAGTTTTGAGATGTTATCACTCAAACATCAAAGCACATGCAATTATACTTTAGAAATGTAGAAATACCTGCAGATATCAGCTTAGTGCATATAATTAATTAATAAATCATTACCTGCCTGGTAAAAGGCATGTGGCTAAACTTCCCAGACAGAGACTGCATTGCCAAGAAATCCCTCATAGGTACAAAGTTTGGGAAGATGTGATGGGAGGAATGTCTTTTGGTAGAGAAAGCGAATGGATAAAAGCCACACATGGAGAAGAATGGAACAAATAGCTGGAATTTCTTCTTGGCTCCAGATGGAATATGTGGATACCTGCTACTTTGGTAGCTACATCCAACAGGCCCTGTCAAAAAGATTACATTTCCACTGTATCATCAAACATGCTGGTTACCCCATGGCCGAGTAATGTGCGCAACACCAGTTCTGCTCACTTTCTCTACCAAAAGACATTCCTCCCATCACATCTTCCCAAACTTGGTACCTTTGAGGGATTTCTTGGCAATGCAGTCTCTGTCTGGGAAGCTGGAGTTTAGCCACAGGCCTTTCACCAGGCAGGGAATGATTTATTAATAAATTATATGCACTAAACTGATGTCTGCAGGTATTTCTACATTTCTAGAGTATAGTTGTATATGCTTTGATGTGCTCTCTTGGGATGCCCTCTTTTTCAGAGAGGGAAACTTCCTACACATAAAGCCAATGCATTAGTCGTAAGAAATAAAAATCCAAATTAGTCATTACTATAAATTAGAGCAGAATCCCAGGGTTGTAACCCATAACATGAACTAAACTATGTGGTTGGTGGAGATTGAAAATTATAGGAATAAAGGAATTTTAAATGTTATAACAATTTCAATCCTCTGGGAAGAGAAAGAATGGAAATTTGGGTATCCATTGGTATTTGTAGGAAAATTCCTGAGTTGGAATTTATTTTTTGCAAAACCCTTCTTTACTTAAACTTTCAAATGTTTTCAAAGTTGGCTCCTAAACTGCAATAAATCCTCAACAGGAAGTGTGGTATCTGTAGACTTACAATGTAATAACAGCTGGAGAAAAACATATTTTAACAGCAATCATCAGAAATACACTTTATTGCATCCCAGACTAATGTCTTATATAGCACTGAAAAAATATTATTTTAGAGCTGTTCATCTATAAATGTTCTCTAATAATCTGGAGGGTGAAAAGCACATTCCAAATTGACAGGAGGTTGAGATGATTTTCTAGATACATCTGAGTAAGGACATAAAAAGGAACTGTCAAACATTAAAAGCCTAGGCAAGCAAAATATCAATCTTTTGCCTTTAGAACATCATCTGCTACAGCTGAAAAACAGCAATAATAAAACTACCTCCCAAAGGAGAGATACTTGGACATTAACAGTGGAGAAAGATGAGAGAGTAAATATGAAAAACAAGTTACACAAATCTTCAATGTGAGATATCAAGAAAAATGCCAAAGACCTGGGTGTCATCACAGGCAGGATACTGTTTCTCAGCATCGCAGTGTTGTAATGTGGTTACAGCACAGGACTGGAAGATCTCCAGTCAACGTCCCCAGGGCTAATGACTTTTTGCATGATTATGGGAAGTTGCTTTTAGAACAACTTGAAAATATCTCATCTATTTCTCACAAAATCAAAGATGACAGCATTAAAACAAACACATGGAACACTTCACACGTCAGACACGCAAATTTTAAACTTAACAGCATGGGTAGCAGCAATGCTGACTTGCCACTCTCTCAGCATTTGTTTGCTATTAGCAGTTAATTTGTCACAAGTGTGAAGTTCTGATGCAAGCCTAGGAAATGAATATTCCTCTACACTTTCATTAGCCTTTTACAGTGTTATTTTTGTGAGTGGGAAAATTAACTGAATATATAAAACAAATATGCCTTTTTTCTTTATTTTCAAAACAAACAATGAATAGATGGTCTGATGGAGCTAATGAAATAAGATGTAGAATAAAAAATATCAAACAAAACCAGTAAATAATTTATATTTAGCCAAGTATATAGTCTAATGTATGAAAAATTGAAAAAAATACTGATGTCTTAATATGCTTTAATCTAAGACAAAATTTTTATTCGGTCTCTTTTTGGGAAGGAAAAAAACCACTGGTGAGAAGAAATACAGCAGTTCATTCACCAGGACAGCAAAACTTTCAGCTGAGCTTTTTTTCTCATACTGCCTTTCATACTAACTGTACAGTAACCTTCTCAAGGTGGATGATCCAACTCTTGCTCATAAGTCACTAAAGTAAATTGCAAGTAAAACTTGCACAGATCAGCTGCTGTGCTCTGGAATTAAACCTGTTCAACAGTAACAACAAGGCTAGTATTACCTGGGAAGAGTATATGACTACCTAGACGTACCTAATGAAAAGTACTACTTTGTCTCCTTTTGAAACTTGAAGCTTCTTAGGCTTCGGGAATCCCCTGCCACATAAGCAAAAAGTTCTTTTTATAACCAAATGCCAGTTCTTTTTATAACCTCTCAACCAGGTCAGCTGAGAGGCTGTAGAAAGGGTGGAAAATCCTAGAACAAGGACATTACAAGCAATTCTGGCAGTCTCTTTTTGTACAGCTTAAAGAATAGAGAAGAAAAGGAGGCTCAGAGGAGACCTTATCACTCTCTACAACTCTCTGAAATGGAAGATGTAGCAGATTGGGTTGCTTTCTTCTCAGCAACAGCAACACGACGCAGTCTTAAGATGCACCAGGAAGGGTTTAGGCTGGACATTTCTTCACAGCAAGAATTTCTTCACAGAAGGAGTGATGGGGCATTGGAATGGGCTTCCCGGGGAGGTGGTGGAGTCACTGTCCCTGGAGGTGTTTAAGAAAAGACTAGATGTGGCACTCAGTGCCACCATGACAAGTTTGAGATGGATCATAGGTTGGACTTGATGGTCCTTTAATCTAGTTAATCCTGTGATTCTGTAGCACAAACACTTGGTAAGAACTGAATACCTGTCTAAACTTTTCTCATTCCTAATCTCTGAGATTAGATAGCTTTATCACTTTGCTCATGACATACAAAAAAAAGACAAAAAAAAGCTCAAGTTGAAATCTTGGCTAGCAAAATGGTAAGAGGAACAACTACCTGGACAGGTATGCATGTTAATGAGGGGAAAAGGACAAAATGAGGAATGTGTTTTTATACAAGGAAAAAAATGGAAGTACTTTTTAAAAATAGTTAATTTAGCTAATTTCTTATACTTGGGATTACTGCTTCAACACAAAATTTAAATTCTCTGTTCCTAATTCTCTGAGTCTACAACAGTCTCAGTGACTAGAACACAATCCTAGAACTGAAGATTTTGCAGTATCCTAATAACATGTCTTGCTTAACTTTGAATAACAGCAGGGTGACACTGTACTCTTGCCCAATAAAGGTATCCTTGAAACCTCCCAAGGCAACTGCTAAAAATAACAAACAGAATAAACCACTTTCCCAGGACATCTCCTCCTTCTTTGGGATACCAGCCCTCTCTCATATATTAATACTGCCAGAAGATGACAGCAGTAAAGTAACCTATATTGGGTCATTCAGGACTTCAAGTATCTCTGGCTGAAATCCACAGTATTTCCACAAAAAAGAAATACCTTGCTTCTTTTGGGGAAGAAGCAAGGTATACAGGGTATACAGCTGCCCCTCTAACAGTTTTGTTGAAAAACTTGACAAAAACTCTCATGTAAGTAAAGAAAGATATAAAGTAAGTGTATTTAAATGAGAAAAAAATCTTTGCAGACAGCTTCTTATACTATTTTAACAATATTTTTTTACTTTAATTTACGCTTGTTCATCTCAAAAAGGAAATACAAAAACTGAAAATGAAATATGAAAAATGAATATAACTGACATATGTATATTCAGAATGAGATTTGAAAAATGATGCCTCACAGTAATTCTTCACAAAAAAATATGGATAATGAGCATAGTTTCAGGTTTTGTCTTTTGAGTCTAAAATTAATCCTAATTTGGGAACAAGGCCTCAGATTGCAAACCAAGTTAGTGTCACTCCCAATGTTAATTTACACAAACCAGAAACCCTTAGTTCGCTTTATGAATGGTTCCTATTAATTTAATCTTCTGGTTTATATCTTCTTTCACTAATGAACTGTTATCAGTGTTTCTGAATATGGCTATCCAAAGTAAATGATCTATTAAAATTTTCAATAGTCTTTGAAAGCTTTAGAGTACGAACTGGAACACGACAGAATTATTATTTAGGCTATGCCATGTATTTGCTATTCCAAGGAAAGTCCACCCATATTTACCCAAGATATCCTTAGAAAATAAAGTCTTGGACACAATGAATAAAGCTTGTTAGAAAGTTGCTGCTAAAAATTCCAAAGATACCACCTACAGTGAACACTCTTATACTTGGGAAAGGACTGGCTGCACTATGATGTCTGTGCAGTAAGAAAGCTTTGGTTGAGATGGATACAGGTGAAGCAGTTTGTCATCTCTTTTTTGAAAAAGTGATTGACTAAACCACACAAATTTGATTTTGCACTTGCACACATTTCATCACTTTTACTATAATATCTAAAGTATTTTAAAAGTAATACTTTTTGGATGTAAGAAGAGACTTCCATTCTCATTCTCATGAAGAAGTACCAAAAACTTGAACTGCAAATCTGACACTAAAGGAAACACCTCTATTAGAATAGCCACATCTTGATAAAAACTTGCAGAACAAATATTTAAGTTCGACACAATTTTCTTTGTTCTGTAAGCAAATCACCATACAACTTCTGTAAACAAAGCCGGGAGTAAAACTTTGGGCTGCAGTTTCTTAGCAACCCTGCACAAACTAGCTAACAACATTTAAGGCAGTGAGAGACAGGAATATTTCAATGAGAAGCAAGAATGTTTTCTTCCACATTATTCTTGCCTATGGTAGATGTTTGCTCTGTGAATTAGAAGACTTGATACTGCAACGTAATTGAGCATGAAGAAACCAAGTGATGTGATTTATTTGGTTTAAGATTTTCATCAATTTGTTCTTATAGCTGCCAAGTTGATTTCTAAGGTTTCAGGGGTCCTTGACCTGCTTTGGAGATAGATAGTTTCCTATGTATTTGAACTGTCTTATATATCTGTAGACACCACAATTTCCTCTGAAAATATCTGCTGTTGTTACATATAATACCTGAAATTATATGAGTTAAAGGAATCAAAGGAGTAAAGTTGGTTTTCTACTTTTTTTTCCACCTCCATTGCCCTGACAGTTATACGACGCTTTACAAAGACAAATGGACCAGCACAGCAACTGTGGGATCAGCAACTCTGCAACAGCTCCATGTTTGAATATTTCCCTGGACTGTAGGACCCTTATACCAGAATGTGTCTACTACATATGCAAAATGTAGCTTATACTACCAAAGATCCCTTGGTCAACTTAACACTGAAACTGAGCTTGCAGGAATAATGCTTGAGATATCTGTTGCCATAAAGAAGCGTTCCAAAGCTATTAGTTACTAAACTCCTGAGAGCCAGTCCATTTTTAAAAGTCTGAGATATTGATCCTGGAAGACAGCTGGCTGCCATCCAGTCACTTGTTTCCTCCTTCCTGTTGGGATTGGTGGGAGAATTGAAAGAGCAGATGAGAGAAAAACTTATCATTTTGGATAAAAACAGTTCAATAAATAAAGGCAAAGAAAAGAAGTAAAACACAATTAAGTGAGCCATAGGCAATTACTCAGCATGTCCCACAATCAGACTTAATGCCCAGCCACTCTTTCATCAACACTCACTTTGACAATAACCCCCACAGCTTTAGTTCGGAGAACACTGTTAAATGCCACAGGTTATCTCTGACTAGCTGGAATCCACTGTCCCAGCTCTGCCACTTTTGAGCCTCTTGTCCCTGATCAGGCTCCTTGAATGAGATGGCAGTGTGAGTAACTGAAACGCCTTGGTGCTCTGCAAGCGCAGCTCAGCAGTAGCTAAAATATCCATTATCAACACTGTTCTGGTCACAAATACAAAACATAGAACCATGACATAAACCAATGTCTGTGTTCTTTCACAGAATCACAGAACAATTTAAGTTGGATAAGACTTTCAGGACAAGTGAAGTCAACCTTTGACTGATCACCACTATGTAAACTACATTATGGCATTCTGTGCCACATCCAGCTTTTTCTTGAATGCCTCTGGGGAAACTGACTCCACCACCTCTCTAGGCAGTCTGTTCCAAAGCTTAACAATCCCTTCAGTGAAGAAATTCTTTCTGATGTCCACCCTGGACCTCCCCTAGTGCAGTTTGGGACTATGTCCTCTCATCCTGTTGCTGGCTGCCTCAGAGCAGAAGCCGACTCCCACCTTACTATGGCCTCCTTTCAGGCAATAGTGGAGAGCAATAAGGCCTCCCCTGAGCCTCCTTCTCTCCAGGCTAAATACCCCCACCCTCAGCAGCTCCTCACAGGACCCAGCCTCTAGCCCCTTCATCAGCTCTGCTGCCCTTTTCTGGACACATTCCAGCGCCTCATTGTCTTTCTTCACGTGAGGGGCCCAGATTGGAAATAGAACTCCAGAAGCAGCATCACCAGGGTCAAGCACAGCATCACAGGGTCAACTTCCCTGCTCCTGCTGGCCACTATTCCTGACACAGGCCAGGACGCCATTGGCCTTCTTGCCCACCTGGCCACACTCTGGCTCATGTTTAGCTGGCTGTCAAGCAGCACCCCAGGTCCTATTGCCTGGGCCACTTTCCAGCCACTCTGTCCCCAGCCTGTGGTGGTGCATGGGGGTGCTGTAACCAAAGGGCAGGACTTGGCACTTGGCCTGGTTGAACTTCACACAGTTGGCCTCACATTATCAATCCATCTTGTCCAGATTCCTCTGCAGAGCCTGCCTGCCCTTCAGCAGATCAACATACACCCAACCTGGCACCACCCACAAATGTACCACTTTACATTCCATTACCTCTCCCAAATCATCAATAAAGATATTGAACAGGACTGAGCCTAACACAGAGCCCTGGGAGCACCACTAGTGACTAGATGTCAACTGGATGCAGCATCATTCACCACCACATTCTGGGCCTGGACAGTCAGGTTTTCAACCCAGGGAAGAGGGCACCGGCCCAAGCTCTGAGCTGTCAGCTTTTACAGGAGAATAACATGGAAGACAGTATTAAAGGCTTTGTTGCAGTCCAGGCAGACAACATCCACAGCCTTTCCATCATCCCTTCAGCAGTTCAGTCGGTCATAAAAGGAGATCAGGTTAGTCAAGCAGGACTCATCTTTCCTAAACCCCTGCTGCCTAGGCCTGATCCCTTGGTTGTCCTGTATGTGCTGTGTGATTACACTCAAGATGATATGTTTATAACTGTGCTGGGTACCAAGGTCAGGCTGAAAGGCCTGTGGTTCCTTGGAACTTCCTTACAGCACTTCTTAGGGATGGGTGTCACAGTGGCCAACTTCCATTCATCTGTGATTTTCCTGGTAAGCCAGGACTGATGACAAATAATGGAGAACAGCTTAGCAAGCTCTTTCAACAGCTTCCTCAGTATGTTTGGATGAATCCCACTCTGTCCCATAGACTTGTGAGTTTCCAAGTGGCACAGCCAGTCTCTCATGAATTTGTTCCAGATTGAAGTGGGTCTACTCTACTTTTTGTCCCTGTCCACCAGTTTAAAGGGTTGGTTGTCTTTACTGTTAAAGACTGAGGTAAAGAAAGCATTAAGTTACCTCAACCTCTTCCTCATCACTGGTGATATTCCCGCCAGGTCCAACAATTAATGGAGATTTTCCTTGGCCTTCTCCATGTTGTTAAAGTATTTATTAAAACCTTTTCTATTATCTTTTACAGCAGCAGCCATATTGACCTCTAGTTGAGATTTCACCTTTCTAGTTTTCTTTCTTCGTGACCTAACATCACTATATTCTTCCTGAGTTGTCTGCGCCTTCTTCCAAGGGTCATAAAACCAAAATTTTTTATCTGAGTTCCTGCAAAAGTTCCCTCTAACACCAATTTTCTTCCCTGATGACTCACCTAATAGGGTGGTCTGCTCCTCTGTCTTTAAGATTTCCATATTAAACTATGTCCAGTCTTTCTGCATCCCTTTATTATGAAGAACTGATCACCTTAAATTCATGGCCGTGAGCTTGCTCTGTTACATTCTGTATTTAGATATCTTCCATTCCATATGTCTATTTCACAAGATTTGTATGATAGTATATTATCAGTCACTGTATATTCTGATTCATGTTTTTATCCACACTGACACCAGTCTGCATCATCTGAAGATATCTCAGGTGCTTGAGCAACCTCACTTTACTTAAAATCTCCACACTTCTGTGTAACGGAAGTCCCAACAACACAGAAAAAAATACTTCTCAAAAATGTTTTTCATCAGTTCTACTGAAATCAGACCTAAGCAGAAATGAAAAATATCTTATGAATACAAGAATGCAAATCTGGACTTCCATGCTTAGATCTCCTTGGCAGGAAAAGAAGTCCTGGAAGCCTCTGGAGATCCCAAGAACAGTCTGGGGGAACTGTCTAAGGGAAAATTTTCTTTCATGCAAGGAAGTTACTGACAGATGCAAGGACACTAAAGTCACAACACAAAAAGGAGGAGCAATACAGTGATGTGCACACAGGTCATGGATGGATCTTCTTCTAGTCTGCATACTCCATTTTTCATAGTGGATGACTGCTGTGAAAAAATTTTAAAGAAATTAAGATTATGTAAATCTGGATCTGCAACATATTCCAGCTCAGAGACATACTTCCTACCCATCTTAAATTCTGAGTGAAATTTCAACTGTGCTGTGCAAGATATGTACTGTGCTTAATCCTAAATTTCAATTGATGCTGTTCTGCATTAAACAGACCTTCCATTTCTCCTTAAAGAAGCATTTCAAAGATGAATGAGGAAATTGCTGAAATAAATGCAAGTCCTACTTTTATCTGTGTTGATAATTGCTTTTTAATGAAACTTATGTAATCGATTCAGCAGGAGTAAAGTTTCCTTTTACTTGGAAAAAGGGTTTACTTGGTAGTCTAATTCTCACACACTCACTTCAGTGCAGAAGAAGTTAGCAGCTGTTCATCTGATGTTCATGGAGTCTTAAGAAGAGAAGTGCAGGGACATAAGTTTGGACTGAGAGGAGAAGTAAAACATACCTTCTCACTACACTGTCTTTGTCATTCCTTGACAAACCTAGCCAACAGCCTCACCATCACACATTTTGGCTAAGTAAGCAAGCCATAGTCTCCTCCTCAGTTTTCTAACACCAGATACTTGATGGTTGCTTTGAGTCTGTATAGCAGTACAAGTAATTTTTAAAGCAGGTTATACTCATCAGTGCGATCTACATCTGTGATATGCACTCCTTTACTTCTATTTCTGAATTTCTCTATCTTGATTATTTTCCTTCAGGAAAAGGAAAAAAGACAATTCATCTTCAAGAGAGAAATCTGACCTGGATAAAATGTCTGAGGTAAACATCTGACCATATCTTTAAGAAAAATTACAGAATCACAGAAATATAAATCAAGGCTATGAAAATAAATCTGCCAGGAGCCATAACCTTATAAATGCACATATTTTAATTTGTAAAGAAAAGCAGCACTTGAAAATTTCTTATTAAAAACCCCTAGTAATGCCATTAAGACATTCATTTCTATCATAACTTTGTCAAGTTCAACTATTAATAGTATATTTATAAAATGCTTCCCTTTAAAAGCTTTTGATACTGGATTCAGAATTGCTTTATCAAACCTATAATTAGAGGTCAGCCTTGATGCCACAAACATTAGAAGGGTAACCAATGCTATACTACTGCCAGCTGAAAAATCTCAATGAACCACATTTTGCACTGCCTTTGACTGTGCTGACTAACTGTGAAATCGTCTGGCAAAATAAATAACCATGGATCAACATGGATCCACTCTTTAACCTTCTCCCATACCTATATTGTCTGAAAAGTGGAAAGCACAGAAAAAATGTATTTGTGCTCTCAAATTCTATTCAGCTGTATATGTATACATGCATGCAACTTGAAAGTGGTTTATCATTTTACCACATCAAGACTAGCCTACTGTAGCT
This sequence comes from Emberiza elegans, assembly GCA_024865655.1. Taxonomy (NCBI): domain Eukaryota; kingdom Metazoa; phylum Chordata; class Aves; order Passeriformes; family Fringillidae; genus Emberiza; species Emberiza elegans. The sequence goes on from JALJVW010000201.1 coordinate 3,661,062, forward strand.
GCAAATTCTCCCCTACTAAGTTCAAAACCTCAAAATACAGACACATACTTAAAAAAAATAACTACTCTGGGAAAAAGAACATCTGAAAAAAACCTTTCACATCTAACTCTTGATAGAAAAGAATTCAGAAAAGTTTGTATCCCTCCTATTGTTGACTTTGAATTGTAAGGGAATATCTGACTCATTGCGATCAGTAATTTACATAAAAGCACTAGAAGCAGTTGCATAATGCTTCAGAATTTAATTTTATTTGTGAGCTCATTGTCTGGTACTTCAGTAATTAGAAACAGAAAGAAGACTTTCCTTAAGTGTTGTGGTTAAATGTTTTGAGACCATGAGAGTCTTATACATCATAAAAAGGAAGAGCACTGCTCATCAAACATCAGTTAAGCAGTAAACAATACTGCTGAGTGACTGATACCAAGGTATAGAAAAAAAAAATTCATATTTCAACTGAAATTCTAGTGGAATTTGTGTTTTCTTTATTCCTCTGTTTCACTCCTCTCACTTTCAATGACTACTCAAAGAATTTGCTTTCTATGGCTCTCAAAAATTATAAATTATACACTTATGGTTGTCAGACAGGACTATGTAACACAGTGTGATAACATAGTGAGCAGATTAGAAGAGTTTAACAAAAGGACAATTTTTGGCAGTCTGACAAAACCTTCATGACAAGATTTTCCACTATTGAAACTGGAACCTGGATCAAAAGGCTACTTAACCAAGGCTTGTAGTCCAATGAATTTTTTGTGGCTTGTGAATATGAAATGCTGTCATCAAGGACTGCTCATAAACACCAGTGATGAGGGGTGCCTACCATGGGTAGGTGAATTGACTTAAGAGAGACTGCCCCTCCTCTAGCCTGGCTAATTGTCTTCAGCTTCCAGCAAGTCTAAGATCCCATTTACTTTCAGAAAACTTCAAATGGACAAACATTTTCTTCTGAAATAGCAAAGCATGAGAACTTCAAGACATGAACTTTTAGTTTGTTGTCTGTTCTGTTTTATTGCACACCTCATCTCCTCCCATAGGTTAAACACCTGTTTTGTGTTAAAAGAAAAACATTATCAAATGCAATATATAGTAACGATTTGTGCTCCATGTTTTTACAACAATTTCCTTTCAAGAAAATAAAGTTTTCTGCTTAAAGATTCTACCCACGTGTTTTCAGTTCTACCCCAAGAGAGAAGAAATGAAGCATGTATGATGATCGCCCCTGAGGTACAGCAATCTGAAGGATAAGCATGTTGTATAACAGCACCTAAAGACTCTAATTACCAGTTAAAACAGGAAGTGAAGAAGAAATTGCTCCAAATGAACCTGTAAAATTATTATACTTCATCACAGTACAATTCTGCAAGCAGCAAATTTTATCTTCCTTATCTTTACAATTTTACCCTGGAACATTTAACTGTGGCAAGCAAGCAACAACTACTGGCAAGATCTAGTATGTCATGCAGTAAGATATTCTCCATGCACCAGCATGCCCCATGGCACTTGGTAGGGTCATGACTTAGTTCTGGCCAGGAGAGGGTTAATTTTTTGCAGCAGCCAGGAGGGATGAGGCCACCCTGTATTTGATACCACCTTGAGCCATGAAGGGGAGAGAAGTGCTGTTCAGAGGGGTGTTGTTTGTGGGACTGCTGGTTTGTAGGACTTCGAGGTCTGCAGTGAGCAATCACATGTGGATTGTTCACCTATCTTGCACACTCTCTTATTGGCCTTATTTCTTTGCTGTTCCCAGCAAACTATTATCTCAGCCAATGATCCTCATCTCCTGTGTCTCCAATTCTCCTCTCCAGCCCCACTGTAAGGGAGCAGGAAAAAGTGAAAGGACTAACACAAGGTCTTTAGTATTTATTGAGAACAGTAAACTGTGGAATACCATTTCTAAACCATGACAGGTCACTAGATTGTAACTTGGAGATTAGCTGATAAATCACTAACAATGTTCCTTGCAAAAAGCAGCATCTCAGTCTGTAAGCTGAAACAGACTGTACTTCACTACTAACATCTGCTAAAATTGCAGCACAGTAGGATGTGGCCATACCATCAATGAGTTTAGAATCAGAATACAACCAAAACACAATAAATCAGGATTGCAGTCACTGACTGCAGCTGCTATACCAATGACCTCTGACTGCTTGGTTCAGATCCTGGTCATTTCACAAATGAACATGTCACCAGTTAGAGAAAACAATCCAAAATCTGCAGTTTCCTAAGAATCCTAACCGAAGTCCATGAAATTTGCAGCGACACTGAGATACACTAGACACCTGACATTTAATCATTGGTACCTGGAATCAACAATACCATACTCAGTGTAAGCATTTAATTCTGTTGATCTGAAACACATATACACATATACACAAGTGAATTCTCTAGCCTAAACTACCTCCCCCTCAAGGAGTATTTCTGTGCTATCAGAGACGCTTTTCTGGCACTAAACAGACTGCACTCAGCCAGTTGACAACACCACTTCATGCTTTTGGTTTTTCAGCCTCCAGAGGCAGGAGAACGTCATGTTGAAAAGTCAAGGTACAGAAGAATATCAAACACAAATGAGATCCCCTCTGAAAAAAAAGGCCTTTACCCAAGAGCTAATATCTTACTCCAGCTGAAAGCACAAGATACAGCAGTGCTTCTCTGTATAGTTTATCCTCCCTTCTGCTTTGTCTGCAGGACACAATACAGCAAATTTTAAAATAATAGCAACAGGTGCATACCAGCACTCAAACTGCATAGAAAGATATTCCCAATTGTTAGCATTTCTTTCTGTCACACTGCTGCTGTGGAACCTTTTGGAATGATCTTTCAAGCCACCAGTGAGAGACTTGAGGCTCTCTGTGTTTGCTGTGCTCATTTCTTCAGGTATCTGCACTGAAGAGTGTCACAGCAGGCAATAAAGCTTTTCAATTTTCTTCTATTGACTATCCAGGCAGAAACAGAAGATGATCTGCCTGTCAAGTATTTTGTATCCAATATGATTAAATGACTCTGGATGTACTACAGGCCTCACCCTAAACAGAGAGTATAATGTAGCAGTCTACCACTCTGTGAAGAAAATTATGAGTTTGGTGTTTTATTGGGCATCCATGTTAATGTGACTGGCAAATGGAAGTAATAATGAATCATAATGGATGCCATGGCAAAACAATGCCAGTGTGTTGGATCAAACAGGACTGAAAATCACCAACTCACTAATTTTTTGTTTGTGAGAAATGCTGTGAAGTTCTCCCCATATTGCAAAGTTTAGACATAAGAGATTCTGTTTCTAATAACTTTTGAATGACAAGAATTGTTGTCTCTCAAAAATCTTACACTCATTAAAAAGCAATTTAGAAGGTTATTGAAATAAATTATTTATGTAGTGGGATGCATCATCGAAAAATGTTGAAGAGGCATCCAAAGAGTGACTCAGTATCTCCAAAACAGAAATAACAGTTCACTTTTACTTTTTCTTATGTAAGTTTAATAAGAACTGCGTTAAAGTCAACTTTTACTTTTTCTTATGTAAGTTTAATAAGAACTGCGTTAAAGTCAACTGGTATTATTTAAAGGAGTTTTTTTAGAAGTCCCTCTGTTTTATAAAAGTACCCATCTCCATAGTAAAACCTAAGCTTTGAAATATAATCCCTAAGAAATTTCTTATGAAACAGAAGTAATTTTTGTTTGGTCAAAATAAAAAAATACTATGAACAGTTCTGTTTTATTCCTGAGGCTATACAACAAGCACAGTACCATTTCAGTGATCCCATTTGCATTCTGTTATGGACCTGAGACAGATAATGCCTAGTTTTATAAACATAGATGTTAACAAATAGCAGTGGAATAACAGAAAAAAGGATAAAGCAGTAAACCAAAACAAGATGCCTTGCATAGCACAAATTACTTCATCCACAGCTGACTGCCTCTGAGCAAAAGGAAACTCTAGTGTAAGTCTGTACCATTTAGAAGCTTTGTGATTTGCTGGCAATTTGTAGAAACCAAAGGAAACTTTTGGCAGTATGCCAACATACCATAGTAGTTAAAGAAATTATCATCCCACCCATTTTGACTACAAGCCTTGAAATACTAGTCTAATGCTTCTTCCTACCCTCCTGTTCTTCTTAGCAAACAGAAGATTTAACATAGAACTTCCAAAATGTAATTTTAGAAAGTGCCACTCTGGTACTCACACTAAAGTAATCTACAGTTTTTTTCCTGCCCCTTTTCACTAACCAGCAACAGAAAGTTTTCACTCTAATTAAAAGTGAAAAGCTAGCACACAGATCCAATGCTCTCATGTTTCACAGCTGCATGCAGAGCCGCCCAGACACCTGTTTATTTTTATAGCAATTCCTTTTGCTCTTTATCATTCCATCCCTTAAAGCTGGATTATAAAATGAGGCAGAATAAACTACATCATCATGAAAATGACAGCACATTTGTACATCCCACCTTCACTGAAAAACACAAATCCCTATAAACCAATTTTGTCTGTCTAGCTGCTACTGCAGGAAGCAGGAATCAACCAAACTGATCTACACATTATGAAGTCTTTGTAATGCATGGCTTTCAGAATGTTCCCTGCCTGTGTTTAGCTCAACTTCTGACACAAATTGAGTATCTAGTGCCAAATAGCTATGTATGCTGGACAATCTGAATTCCAGCCCCAATTTCTGAAGATATTTTAGATACAAAAAATATGGACAGGGTATTAGTAATGCTTTTCAGTACTCATGCAGTGGTTTAACTCTTTGTTTAGTCTAGGGGCAACTAGGACAAAAGGCCAAGAGCTGCAAACACTGATGGTGGTTAGCTGCTGATTATCACAATTTGTGTGTCTGCTAACTGGAAACATTGAGCCTCTAAGTCCTTAGAAGAGGTTAGGCTGCCAAATAATCTTGCACTGAAAACATGCTTCATGTATCCTTGGTGTCCAAAAGCTGACTCTACACTGACACTGTACCTCCTGATAACACTGACAAAGCTCAGTACAGCACAGCTCTGTCCTCCTATCACCCACATTTCACTGCAGAATCTTGGAATCTGGGCAGTGAAAGTACTTAAGGGGGAGGCAGGGTATGAAAACTAAAACCCCCTAGACTCTAGGACATAAAAGAAGCAGTCCAAATTTATATCCTGTATAAAACTTTAACTACTAATAAAACACAAAGCAGACTCCCTTTTCTGGACATGCTTTGTAAGAAAGTAACTTCAGTTCTTCTCAGCCAAAGAAAAAGATTCAACTTCTCAGGTAAAGGTATGTGGCTTCTTGCTGCACCCAGAAGTCCTTGAAAGTCCACTGAAATTTCAAAGTTTCCAAGTGTACCCTTGTTATACCCCAAGTCTAAGAAGAGGAACATCTTTTCACAGATGAGCCAGGATGTATCCCTGAAGTGTGTAGGTATAGGTGTGTGCTGGACAGCAGAAGAGAGGAATGTGCTGCGATGCAAACACAGCAGCTCAGCTGAAGAGTATTTGCAGAGGGCAAGTAACAAGGCCCTGCTCTTCAGCCTGTCCTATTATGATGTAACAGCTTTTCCTACCTTTATGAAGAAGGTTTTGACAAGGAGAGGATTCTCCCATCTAAGTGTAATCCAACATTGCTCCAACTTGTTTCTGCAGTTAAATTGACATTAAGTTTTGTAGCTGACTCCCAGCTTTCACCTGCTGCATTCTTCTGGACAAAATTTGTTTGTAGGAAAGAAACAACACAACCCCCAAAGCATTTTAGTTGTGTAAAGGACAAAGTTTAAATGCTTTTCACAATTAAAAAAACAAAAAAAACAAGAACACAAACCTCAAGAAAACAAAATGTATAGTTAATATATTGACAACAAGAGTATTTTTCTTCCTTCAAAAGATGCGATTCCATAGAAAGGTGTTTCTTTCTGCCAAGCACCTAGCTAATAAAATGTTCCCAACAAATAACTGCCCTCAAATATCCATCGAGCAGAAAGGTGGCCCACTTCCTGCGGTGATGTGTCCTCCTGATTTTCTCCAAGCCTTAACTATGGCATATCTAAAGAGCAAGATGGAATGAGAAATATCAGACAGCAGGGCTCTGAAGGGGAAATATGTCATTCATTGAGATATCTCCAACTAGTCATCTGACACAGATATAACCTGCCAGAATTCCCACTTCTGTGTTTTTATGTAACTCCAAATGAAAAATCTCCATCACTTTATCTCCATCACATTGTTGCAGGGGGAAAAAACCAACAATCTCCACTAATTTGCCTACTTCAATAAAAAAAATCTACAAAGTTCAAGAGACTCAGAAACTAGGACAGTTGTAACACAGTAACACCCTATTAGTTCAATGAAATGATAATTAAGAAAAGTAATCCCATACATTCTGCCTCCCAAAGAGATTGAAAATATTTTCTTTCACATGCCCAGAACTCTCAGAGCAATTTTTATGTGTTTTCAGATAGTTTCAAATGATTTCAAAGAGTCATATGTGCGCATGGAAAAGGCAAAAACATGTATTTCACGAAGATTTTAACGTAGATCAGTTTGTTTTGTGAGGAATAAAGTTTTGTAGAGTTTCATAGACTAATTGGTACTTTCTATCTGATGGCTCAGACTGGAAATGTGAAGGGTGTCATAGTGCCTTACTTGTTCTCGTTGCTGGCATCATATCGAGGCATAGGGTCAAAATCATTTCCATTTACATCAAAACTGGCTTGCGAATCCTGTATCCAACAGAAGAAAGAAAACCAGTTGCTAATTAATTAGCCATCTACTCCTGTGACCTATACATTCATTAGCAGGTTCCTACAAAAGAGTAAATAAGCTAACTTAGTATTCCTGTGGTATTATGTTGACTGTCTTTTAGAAAAGCATTGTATACAGGAATTATATATTTTATTTTAATTTTGGAAAACACATAAGGACAAAAAATGCTCTGAAAAAGTATAGGTCCAGCACTAGGGAGGAAATAGAAAATGGTGTTTCATTTGACCAGAAGACTACCTCTCTTCTAAGAACCTTTAGGAAGTTAAGAGAGTTCATTCTCAAAACTGAGATTTTGTTGAATGTTTTAAGATTCAAAAAATTATCTTCATGACTATGACTGAAATTTCAGACATTGTTTCAAGAAATAAGAATATAATTTTCTTAAGAATATTGTTATAAAATTACATCTTGGAAAGCAACACAAACTGCTTCCCCATTTCCTTGAGAGTATAACTGTTTCAAATATCTGCAAGATATCTGTCTTTTTGTTCCATATTTATCATGGGTCTTACAGCTAAAAAGAGTTCATAGAGTGAACAGCTGCTGGTTTGTATGGCTCTCATTGATTGATGCAGTGTGACGTGGTGTGCTGACATGGCAAGCAGCAATTTTTAAACTCTTGTTTGTTCAAAACCAGTTACACATCCACCTTAGATATTCCTATTTGCAGCCCATCACCTATAATCTGATATATAGAACACATTTGTGATCAAACAAGCAATATGTATTGCTTGTGAATTTGGGGAATTCCTAGCTGGCATCAGGAAAGGGAGAGAGGAGCAATAAGGACAGAAATAGTTGCTTTCAATTCAGTGGCAGGGCAATACTGGAATGAGGAGACATGATACAATCTGGGTCATTCACTGAGGAGGATCTGCTTTATTTAAATAATATAAGATATTAAAATGAAAGATGTATCATGTGATAGGACCAAACATACATTGACAAATTAGGCAATTGCCCCGCAGTTGTTTCCATGTCCTCCAAGCTGAGTTCCACATGTACCAGAGGGAAGGGTACATATTTAAATATGGCTAATTTAAAATAAGTGGTTTTAAACTGTGGACACCATTTTGTGGTTTTTAATGGGTTGTTAAAGATATTTTTGTCACAACCTCTTAATGCTCTATCAAGAAGTAAAATTACTGGCAAGAAGCCTGTGTTTGGGGCTCTTTAACAAGATTTACATTTGTAATGGGAATGAAGGTATGTGCATGTCTTGCACTGGTCATCTTCACCACTCCAGCTCATTCCAAATATATTTGCTTCTTTTATTACTCTGTGTAGAAGTACACCTTGCACACTTTATTCCAGACAAATAATAAGGTCCTCACAGTTACATGCCTTCAACTAATGCCTACTTCCAAAAGATAGGACAAATCACTCCAGCAAAATGTGGACCTGATGCTCTGAACAGCTTCAAACTCTGACACCAACACAGGAACTAACCCACTAGAGAAGAAGATTCTCCTTATGTTATCAGCTTCCAAGACAGATTAAATCGGTCATCTAAATATGGTGAACCACAAGCAAACAGAAATTTTGTTAGGCAAAATGAGACACAGAACATAGAAAACAATGGATGTAGCTCTATCACAAATTGTGAGGGGACTCAGTAGAGTTAAAATAGAGTTATTAGAAAGAATATTCTAGAGCAGAATATTCGATACCTGTTCTTAACTGAGTGAATCATGGAAGGTTATATACTTTTCCTTTCATATTGTTTCTAGCAGTATGATAAACAGCTTTAAAAATTAATGCATGGAAGGATTACTGTAAAATTACTGTCTTTGAGAAAAGCTTCTGTCTCACTGACTGAATGTATTGACCAAATATGAAATTCAGCTGCATGGGTTAATTGAAAAGCAGTGTATTCCATTTCTAAGTTCTGAGAGTGTGAAGATATTAAGTAAAAAAAATTGCAGAAGAGACAAAAAATATCCAGTAATTGGTTCCAGTTCTTCAGAAATTCAAGAAGTGTCCAGATATTAAATACATTCAGATGAAACACAGTCTTAACCAAAACAATGCATATTATCAAAACCTGTTTTCCTTCCACCCATTGGTGTTAACCTTTGAGGAAACACTTGTATGATTCTTCACCCTTCCCTCCTCTTTTACTCCATCTTTCTAGAAGCAGCAAATTATTTTTGAGTAATAAGAAAGCAGGAAATCTGGGCTCCTGTGGACACTCACATAATTCTGCATCAAGTCTGGGTGGTTTCTTTCAATGCCGTCATCCAGGATGGTGACCACAACATTCTTTCCAGTGTAACCTCTCTTCCAAGCACCTACTATATTCATATCTGACTGGCAATGGTGGGTGTTGTCACTGCAGTGCTGGGGAAAGAAGAGGAGACAAAGATGTTGTATATTGGAGGTTACTGAGCAGTGAGGGATTGAGATACTATCCTACTGACATTAACGTTACTATTTAAAATTGCACATGAACATATTGATTTGAATAGAACTATACAACATCTACACCTTTATTTAGACAGAAAACAATTTTAAAAAATGCAAATTGTACAAAAACTGCTAGTCCCACTTATTTCTCTTTCTGATTACTCTTCATGCTAAGCAATACAACAGGAAGCATTCAGCTGTACTGAATTTGAAATATTTGAAATTTTCTTTTCAAAAAACCAAACCATATGTGGATAAAAGTAGACAAATGCCTGTACTGAAATGCTAATGGAAAAAAAAAACTACCTTGCTTTTTAGAGCTTATATGCTGTGTACAATTTCCTGACAGAATGTTTGGAAACCGATCAAGATTCATTTCTATCTACAAAAGAAGGCTTTTGGCAGGTTTTGTGCAGTATCAGCAGGAGATGAGCCACAGTTAAGAACCTGTAATGAAAACACCACCCTGAAAAACTTGCATCTTAGGGGGTTGGATGAATTGTAGATAGTGCTGATTGACAGCAGCCTGGGGTACAGCTTTCAGAGCAACCAAGTCCAGTATCATGGAGGAAGAAAGTTTAGCGTACATTAAAGCTGAAAGCCTCTTCCTAGACACAAATGCATCCAGTTCATGTGAAGAAATCTGGCTCGCCATGGCAATGAGACATGACCCTCAGGTATTTGTAATGCCCCATTAGCCACTCTCTAATCCACACACAGAGCCTTCCCCTGTGCAATTAGTTCAATGAGCCTCTCTCATGAGTACTGGTTTCCTGCAGCTCCGCCAGGCTCAGACAGAGCAATAGGCAAAAACAGAAAAAAGAAGGGGTACAGGAAAGAATAAAATTAAAGGGTGGGAGGAAGAAAAAAGAAATTAAAGAAGAAATTTGTATCATAACAAATGATGGCTGTAGAGCATGCTCCATCTCATCCCGTGTCTCCACGTCATGTCCCCACTTCAGCCTCATGTCTTGTCACTCTACTGCTTCTAAGGAGTAAATAGGTTCAAAGGGGTGTACTCCACCTTGACTTAGTCTTCTCCAGTCACCAAACTTTCTCAGTCTCCATTGGCAAACCTATGTGCAAACTGATTCTATTGAATCATATTTTTCCTCCTCCTTCTTTTTCTCCACTTTACCACCCAAATCAGAGGATTTAAGAGTGGTCATTTGTTATTACTAGAGCAAGGTTATATTATTATACATAATATAAAGTCTCTCTCAGGGTTTTTCCATTGTGGCCACAAATATCTGTCTCCCTCTGTCTATCCATCCCGACACAAAGGACTTCAGGGACCAGTTCCAAGGAATGTGTAGCTTTTGTTCTCTCTATTGCTTGGAAATGCTCATGCTGCTGGCTTTATGAAATTAATTGCATTGCTTGCTGTCTGAGTGTAATAGTTGTACACACGAGGATTTCTAAGGTACAAACAAGATGATTAAACAAATTTAATGTTTTCAGGTACATCTGTCTTTTTCAAAATTTTACTAAATTATGCATCAGAAAATACCTGCCAAAGTTTTTAATATCATTCCCCACATTTTCTGATGCGAAGACAAAGAGACAGGAAGATGGAACCACTAGCCTTTGGCCACAGGGTGAGCTACAACAGCCAGTCAGGATTCCTGGCTCTGGCCTCCAGTCAGATTTACTGGACCATTACACTGTGCCTTTATCCCCATTTCTGGAATGCCAAATGACCCTCGGCTGCTTTGCTTAATGTCTTGTCCTCTCTTCCTAAGGGATGAGGTTGTTATTTTGCTTTCATGCCAGCCAAACCACACAGGCTGAGCAAGCATATGGGCATTTTAATCCCCATTCCTTTGCAAGCTCTTTGGATCTCTGCCAGAAGGTCACCAGTACTTCCCTTAATGAGTCCATTGCCCTCACTTGTCTTACTTGAATATTTTCTTTTGTGGCAGTGACTGAAGGGGTCTTTGCTACGTGCATGGAGACAGCCATGAAAGACATGTCTTTCCTTACTGTGTGCTCTGATGATTCTCTCAAGGGACACATGAGGTCAAATTGATTAAGGAAGGATAAAGCAGTTGTAACTGTGAGCCCACTTCTAACTTTAGCACGCAGCGTATGTCAACATAGGATACAAAATGTAAAGGCAATAGAGAAGCATCCAAATGGGAGCAGTTCAAAGCAGATGAAGAGTTCAGTTATTATCATTACAAAAAAAGCTAACTTCTCATGTCCTATTTAGAAGAGCATCTGAGTTTTTTCACCTCTACTCCCTACTGTTTTTTCTTCTATTCAATTATTTATTTATGCATTTTTTAATCTCTGCCCTGTTTCTAGCCTTATTTTTCTCTTTCAGTACTGTCTTTTACCACTGAAACACCAGTTTTGTTTAATTCAACATCTGATCCAAGATTTCTGTATTTTAATCACAAATTAGACTTTCCCTCATATTTATGACTGTATTTCTCCAGATAAATCAGAACGGGCATTTTCCTCTTGAAGCAGTCTGATTTGTCTTTAATTAAGAACACTTTGAATCTGAGAGTGGAATTCCTTTTCAAATACTATCTTTCATGGTATATGGTACAGATATGCTGCTCCACATACCACAGCATCTAATATGCCAGCTATTACTTGGCTTCACTTGCCCTCTTTTCTGTCCCCTTGGACTGGTTTTGGCTGAGATAGAGTTAATTCTCTTCACAGTGGCTAGTATGGGGCTGCTTAGGATTTGTGATGAACAGAGCTGGGATAAAACAGGGATGTTTTCGTTATTGCTTAAAAGTGGCTACCAGAGCCAAAGCCTTTTTTTCTCTTCACAGCACTCTCTCAGTGAGGAGGCTGGGGTGGACAAGAAGGTGGGAGGGACACAGCTGGGACACAGGTGACCTCAACTGACCATATCATAGGATGTCATGCTCACTACTTAGAGTGGGGAAGGGGGAGAACGAAAGGGAAAATGTTCCAAGTTATGGCATTTGCCTTCCCAAGTCATTTTTACACAATGGAGCCCTGCTTCCTGGATATGGTTGAAAACCTGGGAAATGGTGAATGAATTCCCTCGTTTGTTTTGCTAGTGTGTGCAGCTTTTGCTTTTCTTATTAAACTCTTTTTATCTCAATGCATATATTTTCTTGCTTTTACCCTTCTCATTCTCTCCCTGATCCCACTGTTGTGGGAGTGAACAAGCAATTGTGTGGTGCTTAGCTGCTGGAGTGGGTAAAAATTCCTCTTTCCTTCAAAAAACACTTCCTTCAAGGAAATTTCCTTAAATTTTCTTTAAGCATCTGCTGCTTCTCTACTACCAATCCAAATTACATTGACAGGTTGTTAGCAGAGGGCTGGTTTTAATTAATTTGGAAGCAGTTTTTCAATTTACAGCGTTACCCAAACAAAGAAATATTAAACATCTGTCATGAAAATAAATGTTACATGATCCAGAGTGACTGAATTTTGTATCAAATGAGCAAATACTGAATTTTATGGTTTATTTTCAATCTATTTTCCCTAATCTTTCTTAGAAATTTTACTTGAATTAGAATTTTGTTAGGATAAAAACAATTTTTTGCCATGATCATGTACAAATACAGTGGTTGGAAGCTTTTACTAGATCTGTCAATCTTTGAACTGTTGTTTTCTGAATTTTAAAGGAAACAGTATAAAATAGACTATTCTACTGTATTTTCTACCTCTTGAAATGAGCACTACTTCAACATGCATTGCTTTCATCCATAGCCTGGAGAATACCACCAAAAGGAATTAACAAACTCTTGCCCTGTTATTTAGAGTATTTTTACTAAGATTTTAAAGATTTTACTAAGATTTTAAAAGGGCATTCAAAGCATGACGCTTTTCTTTGGAATGTTTAATTTGAAAATGTTAATGATACAACCAATGGTATTTCATAAAAACCACGTAAAAGGTGGAAAAACCTCTGAAGTACACATACAAAAAGGAGAAATATTGTATGAAAAATTTCAAATATTGAACTTTTCCCATACTTGAAATTCAATACTTATGAGCATAAAAAGACAAAATATATCTTGTTCTAGATATATCTTTGATACCTTTGGACAGACATTTTGGAAGCCTACCTTTTTACAATTAACAAACAGACATAACTTAAGAAAGATTTTCTGAAGTTTGCATGTTGCAGTCAGTATCAGACATGGGTATGGATTCTCACACTTTGTCTTAGGTTGGAAATGGGGGGATGTATTCTATTCCTATCTGATGGGGCGGTTATCTTCTGTTAATTAGGCAGTTTTCTGTTTCTCTTTCACAAGCCATCCTCCTTCAGGATGTTCTGTTCATGGGCCATTGAGTCTCACTCCATGACTGATAAAATTACATTATCCCATTGGGAGGAGATGCTCTGCCCAGGGGAAGGAGCCAAGCATTCCTACCTGGATATAATCAGAGATCTGGAATACCACAGTCAGCCTTTTCCACTGGATTCCCAGGGAAGCAGCTGTCTTCTCCAGTGGATCTTCAGAGGAAGGCTACACCTTCTACAGGATCACTGTTCCAACAGAACTATATCTGCCATGCCAGGAGGACTGCAGCCACCATTTCAATTGGACTGCTACCAATACCCTGACCCACAGGGAGTCAGGTTGTATTCTGACTCTGTCAGTGTTGTTTTGTAATATTACATTGTTTATTTTATTTTTATTTTCTTCCCTAATAAAGAACTGTTATTCCTGCTCCCACACCTTTGCATGAGAGCCCCCTTAATTTCAAAATTATAACAATTTGGAGGGAGGGGGTTTGCATCTTCTGTTACAGGGGAGGCTCCTGCCTTCCTTAACAGACACCTGTATTTTGAAACCAAGACACACTTGTTTTGTGAAATGTCTGTAAAAACTACCTCATGGTCATTATCTTAATGTGTCTGCTGCACTAATTTTTGTAGTTGGAGTCTTGGTATGTCCATTTAGGGATTAGGAACAAAACTGAACAATAAAACTGAAGAATCAAGAACATATCAATGATTAAAATATTTTGGAATTATAAAGATTAAAATTAAATTACAAGAATAATAACTGTAAAATTCTGTTCTGTCTTGCTTAGCAATGCCTATTAGTCTACAAAACCAGAGTAGAAACAGAAGTTTCTAATTCTGTGACATGCAGGTCCTCAGAAATAGCATACTGTGCCCTCTGTAAGTCTTCATGGCTTCACTGCACTGGTTTCTTGCAGTTTTTGAGTTACAAGGAATTCTTTGGGGGATATAAAGAAACACAACATGATAATCAGGAGGACCACTTGTGAGTTTGACAAGCCCTGTATCTCATTTAGTGTTAGAGTACCTATACTTCTGATCATGAGAAAGCTCTGAAATATTAGATCCCAGTTAGGGATTAGAAAAGATGGATTCTGGATATTGAGAAGAGCAACAGCAGCAACAACAACAAAGATTCTGGTTAGAGTCATAGTGAAATGGTCTTTGACACAGACATAAACAAAAATACTACAGTCATGTTCTCTGCATCAGAGGGTTTGTCAGCTACTAACTTGCAAGCATGGAGAAGACAGAAGCTGCACAAGATTGCTTGTAGAGGAAGGACAGTCAAGGACCTATGGCTTGACCTTGAGCAACACAAGCCAAGAGAAAGGGGGCACACAGGGTTGATTCTGACATTCTGTGCAATTAAAGAAATTACTGTCTCCCTCTCCTGTGAAGGGAATGCAATGTGGGGCCTTTGGCACTCCTAGCTTGGGTCCCGGCAAATGCACAGGCAGCAAAGGTCATATGCTTTTTAATACAGGGGACATCCTAATGCTACATTAAACTTTCTGAGGAATGGATTTGTGCAGTGTTTTAAGTTAAAACTTGCCAAGTATTCTCTCTTTTCCTGAAAAAAAAATTATTATGCTTTTCAGGTGATCCAATTTTAAAGATGAATCAAAGAAGCAAGCAAGGTAGTAATCAAGACAGTTGGAAAGCTAGGGTCCTTATTAAAATGGGCATAAGATATGTGATCTACTGAAATGACTTAATGGCTTCTCCAAAAAGCCAAGAGTAAGCACTTGAAAGCTACATTTTCTAAACAGACTATTAAAATAATGTTTATTTTAAAAAAGTATTTCTCACTTTTAAAAATTATTTTATCACAAAAAAAAAAGATGATCAATGAACAATTTTCAGAAGAAGAAGGAGGAATACTTGCAGATCTTTATTTTTCTCAGGCATAATCTGATACTTAGTGCATGACAAAAAGCACTTGATAACTGTATACAAAAGGTATTTCCTTCTGTGTTACATCTTTAAATAATTTCTGATTGTTAATGCACAGTATATGTTTAAGATCTAGCACGAGCCAGCAGATAATATAGAGCCTGATTAATCTGAAATACAAGATTCTTTTGCATGAAGAATCATCCAACTTCTGGAGTCATGCTTTGTTGAATTGCTACTTTTTAAAATCTGTACCTGAATCAAGAGAAATATTTCAAGACTGCATGACATTAAATATTTAATTCCAATTTATTGCTTATGTAGTTTCAGAGGGTTTAGTTAATTTACTTTAGAGATGAATTTGGTTCTTAAGCTTCACTGATTCATTAACAAAGAATACACTTAGAGGCCAATAAAACAATCACAGATGTGCATTATTTTTTGCCTCTTTAAGCAATGAAGAACAACAGAAAATCAATATTAAAGAGTATTTAATGACTATAGAGAGAAAAGAGTAACTTACAAACCTACATATATGGGTTTTCAAAGTGAAAAATATATGTTTAAATGTTTAAGGGTTTTTTTGGTGCTGATCAAACTGCTATTCTTTAACAAAAACAGAATAATTCATAACATGTCAAATTTGTGTTCAAGACAAGTCCATCACTTTTTCATCATTGCCATATTTTAAAATCAATATTCATGGTTTTTTTCTGTAAACTGTGTGCTGGCTTAAAGAAAAACTAAGTTGGGGAAGCCCTTTATGTCCATTTCACACAGGCTGATGACAGTGCACTCTTTTTAGGGGTGGGAAGCTCCCCTGCTTCTAGGACTTCAGACAGCAAAGTTTCCTTCCCAGCTGCAACTGCCTCTAACATGACATGCTCACCTCCTCTGACATGAGCCATAACCTGCGTCTCTAATAGGACATCTGCCTCTAGTCCCATTTCTTTCCCATGTGGTGGCAACAGGAGAGATTCCTTCAAGGCTGAGAAAGAAAAGCAGCTAAAAATGCTTTATGGTTATTGTGCATGTACTGCCACCTCCACTAAGAGGCAAATATGAAAAGTTTCATTTAAAAACTTTTTAAAACCACTTTGAAATGTTCACTACAATATAATAATGATAACAACAACAGTGATGATAATAAAAAGCATATTAGACCTGGTGCACCTTGTATGTCCTTGCATCACGGCTCATGTGTCAAGAATCATATGCTGAAAGGTGTGTGTTAGTGTATGGACTCTCCCTGAGAAGCACTGAGAGAAATATAAGAACAGCATGCAGAACATTTTGGGCAGAGAGAGAGAAAAAAATAAACAATTTCCTGTGGTTACTGCCAAAAAATGCCAGAAGGAAAGAAGCATGCATTGAAAGGTATGTATGTGGCCATCTTCTCTCAAGACTTACTGCTACTGCTGCTGCTCCTGTTGATACCATCAATACCATGTAAATAGCCTACTCAGCATGAAAATGCATTTTTCCTTGTCCAAAGTCTTGAAAGTACGGAACTTCTTTAACTAATTAGAGAGACCATGTGGGAAGAACAGCCTCAGCAGTGCACCACCAAGCCTGGGGATTCAGTATTCATGAAGGACAAATGACTCCTCAGAGAGACAATGCTTTCCATTTTACGTGGCCTTTGACTCATTTTTCATTTGACCCCTTCTAAATCACAAAAAAGATACAAAAATATGGCACTTTTACAGGAAGTCCGAAGATGCTTTTTAATTTATGCATCAGTTCATGCAGTTGCAGTTCTCTAGTAAGAACAAATTTCTCTCTCTCAAGCTAGACTGGATATTTTCATTATTTCTAAGAAAACAATTAGAGAGATGGCAAACCTTGCTTTAAATTAGTTTTCATAAGTTTCTAAAGATTCTTGCCACACTACTAAAGACAGACTCTTCACAATTTATTTGAGATGTTTTCAAGTAAAAGACCACTAGTTCTACATCCATTTGTTAAGGAGCTTGCAAGAGGAAGGTGGTTTTATTTAGACCTCTAGTAAACATATGTTACAGAATTGCAATAACTGCATGGAAAGAAGGCCCTGAGCAGATGGCTTCAATTAAGCACTAACCTTCCAAGAGACTGACTGATGAGTGGGAGGAGCCTGGGCCTTACACAAATCCACTTCCTTCTCTTTGCCTCTTTTTTCATTTTACAGTGAAAAAGGAAGAGTGGTGCTTAAGAAGAATATACTGTTTTGGGATGCTGGGGGTGGGCAGGGAACTCATATGGGATGGACCAGGAAACATTTTTTTAAGAATGCTATGAACTTGTAGGACTGAGAGGACTTGCAAGGAAAAAGATGAAGAGATGTTGACTCTGAATAGTTGTATGCAACTTTTAAGGACGCTTGCAATGCTGTAGCCCTTTTTACTCTATTTTATGCTGTGGTCTGATTGTGCCTCTGATCCATGAGGCAATACCCTGCTGACATCTGGTCTCAATGGCTGGATGTCCTGGGGGGAGGAGAAGGAGGGACAGATGGACAGTGAGAGGGAGGGATGTGAGACAACAGGACACGTTAAGGAGGCTGAAGGAAAGATACATGTCCTATTCTTTCTCAAAGAACAAAAGCAGGTAGAAAATACGGGGCACTTTCAGGTCAGAATATGAAGAGAACCCCATATTCCATTACTAGAAATGGAGAATGCATGTGGTGTTTCTCAGACTGAAACTGTTTCCCAGTACGTTCAATACAGGAATAAACATCTATGCTACTTGCATAGAATAAACATCTATGCTACTTGCATAGAATAAACATCTATGCTACTAGATGTTGCCTAGCTTACTTTTCCCTAAGAACCCCAGCCATCAGGTTATTGTAGCCTTGGTCCATTATTTGTTCAGGTATATCAGAGTAGATTATAACTTGCCAGAGGACAAACTTTAGGATCATGAAAACACTCCCTTGAGACACAAGTGCAGACGTCACTTCATGCCCTCCTTAGACAGCCTCATAAAAGTGTTTTATCTAACACTGGAAATGCATGCTGTGAAAATTCATTAATAGTAGAGATGAAGACTAAGATGAATGGCTGCTATTTTAGCTTGCCTACAGGGAAGTAAATGCTGTAGGCATCAATAGGCTTTTCACCATTTGAGTGCGCTAGGGTTGACGAATGCAAGGCCCTCTGTGTAGTATAAGTGAAACCTGGGAAGAAAGGGCCAAACCACTAGAGAGGGTGGATAGTTATAATTTTCAGTTGAGATCATCAGGTCTAAATGAGAGAACTAGCCCAGAGAAGGGAGGCCTGGGAAGGAAAAGGAGGCCTGGGAAAAGGAAAGATTACTCAAGAACATCAACAAAAACCCAACAAAGAAACACCAAAAAGTTTTGCATATGAAAAAGAAGTATCACACAATTATTCTTGTTATTGTCTCAGGAAATTTGACTCAGATGATCAAATTTTGCAATGTTGAGCAAAGTTAGTCCAGAGATTTATGACATAGCTGTGCAAAAAAGACTGTGCAAAATAGACAATGAATGTAAAAATGTTGTCACAATTGCAGAGGATCTTACAGAAATCTCAGCACAGTGTCAGGATTCTAGGTATCTCAGAAAATACAGATATTGGGAAAGGTTCTGAAGAAGTCCAGTGTATTTGAAAACACTATTTTTATGGAGAATTGGACACAGACTAATGTCTATTGAGCTTTAAGGGTCTTGGGGAGATGCTGCTAATCTAAATCCAGACTTTAGCATTAAAGACACATGGATACGATTGATCTCAGCAATGCTATGAAGGAACTTCTCCCAGATGCAAATAAAGTAATTGAATATATGGACTAATCTGAGAACACAGTTTTGAACTAATATTACTGGAATGTATTCCTTTAGACAGAGAAAATATACAACCTCAGTTTATGCACCTTTTATGCATATCAAATGCAATTTGTCTAACAACAAATGGAGGAAAATACTATTGGCTTATACTATGCATAATGCAGTCTTTGCGCTGAAATGATATCCATTCATGATAACTTTCAGAATTTGCAGGTATCTTTGCAAATCCAGGAAGTCTGCAGAGAAAACACTCAAAGAAAGAACTAAAGAAAGCTATGATTAGAGCATCGTCAGAAGGAAAAAATGTATACAATCATAAATAAACGCAAGTTATGAGTTTAATTTTATGATTACTAACAATTTTTCAGTGTCCATCACTTTTTCTTGTACTATGGCTATTAAATATTCTCTGTACTTTTTATAACACTTTCTGCATTCTTCCTTGTCTCTCCTACCATCATTATCTTCTATGATCCCTGTCAGTTACCTTTCTTACCTTACTCTACTTTCAAATCTGAGCTGTAAACAGATCATCTTTTCTCTCTTTGTTTCTCCTACAAAGAGTCTGCTGTTTAACTGCAAATATGATTTTAAAATGAATGAGCAAAAATATATTACAAAGTTAGAGAGGTTTTTCCAAGTAAAAGGGGGGATTATCAGGGAAATATAATGTACCTCCAGTAAACTACATTTTTTTCCATGTTCTACCATGAAAACAACCATGCTACAAAAATGTATTTTGTTTCCTTAAAAACTATAGTGAGGTGTTTGGGTTCGTTAGAGACGTGGCATGAATCTGTAAGCACTTAACATATCCACTCATAAGGAAGCTAGCAGAAGATTTGGAATATCAGTTTGTACTTTGAATCCATTATGACTCCTCAACATACAGTTTGTTCAAGGAAACATTACTTAGCATTACAATTTACAATGGTATAATTGTAAATTGTACAATTACATTGCATTTACTAAGTCTCAAATCTTAAGAGGCTCCACCATTTACTTGTAGTTCAGGAAAGTTGAAACAGTGTTCTTATATAGCACACTCTCAAATCTGATGACAGAAAAGTTACTGGGTCAGAAAGTACAGAGAGCAACAGAGATGGTGATCTGGATCACTTATGAAGGTGAACTTATTTAAGCAGAGTGTTTATAATATAGTTTTATATAAAATCATGCAAAAACTTATGCCTATAGAATTAGGAGTGCAAGGCTTACAATGTGAATTTACAGAAAGCCAGTAATAGTTAAAAGGATTTAAGATCTAAGGTAGAAAGTCATCTACAGCTTCAAAAAGATGCTCTATGAAGCTACATATTATTCTTTGATAGTTAAAGCAGTGGGATAGCAAAAAGTGGGTTAAGACATTTTTCTTAATGACAGCAATGATGCTATTTTTGGAAGGATGTATGCATGTGCCCAGTATTGAAGTTTTACAGAGTATGGTACTGGACAATGAACATTGAGTTGTTGCTTGTTTTCTTGATGCTTCTTGTCTGAAATAAGTAGTGTAAACACATTTTACAGTGATTCTTAACAAGTTAAAGAACCTATTTCATCTGAGAGGGTGAAGACATGACTTGACTGCAGCATGCAAATAACTCAACCGGATTATATTTTTGAAGGGGGAATATTTATTTAATCTAGTAAAGAATGGTCTAACAAGGTAAGTACAGACCAAGATAAACATGCAACTAAGATGTGTAAGATTTTTAATCATCAAGAAAAGGCTCAGTCAAACCAAAGGAGAATTAACCAAACGAGTTGATATCCTGATGCTGATTTCTATGCGACTAATGTAGCTCAATGTCAGGAACTCCACTGAAGCCTCAGTAAGAAGTATGATATGGGAGAACTAAGTTTTTTTCCTGCTATTTAACTGCCTTTGAATAATTTGAGAGGAATTTTTGGTTTATGGAGTTGGGTGTGGGCTTAAATATAAGCATATCATTAATAATTCCACTCTAAAACATTAATTACTGTGACTAACTCTCAATTAGATATGCTAAGCAAGAATGTCAAAAGTCAAATAGATTATTTTAAAGGTCATCTAGTCAAACTGTTCTGCAGTGAGCAGCAATCTATTCACCATGTCTTTGGAGAGGCAGCAGGCCATTCAAATGCACATGTCAGTTCACATGTGCAGATGAGTTGCTGTGGGAATCTAAGCACAGAATTGACATGAGACATCCAAACGAGCTGATTTGTATTTTTCCCCCTTTTGACATCTTGCAGTAATGAGGGCTACTAAGGTCATGATGGCCTGTTAATGGAGTGTTGGGTTATCAGGTGGAGAATGACCCCTAATGCTGCCATCAGCCAGGTGGAAGAGGGACTGATGTTAAATCATCACCTATTCTGCTCCACTTTTGCACAAGACCCATAGTCTGTAATCTCTGAGCTACTCCGGACATCTCATTTTCATATAAAGTGGCTGCTCATCACCACCATTTATGATGTAAATTACAGAATATACAGTCTCACCTCCACTATTGCCAAAAGTATAAATTGGCATTTGAAATTCTCTGGGGCAGAAGATGAGAATACAATCAACTTTGCAGAAAAGTAAATGGGCTTGCTTATCTCCCAGGAGCAGGAGCACATCTTTGGCTGAGTTCTGCACCTCCAACTGAGTTGGAATATACTCAGGAGTGCTTATATAGGGCTGTACACATAGTACATGTACAAAGTACAGTTCTATTTTGCAGGTCTAGTGAATTTATCACCAGCAATCTAAAAGAATCTATAATTTGTTGCTCCCATAAACTGCACTGTTGGTGACTATGTTTGTCAAAGTTCCTATTGAAGTCCAGCAGACTTAGAGCACTGCAACAATTAATTTCCCTGTTTGTGAATCTGCTCATGTAAGTTCTTACTGAACTCAATCAAAATTATATTGTTAAATTGATTTCAATCAGAAATGAGGCCCACCCACACCCAGCCTCTCTTATTTCTGAAAACTAGTTGGAAAGCAATGGTGTTTATGCCAAAGTTAATGCAACACATCTCCATTTAAGAGCGGGTGACGACATTTTTGAAAAGAAGTTGAATAAAATTTTGAAAAAATATTTTTGACTACCTCTGGAGTAAAATTTTAGAAGTTTTAGATGATAAGCATCACTACATAGATATTGATTGTTTTAAAACAGAAAAATATGGGTTTGTGTGGTTGCTCTGCTATTGATATGAGTTTACAAGGAAAAAAAATTTCTTAAAAAAACAAAAAAATTTTCATTTTATAACCTCGATGTTGTGTAATATAAATATAAAACAACAATAAAAATGGATAAAATGAAAATAATAACAAATATTATTATTTTCTATTAATTCAGCTGAAGAGCCATTTCTGTCTTGTTACAGACATCCTCATCAATTCCTCTAGAGATGGAGGATTTGACACAAAACAATCCACAAAACCAACTAATGTAATGACAGACTTATTAAAACACAAAATTTGGGCCTATTAGCAGCCAATTAATGTTGGCTTGGAGGACACTGTGAAAAATCAACAGAACTTTGAAGCAGACATTAAGTTTAGGAATATGTCTAAATCTGCAGTGCACTCAGGTGGATGTCAGCGAGGTGTGTGGGATCTGACCCTGTGCCTGTACACTTTGTCGCACATATTCTCAGTAACAATATCATTACGGGTGTAGGAATCCGTGTCTGGGCAGGCTGTTCGGGTCCAGTCCAGCTAGCTGTGGACCCCAGCCCACACGATCTCACACGGACAAAGGCAAAAGAGCAGAAGTGCTCTTCTCCACGTGGGGACGAATGTCCTCTGTTAATATTGACTTGTGAGGAGGCAGCTCAGAGTCAGGCGATGCCCAGGTCGAAGAGAGAGTGTTGCCTCATGGCAAGAGACATTTATCCGGGGGGAATGGGGGCCGGAGGAAGTGGACCACAGCCAATTGAATACCAGCGAGGAGGGGAGAGGCGAGGGACTGACGAGGGGAGACACCCCCAGGGGGTACTGGGGAGAGGGGTGGGCAAGGGAAAAAACCATGTGATAAGAGAGGGGAAGAACAAACCATATGATATAACATAAACTATTCAGTGCAATATAAAGACTACTCAGTGCAAATGTCCAATCACCCAGTGCAAAACAACAACTAAATAAACTATTTAGTGCAATACAACAACATACAGGCAGCACTTTATTATTAAAGATCTCTTTTTATTGTTATGAACAGCCAAAACAGCTGCTCTTTTCCCTCTATTTGGCCACTTTCCCCCTGTTTAGCCACTTTAACGTTTCATCCTTTGACTTATGGATGCCAGGATTTAACATGGATACAGTATTCTAAGTGAGAACTTTTCAATACACAATAAGTATTTTTCTTCTTGTCTCTCTCAACGTAACACATGAATCAAATGAACAAGTGCATGCAGCATGATTAGAATCTCCTTGCCACCAAAACAACAAATGGGGAAAATCCGCCTCCTATGTCATTGCATGCATTCCTTCTAATTGAATTTTCCTGTATTAATCCATTTTCTAGTAGTATCCCTACTGACAAATGCCTACAAGAAAAATAACTTAGAATCACTGATAAATTAGAATTTTGAAATTATTATTATTTTTAAAATCTAAATGCATATACTGACATGTAAATTGTCCCTGTCCTTCCACATAGAACATGACTGCATCAGGAGACCTCTGCTGCTTGGTGCCTGCTTGGAGGCAACGTGGGTCATAACCTCCGTTCCCTTCACACTCACACTTCTATATAGAACTTCTGCATGCCAGGAGATTAGAAGAGATGCATGGCTGAGGCATAGTTTGATTTTTCCTATTAGACCATGGGACAAATCTTGTGTGTGAAGCATTCAAATGTTGAAACCACTGAAGATAGGCCTTGGTATAATAACAAACCAATCTTAAAAAGTGCATTTGGCTATGTAGATTAATTCAAAAGAATAAATGCTGAATTAGTCTCAGAATATGTCTGTGGTTATAGTTTACATAATGCACAATGTGGTCTTCGGGTATCACTGTGTTTGAAGTCCCAAACAAGATCAAAGCTGCTTCACACAGTGAGATCAATACTTGCAATTTTTGAATACTGGTGGAGCAGCAGCAGCCAGACAGTGAAAGCAAACCACATCTCATGCCCAGTGTGAGTGGCTTTAACAGGAAGGAACCTTTCAGAACTTAGTTTCCTCTCACTGGTCAGTATCAATGACAATGGGTCAATGTTATGGTGTGTTTGGGCAAACATTTTCAAACAACATGTGCAAAGTAGAATAATGCTTTCAATTTCAGAATACTTTTATCCTCTTATATAATATGCCATCACCAGTCTGGAGTGGGAGCAG
Organism: Emberiza elegans; assembly: GCA_024865655.1. Taxonomy (NCBI): domain Eukaryota; kingdom Metazoa; phylum Chordata; class Aves; order Passeriformes; family Fringillidae; genus Emberiza; species Emberiza elegans. The sequence goes on from JALJVW010000201.1 coordinate 3,685,463, forward strand.
ATGGAAATTGCAGCAGGAAATGATGTAAAAAGCACAACCACCTAAGAGTAGCAAATAGATCCAATAATTAAATCAAAACTAACAAGATAGCTACGTAACCTGAAGGTCAAGATCCTCAAGAAAGCTGGACCAATTCAACTCCTCAGTGTGGTTAGTGAAAATTTTGATCTATTCTTGTTTAGTTTCTTTTGAGTTTTTTTGTTGGTGTTTTTTCTTTTGTTGGTTGGGGTTTTTTTGGTTTGCTTGTTGGTTATTTTGTTTTTTCTCTGTCATTCATAAGAGATGATGCAAAGGATGGGGAAAGGATTGAGGAGCTAGGGACAAAGATACTGTAGGTGGTAAAATGTGAACACAGAGCCCCAAGCTTGTGTGCTATCTTGGGAAATTTCATCATCAGAAAAGGGTCTTGATTCTTCAACACCAATTCAGTGGCCTACAAGAATTGGGATTTTTCTTTTCAGAATCATGTTTTCTCTAAGCAGACTGACTCCTTACCAAGATGTAAGGGCTATAACACCTTCTAAGTAGGCTACATTAATTTCTTAATCTGCATTTCAACTCGTGTAGATGAGGTCCTAGTGAATAAAGGCTATATGGATTTTAGTGCTTTCGTGGCTGGTATCATATAAAAGCTCATCCAAACATGGCATGTGAAAGCTTGCATTTAACAAACTTTCCTCAACAGCTTATTTTTAGCCAGACTAGGAGACTTATAATGAGAAAAATGATTCAAACTTCAACCAGGCTATGGAAGACTTTTTTGTAACTTCAGAAATGCTTTTTTCTTTGCTTATTTTTTTTTCTAAATGGGATTTCTGGCTCCAAATACAATTGTATGACTAGGAGCTAGTATTCATAAAACTCAAACCTGGAGTTTTTTATTCCCAAACAGTAGTTTACTGTTTATTAATAAACCGTCTTGTCCAAAAGACACAGGAGAGGGAAAGCCCTGCTATACACTTCATATTTAGCCTATCATATATCTGCCACTCATTAAGCCACTGTGTTTATGCTACATGGGTTTAATATAGCTTCAAACTGTTTTGAAAACTGAAAAAACTTACTGTTTTCTGTTAGAAATTCACATAAAAATCAATGAAGACAGGAAAGATGTTTAGATGGCATGCTACTCATGATTTAGTGAACTCTATCACTATAGAAAGGGTAAGACAAAAGTAGTATTAATACCTTAAATGATTTACACTTTAATCTCTTGGGGATATCTGAGGCTCTTCATTCCTGCACATTTCCTCTCCCTGACCACATTCTTTTCTACTGTTAGCTGGAAATGAGTTCATTTTGAAACAGCCAGTTCTGCAGAATTATAATCTCAGCAAAAGAGCAAATACAGATACTGCCTATATTGCTCTACACACTAGAATTGGAGTATTCTTCAAAGAACTCTACCTGCCTCTCCTTGAGGAGACTTGAGGTCTTGCTCTGTCAGTGTCCTGTTCAAAATGCTTACTTATTTTTTTCAGGTTAATTTTCATCAAAACTTATTAGAAGTCATGTAGATGTGCAAACAACTGCTAGACTTCTTTCCAAAATGGTGCTGATAGAACCTGATGTACTGGTAGTCTCCCCTGCTATCTGCTCCTTGTTGGTTGGGAAGAAAATCCTATCCACAGGGCTTGAGTAGCAGAAGTAATGCACAGCAGATATTTCAGAATTATCTAAAAGTAATGCCAAGGGTGACCTACATTTAATGAAGCAGTGCAGAATGCACTTAATTGGAGTGTCTGTCCTCAGTGCATTTGCTTCCTCTGTTGCTGGGGGGAGTGGGGGGCGGTTTCCATCTTCTTTGTGGGTTATTTTAAAACATGGACAAAAAAGGAGCATGAATTAATGTTGAAGAAGGCTCAGAAAGAACTAAGATTGTGCTCTGCAAACTGGTAATTTTAGTCATAACATTTGCTCACGTGATACACAGGAAGACACAATTGAGCATAGATGCTGGAATCTGGAAAGCTGGAGTTTTGATTACCTCATTCCATGGGATCTGTATGGAATCTGTCTTCAGTTAAAATGGGTATACTGATTTTGAATGACGAGTACAAGACGAAACATTCTAGAGCCAAATACTGTTCTCCAGTTTCTTTGACACAGGACAAGCTCTCCTCAAAGAATCAAGGAATATCTCAGATTGGAAGGAACCCACAAGAATTATTAAATTCAAGTTCCTGCCCCTCACAATAGTACCTAAACCATATGACCAAAAGCATTATCCAGACTCTCCTTGATCCTCTGTACTGAACAGTTAGGAAAATTGCTTTCCACTTGCATAATACTTAATTTTTGCCACCTCACTGGGAAGTAATATAATAAGTGTTTGCGTCAGAAACTCCTAGAAGTCTCATAGGTTTATGAGTATGCTTCTGATAAGGGCAAAATGACCATGTCACACTATTTAATTTCTTATCAATCAGACCAAAAAACAAGCAAGCCTCAGAATTAATTCTGCACTGTGGTTGTGTACTTTTGGTAATTTTGGAATTAAGAAATTGTTTTGCTATTTGGCATTACTTAATTTTAATTTTTAAAAATCTGAAAAGCAAATAGTTAACTAAGCAGCTGCTCCTGAAAACTGCTCTTAGAAAGCAATAATTCCTTCTCCTTTGTAATGGGGAAAAATGTACTTCCAGGAAATTACGCATCTCTGTTTATATCAACGGTTTTCCTGCTGAAGTGCAATGTAAGATAAAAACCGAAATACAGCAGAATTTGTCCCAGTATGGCATACAAAAGCTAAAATCAGATATTTATCAAATATTGTTAGAAATTCAGCAAAGATTTTGAGGCATTATCATTTCTTTACTAACTGCAAAAACTACTCAGAAAAAGGCAGTGCAGAAAAACACAGTATTACACACAAGTGATATTTCACGAAGAACATTATACAAACAAGTACCTACAGTTTCTTAATGTAACTCAGCTGCTGCTCATAAAAAAAAAAGTTAAATAAATTCTGTAAAGATAAGAGTGGATGCTCTGCCTCTGAATATACAATCACAGTAGTAAGTAGGTAGAAGAATGTGTGCTTTTGCCTTGATTTATTACCAAATCTTTGACACACAGGAAAAGCTCTTCCAAAGCAAGCATGGAAAGAATTTTGGTATTGCTTCTTCTTGCTTCAGTGAAAATGCTGGCACAACCCACAGAAGGTGCTGGGTTCCATTTTGTGTTTTCTGGGCATTTCCAGGTGTGCTTATCTAGGAGAACTGAATATCCCAAAGGAACAGACCAAGAAGCCTATCTAGTCTGTTCTGCCTTCAAACTATTGGCTAATTTCCTAAACTATCTGCATTAATAATCTTTTTCATCAGGCATGGATAAATCCACTTCTACAGGCTTTTTGATTACCTAAAGTGTTTCCAAAAAGGAAATTCATTTAGGTCAAATTGTGAATTACTTGACTTCATGTTATTGTTCTGCCTTGTCCACACAAAACAAGAAAATAAGTGTTTCCACAGGCAGACTTGCAAGGTAATGTGTGGCAGGCAGAGGGTTCTTCCTAGCAGCACTTCTGCTGAAGTGACTTTCACAGATCATCTACTTAACTTTACAGAACACCAAAAGCTTGATCTTCTCATGCAATAAAACCCAAAAATATGAAAGTGCATGCAACAACCAAACCAAGTTACAAAATACGCAAAACACTTTCAAGCATGCCATGCCACCTCAGAAAGAACAACCATTTGGCTTCCACTGCACAGATGAAAGGAGAGAACAATTCTTGGGAGGGCAATAAAAAGAGTGAGGTTTTTCCTTAGCTCTCAAACAAACTTTTAGAAGGTCGTAAAGGAGAGTGACATGTATTCATTTGCTGTGGTGTTAGCATATGGCAGGTAAAATTCAAGGAAAACTAAAGGAAATTCTTTCTTGAGTTCTGCCTCCCTGTACCTGGGCCAGCACTCAGATCTACTGTGACCTCTCCTTCTCCCTTCACCTCTTTCCAGCCCATCTTGTCAGGCTTCCGTCACTCCTTCCTTTGTCCCTCTGTCTCCTTTCACAGTCCCATCCACCATAGGTGTCCTCATTAATGGCAAGGCCAGGGAGACCCTTCTGCTCTTCCACTTGCTTGAGTTGGGAGGAGAGGCACAAGGTAAGCCAACTCCCTACAGATCTCATGAGCAGCATAAGGGAGGCAGCTCACCTGTCTAAATCATCACCTCCACCTTATTTCATGGCTATAGGACCTTCGGAAACTCACATTACTCACTGCTGATAAAGGTTTATTAGTCCTGTTCTGGCTGCCATCCAGAGTCAACTATACTGTGTCAGAGCAGAAGGGTCTGTCTCTCCCTGTGAATGAACAGCTCACCTGGGAACTCACAACTATAACTGGAGAGCACTATGTCACATACTGGAGGAATTTTCTGAAGAAATGAGGTAACTGGCTTCACCAGACACTTCACTGAAGCTCAAAGCAATGCATGCTTCGCAATTCTCACTGAAAGTGAAAAGTAAGCAATTTTCCCTAGGTTTTGGTTTCAGCATTAGAGCTCAAGGCAGCCAGCCCTACATTTAAGTAATTCAGTACACACCAGCTTGTGTGGCTTGCTCTCTCAATAGCAGTATAAATTACATTTCACCTGTTTACATCAGAAATTTTTCAGTGCAAATATACCAATAAATGTGATGATTGATGACCAATAAATACTGACTGATGAGGCTTCTCAGCAAATCTTTTACCTTCAACAGTTTTCTAAAAGCCCTATTGTTGCACAATTATAGATGTAGAGTGTATATCACTCTACATCTATAAGTGTGCAACAATAGCTGTTTAGTTCAATGAATTACTTTATTATTATTCACCAAGTAACTGGTAAATGTTCATTTCTACTATGGCTCAGTCACATCGTTTTACTGTGCCTTGCTGCTATAATCCTCTTCCACCCTGAACACTGTAAAACACCTCACACTTGTTGATCTGCTTCTCCTTTCACTCCAGTTCTGTGAAAACCCCACAGAACTAGGTCTCATAACCTGTTTGAGAAACAGCACAGCCAGGCACTGTATGTTTTCTTAGGTTTACCAACTTCTATTCAAGTATGTTTTCAGAAGTTATAAAAAAAATTAGTGTTTTCATTATCCTTATCCAAAATGTTTTTCTTATTTTAAAAAAAATGTAAAAAACCCATCCAGTGGAGCCCATCATGACAGCAGAGGTAAATTACAACTGTAGAAATCTGTGCCTCTATGCCTGTGCGATTCCAGTTTCAGCCCACCACTATGAAGCTGTTCTGAAGTCGGGAACAAAAAGAAATGGTCAACAACAGTATTCTGACTGAAGTCTAGCAAAGTTAGTTACACTAACCACAACTTTGCATGTATTTCTAATTTTTTAAATACATTTACTTCCTCTCTTTTTTAAATATACATTAATATATTTACTTTCTATAGTTTTCTATGCAGATAAGATAAAGAAATTCATTTAAACAACTGGCAGGTACAGTGAAATTGATTAGGCACAAGTCACCTCAGTCATTCTGAAGACGTTGTTTATTGTTAGCTCCAAGTTAAAAAAAATACAGAACAACTGACTCCAACCTCTTTCAGCCAAAATCACCAAACTGACTGTATATAGTTCATGCAGTTATTGGCTAACAGGTTATTTTGTCAACACCAGTGGAAGAGAAGAAATTTATTAGATTTAATATGATTGTACAAATGTAGCTGAGCTCTGGGAATGGCAAAAATTTTGAAGAGGATGTTAACTAGGGATTTTTTTTCCCTTGGTATCAGTTAGTTCTGAGCAAACTGGACCTGATTCCGTAGGGCACTTTTGAGTAACAGTTGGATTGGTAAAGTTTCATATGCTAATTAGTCTATAAAAATATTCTATTTTACTCTTAAGCCCAAATGCCTCAAGATTCAGAAGTTATGCTAAAGAAGTTGGGTTTTGTTCAACTTTCCTCGCTTTGAGGGAGGGAAGTCAGAAGAAAATAACCTTTTCTTTCTTTTAAGTGCTGTGATGGCTCAAAAGAGAAAGAATGCCTGATTCTATCTTGTAACTTCTTGCCATGGATATCACACAAAAATAAATAAATGTATTATTTCCAGCCTAGAAAATTAAAATTACAAGAAGTGGTATTTGTGAAGAAAAACCTTGGAGAGGAAAAACATTAATCAGGTATGGCTTGACAAAGTCTTTAAATAACAGGATTTCTGTCAACAAATCTGAACTGCACTTCTGGCCTTGCTAGAAATTGTGCCAGTTCAATGGGCAAAGGTATCAGTCTTAGCCCACAACAAAGTTACTTATTAATCAAAATGCAAACCTCTATATGATAGTTTACTTATTACTTTCTCAAGTTCTTGTTACTCTTACTACTTTCTCAACAACATGTCTGCAGCCAGTAACCTAAAAACCTCTTCCAGCACAGCAAAGACTGAAACCATTAACCAACCTTGAACTCATTTTTTCCCCTTCATCTTCTAAAGCTAAGAAAGATTAACAAAAGCAGCTATGGTAACAATCATAAACACAGTTATATGAGGATATCTTTTATGTCTAAAGTCAGTCCTAAAGTCAATCCACTCACATAGTTTTAGCTATTCTCCTTGATGAGATAGCGTGGTCACTAACACTTTACTCAGCTCTTCCAACAAAATGTCATCAAACCACTATCACTAATGATGTTGCAAATACACGGAGTTTATCAGTGGATGTAAATGCAATCAGTCAGGAATGGTCTCTTCCCAGATGGTTTGAAAGCGAGGATTTTTTCCACTGGGACAGAAATGAGGAATTATGAAAATTGTGCAAAAAAACCCCAGTGAAGTCCACTTGATGCTCTAAAGTCTGTTCAGTGTTAGACTGGCAATTGTGGCACAGCTGTGAGGTAGTGTGGCTAGACAACACAACTGTTTTTTAAATAGGGATGGCTATCATCCTGATAAAATTAGAGGCAACTGCTGTAGTTATCTATTATCAGAGCACCTGTCCTATGAAGAAAGACTGAGAGAATTAAGGTTGTTTATCCTGGAGAAGGTTCCAGGGAGACCTTACTGCAGCCTTTCAATATTTGTAGGGGGATCATTAAGAAAAATGAGGACAAACGTTTTAGCAGCACCGGCTGCTATAGGACAAGGGGCAATGGCTTTAAACTAAAAGAGGGTTGATTCAGGTTAGATATAAGGAAGAAATTGTTTACAAGAAGAGATGTAAAATGCTGGACTGGGTTACCCACAGATCTGGTAGGTGCCCTATCCCTAAACATTCAAGATCAGGTCAAATGTGGCTCTGAGCAACTTGATCTAGTTTAAGATGCTCCTGCTCATTGAAAGGTGGGTTGGACTAGAAGGCCTTTATATGTCTCATTCCAAACCATTCTGTAATCCTAAGATTTTCACCTGGCAGAAATGAGGATATTTTTAAAAACATCATAAGTACAAAGTTTCTCTCCAGGCTTTAACTGTGATTTTATTAGGACAAAAAAAAAATTCTTGAAAAATACAACTTCTGTCAAACAGGAAATGAATGGTCAGTGCTGGTGGATTTCTTCTTCTGTTTCAGGGCAAAATACATTTATGTTGGGGACAGTGAATTAGGTATTAAATACAAGTGGGTTCTCACATGTTGTGGCTAATTTCCTTCCATTCTCATTGCTTATTTATCCTCAAGTAAGTAAGATATCTTGCCATAGGAATAATTAATGAATAAATGCATCAGCAAATGCTTCCTACTTCACGGCTCACCACAAATTCTTTTTAATACTTCTATGGAGTTAACAGACTTTTATTAGCTACATAATAATCCCCAAATCTGCTTTTTCTGAACATGCTTTTCCTCCCCTTTTCATAATATCAAACCAGACAACTAAACATTACCATGAAACGGAGTCAATGACCCTACATGTACTTACCATGTACCACATGCTTGGCCACTTGGGATCATTGAAATAAGTGGATTGGGTACCACCAGGTTTATAATCCCTCTTTATCCTTCTTTTAACCACCTGCTGTTGTATCCACTCCACCTGCCAACCAGGAAAACATGCAGAGAATGTTAAGGTTCTGTAGAGTTTATCAAGAAATGTGCGAAAACTTGGGATTGTTCTCATTACCACACTCCAAGGCATATTTTGTATTAAAGAGTTCATTTTGGCAGTAGAAATTGTGCAGATCATCTTGACATATTGTTCACTAAGGAATATATTCAATTTAGCTACCATTACAAATCTACCCAAAAATTGCTTAAATACCCTGCTAGAAGGACTTCATTGGGTATTGCCTTTTAAATACTACTATTTTTCCAATTTTTCTTTGCCAGATTTTCTCTTCTCTTGAATTTATAAAAACTTCTACACAAAATCTAACAGCATATTACAATAAGGAATTAAGGGAATTTCTAAAAGGGCGAATTCGTTTTTATTGTTATGTTTCTCTTCCAGAAAACAAAAACATTAAAAAAGTTTTGCTTTTAGACCAATATCTAAATCACCCTCACCACTCAGGGAGAGAAAAAAAACCCCAGAATTAAATTTCATTTTAAGTAAAGTGTCAAGATTGTCTCAGAGAGGCACTCCGGACTTTTATTTTACACTAAGCACTCCCCTGTGAGAAATAGCTGGATACTGAGCAACAGCTCTAATCAAAACAAACACAAAAGTGAGCTTGAAACAGGAAAATAAATTTGAGGGTTAAAAATCTGAAAGTTATTTTTGTGTGTCTGACACCTCTTCAAAGATTCATGACACATCCAAAGGAAGGCAACACCAAAAGTGACATCAACCTTAGATCAGAGGGGACTCTGCAGCTATTTCTGTATTAGCTATTCTAAAAGGGAGCTAGTTTCAATAAATGTAAATAATATTAACTAACCACAGAAAAAGCCCATGGTATATTCACACACATCTAGCAGCTTATATATTTATGCTGAATTGTTTCAAGGTATATAACTACAAAAATTAATTCACATCTCTCTCTCCAAGCAAGACAGTCATCTTCTCCTAGCAGCCAACTTTGCACCTTTTATTTGTGATGTTTGAATATCTGTGTATGCACAGAAACATACAAATATATCAAAGAAGTTACTTTCAACTCACAAATTTGTTTGTCACTGGTCAGAGACAGTATTAATGTTTTCCTTTAGCAGGCTAATCTCTCTACTGTGCATTCACAACAGAACTTCAAATCCTTAGGCAGACACACCATAGCACTCTGGCCTCTACTTCTTTGTCAGAAAAAAAAGGAGAAAGACATGTCTGAATTTGTCCAGAGAGGATTCTTACAGCAGTCCTTACAGACACTGGATGGTTTTTATGGTTTTCCTCATAAAGAAGAAATGAAATTTTCTCCTTCCTAAGAACTAACTTCAGGATCAAAAGTATTCTTCTAGAGGCTAAATTTTGCAGTCTAAGAACTGCAAAGTTCTACACAGAATATTGTGTAGAACTGACACTGAACTCATTTCTCTGTTAAATCTTCTAGGAACAATCATTACTTTCTGGTTCTATGAGAAGGGAGAAATTTGACAGTTTTTCTCTCTTGCTTATTGTCCCCTCTTCCGGTACCATTTGAAATCCCCCCATGACATGGCAAGAGCTAACTGCTCCCTTCAGATCTGACTGGATCCAGATGTCCTCTGCAAGAGGTGACAGCTAATTGGTATCAGGCTGTTTGATTTAAAAAGTCTGGAAGCCTGTAGGATACACAAAGCATGTCTGGGAAAAGGCCAAAGAAAGTCAAATCAAAAGACTTTGGTAGACACTAAGCCTAATGGCTGCTTTAAACTGGGATCAACAAGCCTCTCTAACTAGCTCTCTCTTCCATGAAAATGACTGATTTTTAACTGAATAATGAACCCTGTTCTCCTGACCTTTGCTGCTAATATATGCTTTCTTTTCCAGACCCTCACAACAGCAACTTGTTGATCCCCAAAACTTCTCTTTTTTCAGGTAACCCATGCCTCCTAACACATAAAAAAACAAAGAGACTGGCATCCTATGTACTGTTTAATCTCTGACTCCCCACCTGCCTGGACTGCCATAGACAATGGGCCTCACTTCTTCTATTACAACTATTTAGCAGTTGTTAAGAAAAAAGCTTCAACAGGTCTGAAAAAGCAACCATTCCTTTCAGGGCTTACACAGATTCACTTTCCAAGTCTCATTATGAGATCTGGGTCTCAGTGCTAGAAACATGTTCAGCTGACTGAGGTCTAAAGCTTCTGTGCTGCAAGAATATTTCCTGTTATCTTGATTCGCCCTTTGCTGAAGGGATTAACCACATGAGTATGTTAACCATGCTGAGAAAGTTGTAAGTCAACAAATTTCAACACTTTACAGGCCAAAACCACTCAGAGCACACCACATTTGGTAACTTCTATCTTGAGTCTGCTGGGAGGAATTAAACCTACTACCAACAGAATCTAAGGATCTGATAGTGCTGCAGAAGTGTCCACAAAGACAAACCAATGAGACAGACTCAGCTGAAGGGGATTAAACCTTCTGCCACTGCTACCTTTAGTTTAGATGCACGAACATTAATGAAAGAACTTACCAACACTACTATTGCCTAGAGGAGACCTAGGACATCTAATTTGGCATTAGGGACTCCATGTGTCAAGGCTTCTATAGGAACTACAATGAGTGACTCTGAGAAGTTTTGGAAGAACACCCTTACTTTTTAATGGAGCCAAAGAAGTAAACATATTCTTGAAGCCTGTGCAACACACAAGTTTAAGAAGAATTTCAGGAACCAAATACCATTTCTATAAATAAATGAATAAAATGGATAAAATGAAAGGAGTTTTCCTGACTAGACAAACTCTTAGCCAAACTCTCTACTCATTCACTGCGACATTGTCTACATTGATTACTGCCTATTCAGTGACAAATATCTGCTGATCAATAAAAATATTTAAATGTAAAGGCAGCATAGTACTGGTGGAGACTGGTGTATGCATACATTGCTGCCTCAAAAAAAGCCCAAATGATTTGTTTTCTCCACTTATTTCAGACAATATTATGGAGAATAGTATCAGTTATTTAGCCCAAGCAATCATAAACATTGCAGAACTGCACAGTTCCAGTTTATATATATCTATATAAACTGGAATATACATCATTTGATGCATAAAGAATATTCAGTCAACATATATGCATATTTTTGTAGAAGACTTTGTATCAACTGAGTTAATCCAAAAGCTTGCAGTGTAGTAGGTTGTTACGTTTTAGTGAGATACAAATATAGTGAGATATAAAAATTTTTTTTGTATCTTATCTACCACCTTTTAACAAAAGACTCTCTTTTGCAGGGCATGCCCCGGTTATATGCTGGATGTTGCCTGTAGCTCCTATTTCCTCAGCTCCCAGCAAAATTAAGGAAAACATTTGAAACAGTAATTTTGCAGAAGGGCTGTGCAGCTTGAATGATCAGATTCAAACCCAGTAAAAGAAACATAATTTGTCTTCCCACAAGACTTAATGATAATTTTATGTATGCACAGAATTGCTCTAAGTAAAATAGCTCTTTAATTTCATACAAATAAAGATGTGGGCAAATGACACATTTGCCTAAGTATGCATATGGGAAGATAGTGCAGGTAGCTCTTTAATGGTGGAAGGCAAGTGCCTAGATGGAATAGACTAGACTCATACAGAACATTTCAGCTATAATGGAGCTACGATGATCATCTAGTCTAACTGCCTGATCAATTCAGGGATGAACAGAAGTTAAAACACAGTTTGAGGCCCTTGTCCAAATGTGTCTTTGTCTTTGACAGGCCTGGGGCATCAAGCATGTCTCTAGGAAGACTGATATTTTGATCAACCTCTTGTTAAAAAAGTGCTTCCTGAAGTCCTGTGTGAACTTCCCCTGAACAATTCCCATATCCCCCATCACTGGATACCAGGAAGAAGAGATTAGCATCTCCCTCTCTCCATCTCCTCCTCAGGAAGCTGTACAGGGCAATGAGGTTGTTTCGTAGTCTCCTTTTCTTCAAACTACACAAACCTGGTGTAAACCATTAGGACTCATTTTGTATAGTACAGGCAACCACATGAGTGAAAGGGGGAAGTCAAACTAACCACTCTCAGTCAGTGACCATGCACTGCTATGACGGAGACAGTGCAGGATGTTAGACAGAGTAACCTGAAACATCCCACATGCCTGATCACAGTCCTACTTATAGCTCTGCCTGGAAGGTGTTTAGCAAATCTCTTATGTTGAGATCTGCTGATGAATTGTTTTAATTCTCAGGTTATATTGATACAACCATTAGAATTTAATTTAAACATCACTGGAAGACTATATACTCATCTGACAAGTCAATGCATACAATTTTGTTTACAGAAAATATCACTGCCACTTAAATAGAATAGTTTACATTGTACAGTCACTAGGTTATATTAATGAAAACAAGGTCAAGACTCAGAAGTTATATTAGTATTGTAACACATATTACCTTTGAGTATTTTCTGGGTATTCATCCACAAATTACTGTAGAATGCCTGGCATATTTTGGATTTGTTTGATTCTGTATGAAAGGAGCTCATTTGTATAAAAATAATATTTCTGGAGTCATTAATTATACAGATTCTCATTTCTTGCCAAAAGGTGAGATGTGTCTATGCAAACAATGAAGTTCATTTTAACATTTCCATAAAGTCACACTTACTGAGAGGTAACAAAAGACATTTTCCCATTGACCTCAGCCTCAAAAGTTCCACTGTCTAAGTGTGTAGAAATTAAAGCCAAGTCAGACTGGAGACCAAACTATTTTTAAAAATCACCCTTTTCAGTTTCCTCAATTCAGGACTTACAGCATTGTTTTGTGTATGATCCAGCTCTTCTTCACAGACCTGCATGGAGTACTGCTATGGCAATAAAACTGTCTGAGCTAATTCAAGCACTCATTTTTCTCTTTAAGTGACAGAATTTGAAATGAAATGTTATCTCTTGATGAAATGAATCAAAACTACTTTCTACCATTTTTATCCTCATTGATTCAATAGAATTCCTGGGAAAAAACCCATATAGGTATGCTGCAGCAAGACCTCCCTCACCCAGAGCTCCAAACTGTGAAAATAAAATTTGATAAATGAAATAAACCTTACATGGTGGGGGAAAAAACCCCACCAATTTATCAAAGCAGCATTATTTTTAACATACAAACTTGGTTGTGAAAGATAATTTTTTCAAACATACCATGACAGGGTCTGCTTAAATAAACATTTCAAAATTATTTAAAATGTGTCAACTCCAATATGTGAAAATGCCATTACTATACAGCAGAAATTACAGGCAAGCTGAAGGTGTAATCCTTTCCATTTTGAGGAAAAACATGCTTGGGGTGGAAAAGTTTTCTAATTCTGAAATAAGTTACAGATTTCATACCAGAATCTGTGATTTTTATGACAAAATTCAATGTGAAGGTGTGGATCTGGAGTCTGTGAAAAAGAGATCCTGCAGGTGCCACTCCTAATTAAAACTGTAACTGTAACCCCTGTACTGCCTCCTTCACCTCCATCTGTCCTACACCTGTAAGAAGAAATGGTAAATTCTTCCTCAGATAACAAGGGAGGAGGTGCCACAGGAACACTACAGATTAAAGAGAAAAAGAGAGAGAAAACCCACACAGAGCACATGGAAGGTAATGCCCAGTAAAGAGATCAGCAAGAGGGGCTACCGCATCCCATGGAGAACAGGCACTGAACAGTAACGCAGCACTGTCACTCAGAGTTTGTCTGCTTGTCTGTTTGTCTGGATTGCTCTGGGTAAACATCCTTCCTCCCAGTTAAACGGTCTCATGCTGCATCTTTACTTCACTCCTTGCCTAAGGACCCTCAACACTCGTACATGTGAGTTCTGAAAGACCCTGCTAAAGGACAGAAGTGAAGATAGCACACTCTGAGACAAAATATGAGACTGCCATTCTGTCCCAGAATAGGCCGTAGGAAAAAAATTGCTCCAACAGTTACAGTCTTAGCAGGATGCCATCCAGAGGGACATTGGCAGACTTGTGAGGTAAGCAAGACCAAGTGTGAGGTCCTGCACCTGGGTCGGGGTAATCTTAAACTCAATACAGGTTTAATGAGTGGATTGAGAGCAGCTTTGTATATGGGTGGATGAAAAACTGGAGATGACCCAGCAACTCACACTCACATCCCAAAAAGCCAACTGTATGCTGGGCTATATCAGAAGACACTTCTCTGCTTTGCCCTCTGGAGTGCTGCATCCACCTCTGGGGTCCCCAGCATAAGACAGGCAGAGGAAGGCCACGAAGATGGTCAGATGGCTGGAGAACCTCTGCTATGAGGAAGAGTCGTAATAGCTGGGACTGTTTAGCCTAGAAAAGGTGTTTGGGGAGATCTTATGGCAACCTTCCTGTTCTGAAGGAGGACCTATAGTAATGATGGGAAGGTGTCATAATCAGGGAGTCAGTCTAGTGATAGGATGTGGGGTAATGGTTTAAACAGAAAGAGAGTAGGTTTAGATGGGATATTAGGTAAGGTGAATGTTCTTTACTCAGAGGGTGGTAAGGCACTGAAGAGGTTGCCCAGAGAAGCTGTGGATGCCCCCATCCATGGAAGCGTTCAAGGCCACGTTGGATTGGACTCTGAGCAGCCTGGTCTAGTGGAAGGTGCTCCTGCCTATGGCAGCAGAGTTGGAATGAGATGATCTTTAATATCCTTTCCAACCCAAATGATTCTGTGAGTCTATGTTTCTAACAAAACAAATAAGCATCTTAGTTGTCCTGTCATTAAGTTTTCTGTGCTACCAGCTCTACTTAAGTGTATCATTTGACAACATTCTGTTTTTGCATTTCACCTTGTAATGAAACCAAAATGTCAATGATTTAGAGTAAAGTGAGGAGGACATATAAATATCCAAGGGCCATACCTAGGTTAGTGAACAAGAGATGCAAGCCATTACTCAGGAGTGCAGGAAAGATGATGAAGACTATTGACACACCTCTTGCTAACTAAGTTCAGTCACAAAGCGAGACCCTCAAAAATTTGACTTCTCATCCTAAAAAGAATTTTGTGTCATTTTTTGATCACAATTAAAACCCTAGCTATCTTCTTAACCTATTATTCTTTGACTCACAATAGCAACAGCCCCTTTTCACCATATAAATAGATGAAGATAATTGGTAAAGTAGATGTTGACATATGTCAAGACCATGGAAAATTACTGCAGATACCATTTCACAAATGTAGGGGTCTAAAGTTAGATAAAAAGTTATTGACTCCAGCAGTGCTATATGATGCACTCTTGCTGATAAAGAAAGTGTTTCTTCAGCAAGGGTCAATGACAATCCACAATCAAAGCAGTTGTCAAAATTTATGTTAGAGATTCTGAAAAAAAACCAAGATAAAATTAGAAACAGATGTTAATACAGGCTGAGCAGAAACCAAAAAAGCAGAGAAGAAAAGACAGCAGAAAATCCTTGAAATTACCACTTAACTCCAAAGAAACACATCTTGCACAACAGCAGGCCAAGCTACTACTTACCAAAGCTGAAATTCAATGCACATTTTTCCCCCTCATAGCCACAGAAAAGCCAATCAGTCCTGGTATGACTTAAGTGGTTTCTATCTGCTTTGCTATGTATTTGTGATCAATTGTAGCAATAGAGCCATAGTTCCACATCCATGAGGTACAAGAATCCACAGCTATGGATTTTAATGGGACTGAAGTGTCCTTAAACCCATACATATCAGCCTAAAACTATGTGGAAAAAAGTCTTCTTCCTTTATGAACAAGACTGTAGAGGAATATTGTGAAGAGAAAATTGTGAAGAGAAAAGTAAACAAGTGGGCTAGTGATGAAGGAAGACAGGCTCTGTACTGAGGTAGTTTAATAGCAGCCAGAGCTGCTGGGAAAGACAAAAGCATCACACTGAAACTCTGGAGAAACTCAGCATATCTGCTGCTGGCCAGGATCTCTGTACGACTGGAAAACCAAGGAAAAATCCAAGGCAAAAGGACTCACATTTTCTCTCCTTGGGGAAGTCTTGAAAGGTTTTCTACTCACAGACACAGTTGTAGTAACTGATGATGAATGCAGCTACAGCCACTGCCCAAACTCCACCCTTCTAGTGCACTGTACCACAGCTGACCATAAAGGAGCTCCAAATTACAGGAGTGAAATCAAACAGCAGCCTTGTGGGAGAGCTGAGGACAAATTTCAGGGAATTTGCGCTCCTGAACAGTGTCTTCCAGCAGCACCAGCCCCAGATGTCATAAGCAAAGAACAAGCACCTAAAGCAGTTGGGGATTTTTCCCTTCCTCAGATCTGAAGTGGGCTAACCCAGAATCAGAGCTTGGATGCTCTGATTCTGTTTCTAAAATAACTCAGCCTTGGAATAGTGAGGAAAAGTCTTTAAAGCATGAGCTTAAAAGCAGCTTCTATATTTATACAAGGTAGTTTATATTTTTTAGCCACAGGTCATACACCTCACCTTGGAACAACTCAAGAGCTACATGCTCATGATTTTGAACACAATTTTAAGAGACCTCTAATTGATAGGTCTGTTTGGGACAGTACCTAAAACTCTGCTTACACCATTGAATACAATGTTAGTATCTAGAAATACCTAGCCTTGGGACAATGTAATCATCTTTTCACCATTTCAATACATTGGGAGGATTAGTATTAGTATCACTCTAAATGTAAACTTTCATGTCACAACTCCCTAAAACTTCATGTTCTTAATAAACCAAAAGGCTGATCCAGTGCCCACTAGAGGATACAACTTTGAGTTCTCTAAACTTCGTTAGCTTTGGAATCTAACATTTGGCATCCTAGATAGCTAAAATATCTTGGATTTCATGTCTGTATTACTGTAGCAATTATTCTATATATTAAAAAAAACCTGTTGAAATTTCTAATGTGATATTTTTCTTTTTTTAGGTTAGTCCTTCAACTCATGTCATAAATCATTTAAGTCCTTCAGACATCTGCATGTGCCCACTTTAGGATGGCCTTAACTCATTTTGTGACATCATAGGAAGACAAATCTCTACCACAGGGATAAATTAAAATGTCAAAAATAGCAGTGTAATTCCAAAAGTGTTGATTCAGTCATGAGTTTCCCATGGTTTCAACTGTCATTTAGAAAATCCACTGAGAATTAGCAAGACAGTAAAAGTATTTCATAATTAAGTGATATGTAATATCCATCAGTGGTATACTGGACTTACCAAAGTAAATACACCTCCTGAGTAGACTGTTCACTGACCAAAACCCCTTTAACAGAATGTAAGGAAGTATCACAAATAACTCAACCTATTTCCAGCACTTTCGCTTAATGTTGTTCTGTCACATAAGTCTGACATGGAAAAATTCAGTCACAGAACATATACTAAATATCAAATTAAGCCATTTTCTAATCAGAGTACTTTAAACCACAGAAAAAATGATCCCATTTGGGTTTATTTGATTGTTCCTGTCTTGCTATTTTCTATCCTTAATCATAGGAAAAAGATAAAGTATTTTCTTCCAAGCTGACCCTGTTTATAGCATATACTTAGAAGTTGTATTTAAAAATCAGAATTGAACCAAAGTGCTTATACTAAGCTTCAGTTTTAGAGTTTTGTTGCTTTTTACATGTAATGGAAGTATCAGTGGCATATTTTACAGCACCCCATTTCCCTAGTTCCTTGGCATTTCAGATGCCTTTGTAGTACAACTTGATTACTGCTCTTATTTAGAATCATAAGGTTGGAAGAGACTCTTGAAATAATCAAGTCCAACCATCTACCACTACCACTGTGTTCAACATTAAATCATGTCTTAGTGTCATATCCAGAGGGCTTATGACTGGGATATGGTGTATCCAGCGATGGTGACTCCACTTTCCTGGGCCATCTACTCCAATGCTTTACAAACCTTTCCATATTTTCTTTTTTTAAAATACGTAATCTAAACCTCTCTTGGCACGACTTGAGACCATTTCCTCTCATCCTGTTATTTGTTACCTGGGGGAAAAGCCCAACCCTCAGTTTCCTACAGCTTCCTTTCATGTAGTTATGCAGAACAGTAAGATCTTCAGTCTGCTTTTCTGCCACCTAACAAACCCAGCTCCCTCAGCTGCTCCTCATACGACCTACTCTCTAGAGCTTTTGCCAGGTTCACTGCCCATCTCGGGACTTGCTCCAGCACCTCATTGTCTCTACAAAGTGAAGGACACAGAACTGAACACAAGATTAGGATATGGCCTCACCAGTTACTTCCCTGGTCTTGCTGGCCACACTGTTCTTGATATAAACCAAGGATGATGCCGTTGGCCTTAGCTACCAAGGGCACATTGCTGACTAATGTTCAGCCACTGTCAAACAGCAATCCCAGATCCCTTCCCACCAGGCAGCTTTCCAACCACTCTTCCCCCAGCCTGTAGTGCTGCATTGGATTATTGTGACCCAAGGGCTGGACCCAGAACTTCACCATATTGAATCTCATACAGTTGACCTCAACCTATTGATCCTATTGATTGAGTCAGCTGACCAGATCCCTCTGCAGAACCCTCCTATCCTCCAGCAGATCAACACTCCTACCCAACTTGGTGTCATCTGTGAACTTGCTGAGGGTGTACTTGATCCCTTCACTCAAGATGTTGAGGAAGAGACTAAATAGGACTGATCCCAACACTGAGCATTAGGTTCACCACTGTTTCATGGCTACTCTGTTTGTGTCTGATCTACCAATTTGGGTCAATGGAGGAGAATTGTTAGCAGTTACCTTTGGAACAAGCTACCTTTTTATGCCCTGAAACTCAGTCTTACAGTTGTCGGTGAACTTCATTGATATTAAAAGATTGATTACTACCTCTCTTAAACATCATTATCAAAATGAACATTACCATTCAAAATTAACTGCCAAAAACTATGTGAGAGACACATGCAACCAGCCTCCAATGAGGCCATATCTCTCAATTTCTGCATATCAGATAACATAAAGGCTGGAGTAATGCTTGATTAACACACTGGCTGATTACTTTCATTTATTTTAAAGCTCCAGATGAACCAAGGGTAACATCGCTGTTGAAGCTTTAGGACAGTCCCTGTGCACATTCTGGCAATTTGAAGTGTGTCCACAAATAGTCACTCTGTTATGGATTCCTAATTCACAACACTGGTCATATTATAAATTGAGGAAAAGAAAGTAAAGATTGTTATATGCATGGCTATGTTGTATGGAATAAATTGCATATACTAGATCTTTTTGGTCTCCAGTCACATGACTTCCAGGGTTGCAATGTGGTGTCTACAGTCTTCACAAAATTTCTTTCACCTATGTTTACTTCATTTGATAGCAATCTCTATGGCTATTTCTACACTGTCTTTCATTAGGACAAAAGGAATTTAAATGGTCTAATATAAATGTGATTTTTTCATTTGATTACAGTATAGGAATACTCTCTGTACTAACAAAAAACAACTTTTTTTCTAACAAAGATAAACTTAAAATGTACAAACATGTATCTTCTGAAATACACAAACTTAAAAGTTTTTTTGATAGAATCTCAGATGTGCTGCAGAAGATGTCTGCTTTCATGAGGGAAGACATTTCGGAAGCTGAAAAAACTGCAATGATTTTCATAAATCTTCCTATTACTAGTATTATTTTATTTCTAATAATTCATTCAGTTCCTTTACCTGCTGGACTTTAGTTCATAAACAAACATATATTAGCATCAGACAACAGCTTAAAAATCACTTGACTGCCTTTCCACTATTTGCCAGAATGGTGTGAAAGTTGAAAGAGATTATATCTCAGACTCCCACAATGGCAACTATTATCAAAATACCTTCTTCAGACTACCTCTTCAAGGTGTAATTGGGCTCATAAAATGACAAGTTTACCAAACATCTGCATTGAGCAGGGCTGTAAATCTCTACTAGTTTCCCTGATGTAAGGCAAGGGAAGTGTGTTAGTAAAGTTTTTATATATATATATATATATATATATATATATATATATATATATATATATATATATATAGTGTTATATAGTGTTTAGGTAGGATGTGCTTAGTATAGCAAGGACCCAGGAAAGAAGCCCAAATATGATTAAGACAAAAACAGATCCACGAGGAAGTGGTATTTGGATGTCTTCTTAGCTGAGGAGAGGGAAGTTTTTGAGGTCACAGTGCTGTACAATAGTATTCTTCAAACTCACAAATAGTTACAGGAACTGTCTGAAAGTAGAAGTTAAATAATGGGCCATAAAGCAAAACCAGAACATTTTAAAAACTTCTGGATACTTTGTATTGCTGGCAGATTTTTAATTTAAATTGAAAAACTTCTGAAACCTACAATCTGCATCACATAGAAATTAATTCTGATGCCATATGACATCTAATAAAAGAGGTTTATTTCCTTTTGATCTCACAGACTATGAGTCTATTGGCATTTGCATTCTTGAGAACTAATTTTTTAGGAGCAGCCTGGAAGTCAAAAAAACTTTGTAATCCAGAAATTCTGGTTTCATTATACAAAGTTGTTATAACACAAAGTTATTACATATAAAACACAAAGTATATATATAAATACAAAGTGTGTGTGTGTGTGTGCTCACACCTATATGTATATATAAACACAAAGTTGTTATAACAGTTACAGATGAAATTGAGTCTCAATTTAGTACAGCTACTTAAAAAGAAATTTTTAATCTGCATCATTTACAAAAGTAAAGTTTAACCACTATTCTGGCCTTTATAGATATTTATATCTAACATCAGTACTAATGACAGTGCCAGCATTTACTCTGTTTCTAAATAAATTTTTTTTTAAAAAGGGAAAAAATGTCAAAAAATAATGGAGGTTAAAAACAGGTTACATAAGTGATAGTCAGCACACCAATGGATACGACTGCTTTAAGTGGATTACATGGATTTGGAATTGCTTGGATTCATACAATGTTCTGTGTGACACCAAGAAAAATACAATTCCACAGAATAAAATACATAGCACTTGGTGTGCATTTGCAACTTGCATAAATTTTTATTCAACTTTTATTAAAACTTCCAGCCTTGTCCGTGTTTTGAGTCAGAAGCAGGAAGGAGCAAAGTTGTCTGATGAAGGCTGCACACAGTCAAGCAGAACAGCTGTGAAGTGGACACAGCTGCCTGGCACCTCCTCTGAACCATTAAAAATGGTGAGGATCTGCTAAGAGTAAAGCAGATCACCCAAGGATGATGAGTGGCTTTTCAGTGACATTGGTTTTTCAAAATAATCCTAAAAGAAAGGATTACAAAAAATTGGGTAGTGGGGAGATTCTTTTGCTTTGTTTTGGGAAGAATGTTTTTCCAGCTCCCTTTTCCTCCTTCAATAATCTGTCAATAACCTATCAATAATCCCAGATATGACGAATTGTCTACGTGTCTCATGATTTCTTTCTGTCCACCATTTAGAATAGCTGGGTGAGATAACAACCATTGGAATTAAACATGATGGTCTTGCCTGTCAGAAGCAGAAGGACAGATGCATAAAAATCTTGATCCATTATGTCAGGAGTACACATTGCTGCCAGAATGTTTTCCAAGTGCAAGAGAGAGAGAAGAAAACCTTTAATTCATTTTTTTATGAATGTCCTGCAATACAACCTGTATCATCAACATCAGAGGAAGCTGTATCTCCTCAGGAAATGGTGTGTAGAAGCTGTTTTGTTAGATTTCTATGCAGTCAGTTCTGAGATGTGCCTTTCCAAAATGTGTTTTCTTTCAATTTCTCCCTCTCCTCTCTCTCTGCTGATATTTTGGCATTTGGCCTTGCAGGATCAGCTGCTTCCAGAATGCTGCATCTTTCCACAATTCAAAACTAGGATCTCTTCAGTTCCTCCTCTTCTAGCACTTTCTGACACCCAGCAATTTTACAGCCCAGTAGCCAAACCACCAGTTTGCTGTCTTTCTTAACACTCTCAATGAAAACTGACTTAACCAACAGCTTAAGCACACTAAGTGAAACACAAGACCACTGCAGCTGTCAGAGCTGCTGTCTTCACTATCAAGCTCTTAGAACACAAATTAAAAATTAGAGGACTAACTCCCCTTGGTTTTTTAAAAAACATTTAGTTGTATTATCATTTTTCAAATGCACTTTGTTGCTAAAAAACATAGGAGTTAGTACTGCTTTACTGGAACTGTAAAGAAACTCAAATATTAGCATCTACTAGCATCTAAGGACTGAGGATTGCAAATATCTTTTCTTTACAACCTTCTGCTTTTACATGTTTGTAACTGTTATGATGAAATTGTTTTCTTAAGGCTTTCAATTTCCCACATATATATTTACCTGAAGTACTTTTACCATCATTAAGTCTGAGCAAAATCCTTTAGTGCCTCCTGAATTGTGTGGGAATGCAACACCCTTTTCCTTTTTAGGTTCCAAACGGATTTTCCTTGTATTTCTTGTTCATGAGTCTGTTTTCAAATGGCATTTGCACTTACAAAATAATGTTGCACAAGTCTGTGATCTGCCTTCACATGCACTGTAGGTCCCTCCATTAGTGGTCTCACTTTGAGTGAGGATGAGTGCTCCCAGCTTGCACAGGAGAACAAACCAGACAGATGTGCCATTAAGCAAAAAAGCATTCTGACATGAATAGTGCAGAGAAAATTTTATCCCAGAATGGACAGAAAAGCATCTAAACTGGAGCTGGAATGAGGTGACTTTTAAGGTCCCTTCCAACCAAACCAAGTCAACAACTCAAAGATGTCTAATTA
Source organism: Emberiza elegans (assembly GCA_024865655.1). Lineage (NCBI taxonomy): Eukaryota > Metazoa > Chordata > Aves > Passeriformes > Fringillidae > Emberiza > Emberiza elegans. The sequence continues at coordinate 3,708,144 of JALJVW010000201.1, forward strand.
AGTTAGCTATTCTGCATGCTGCATATACCTTTTGCACTCTCAGCAAAAGCAGCTGCAACCTCGACTAGTCTCTGTTCAAACCAGCTGCCAGCTGAAGACTCTCAGAGTGTGCTGCACCATACTGATGTGTATACTGCTCAAATAACTTCTCCAAACTTAAACTCCATGACTGTGATGCTAGCATATCCTCTGATGAAGCAACAGATGGACAAATTTTTTTTTCCTCCTTGTTTTTGGTATTTTACTGATGTACAGTCAACTGTGCACTTACAATACCCTGGACTGTTTTAACACTTATAAAATATAAGGATGGAAGGAACTAAAAGAAGTATTGATAACTAATTATCTGTATCTTAAGTACTTTCATTTTGTAAAAGAAGATATCAAATGCTAAATGCAGTTAGGTCTAGTAAGATGTTTTTCTGAATTTATCCATTGCTGAAATTAGCACTGCAGCTCCAGCCGTCTGCACAAGAAAATTGTAACTATTATCACCTATCAACCCTACATTTGGTTCCTAAGATACGTAAATATGTTTTTGTTGAGGTTCCTCTAGTGACAGTGAAGAGAAACATAGTGACAGTGAAGGGAAAAGTACAAGACATTTTTCCCCACTTTGTCCCCAAATTCAAGAGGTATGTTACATTTAGAATCTTCATCTTGCTATGTGAACGTAGCATTGCATTACACCAACTTTCAGAAATATTTGTTGCCTACACAGCCAAAGCATGCCCTGAAGGGAGTTTTCCCCACAGTTATTCCTAAAGAATAATTTCTATATTTTTTTAAGGTTCCTAAACACGTTTCTGTAACAAGATCTAGGCTATAGTTGGAAATAATGTCACTGATCCTAACCTCTGCTCAACATGTTTGTAGGAAATAATTTTAAAAGCAGAATACACTCTACAAAACAAAAGCCAAGGAGTCCTATTGCCACAAGCCTCAAATTCACCAAGTGTAGAGAGGGCAAAGAAAATGATTTCTCAAACAAAAAATCCCCCATGGTTTGAACAGTTCTAAGCTAAAATCCAGCTACAATTCAGCCAATGTTTTTAAATCATTGAGACTTACCATGCTCAAGACATATGCTGGTCTGCAAAATTCAGAATAGACTATTCACATATTTTTTCTTCTCTTAATAGCATAAGTCCCTTGCAAAGGCCCAAGTCATTTCATATATGCGGGGACTTTTGCCTCTCTAAAACCAGAAGGCTCCAAATACATCAAAAGTCAGAGACAAATGAAATCTGCATCATCTCCACTATTCCTGGTCCAGAAAGTTTTAGTTACTTCTGTGAAGAGATTGCTGAGTCCTTGCCTGCCACTTCAGAGTCAGCCAACATCTTTCTCATTGACCATGAAGGTTAGAGACCTTAATAGCAGCTCTACCACAATGCCTAAAGACTGCTGAGCAGTGGAATGGGATTACTGACAGCTGTCCAACACTGCTGCACAGCTGGTCCAACATTAGGAAGAAGAGCAACGTAAAATTTGTTGCTCATTTTCTGCACAGGTAACAGCATTCTGTCTGTGGAGGATACAAAACCAGGGTAAGGATGAACCTTGGGTGACTGCAGTCTAAAAATGAAAAGCCAATATCACATGAATAAATAGGGCCTTCCCTTTTTATTCTACTGGCCAAATCCATTGCTTCAGTCAACAAATTCTGTCACATAATGATAATTTCTCTTTATTTACAATAGGTAGAACCATTTAATGAAGTTAATTGTAGCACTAGTGAGACAGGTTTATTTCTGAAGAAAAAAAGCTTTTTTAATGTCTAATTAATAGCTGATTTGCTGTTTGCACTTAAAAAAAAAAAAAGTCATTGAAACTTTCTAGTGGAATTACCTTTTGATGTTTTCTACTAGAAGCATCAAAATGGCCAGCAGAAATTCAGTGTAATAGTTTTAGAAAAGGAAAATATTCACTGTTGCGGAATGTGGAAGTTTTTATTGAAATATATTACTGTATTCAGTTACCTACACTTAGATTTCCCTTTCATCATGATTTCATCAGTTGTTGGCACCTGCCTCAAAGAAGCTTTGACCCCTCAATATATCTAATTTCAAGTACATTAAAAAGAAGTATTAGATTAGATTCCATTTTTTCACTTGTCATGTCATTTTACAGAACTCCTTGGCAATGAAAATCTCATTGTTAACTTCTGGAAAAGAATTGCAGATTAGTTGAGGGGTTTTAACTGGCTGACTTCCTAATTAATGCAGCAAATAAGGAATTAAATCCTCCTCTCCCACCCACTGGAAAAAGCGAAAACATTATTTTGTGGGATTCTATTCTTTAACTATTTTCATATAATTATTTTCTTAAGATGGTAAAGAGATGAGGAAGGAACCTGATAAACCTCAGGATGGCAAGGAGAAGGGTCAGGATTTTTACCAGGGTTCTTTTTGAGAAAGAAACAACACTCTGGTCCAGCACTCTATTTCTGTGATGTTGCAAAAACTTGATAAAAAGGGTGAGGCACTGAACGTATTGTGTTGCTGCAGAACCCACCTGGAGTGCTGCATTCAACTCTGGGGTCCTCAGTACAGGAAGACTTGCTGGGAGTGAATCCAGAGAAGGGCCACAAAATGGTTCATGATTTGAGGTACCTCTTCTATTTGGAAAGGCTTAGAGAGGTGAGGTTGTATATCCTCAGGAAAAGAACGCTCCAGGGAGACCTTATTGAGGCTTTTCAGTATGCGTAGGGGACAAGTAAGATAAGGACAAACTTTTTAGGAGGTCTTGTTGCTACAGGACAAGGAGAAATGGTTTTAAACAGAAAAAGGGTTGATTCAGATTAAATATAAGGAAGAAATTGTTTACAATGAGAGTGGTGAAACCCTGGACCAAGTTGTCTAGAGAGGATAGGCAGATGCCCCATCCCTTGAAACATTCAAGGTCAGGACAAACAGAGCTCTGAGCAACCTGATCTAGTTTAAGGTCACTGGTCATTGCAGGCAGGTTGGACTAGATGACTTCCAAAAAGTTTCTTCCAACTTGAACCATTATAGAATTCTGTGATAAGGGAAAAACCTGCTACAAAATGCAGCTACTTTATTGCTATATTCCCTGGGATTTATCTCCGTCTTTATTCTAGGTCTAGGTGCATTCTGAACTGCTGAATAGTCATTACTGAGTGATGAATAAAAATAAGTGTGATGCAGCCTCATCACGCAAAACATATTCTTGATCCCTGCTGAAGCAACACTTATTTCTCAGGGATAAATATAGTTTAAACTAAAAGTAACATGACATTCACCCCTACAAGTACAGGTTTCAATTACCATAAAGAAAACAACCAGCCAACCAAATAATACAAAATTTACAGCACAATGAACAGTTAGAATAACTAGCAGGATCTACTAGAATTCTTATCAGTAAACAGCAACTTCATAGTTCAAAAAGCCCTGAAAAAAAAATCCTAGCTGTAGGACTATTTGCTCATGTTTACATGAAACTAATTAATACTCCAGAAGCAGGTGACATAGAGAGATATTGCTATTCCCTCTCATTCACTGTGATTCAGTTCGTGCTTTAACTCACCCAGTAAAAGGCTCTTTGAAAACAGCCAAACCTATTCTTGATTTTTACTTGATTTTAAGTTAAAGATGCAAGGATTGCTCATGTACAAGGTTTTTCAGGTAATTAATTACAGGGACCACAGTGGTAAATATTGGATTATTTAAAAACGTACTTAAACTTCTAATCAGACTCTGAACATGAAAAGAGCATGATGGTTCCTATTATTTTGCAACCATGTAGCATCTTCCTGATTCTTGGTCCCTGTGTGTTTGTACATTTTACGGCTAACCATGCAGACATCAGTAACTTACCTGGTCCCACTGTTTAACTGTTGTGTTATCCTGTATGTCTAACAAAATCTTTTTGCTCACTAAGGTTTAACAACTAAATACCACCTTACCCATAATAACATTCTCATCTAATTTCTCTAAGCTTTAAGTTCATGGTGATGGCTTTAAAAGCCCCAGGTTACTCATGGCTACTACAGCTCTTCTTCCCTTTGTGCTCTCATGAACACAACTGCTCTACCAGTAATAAGGACAGGATTCTGGCATTACTTTCCTATCCTCTGAAAACAGCTCATACCATTTGGTGCCATCAAAGAAATGATGCTTGCCAGCATTTTACATGGTGGTACCATGAGTTCTGTTTATCTTGATTTGGCAAAGATAAAGCTTTCTCCTCCATCATACTCTTAGACTCTGTGTGGGGTTAGATCAGGCTGCATAAAATATAAGTGTCTGGGAGTAATGTTTTCCCAGGTATTCTGATCCTGGAGTAGAGCTGACAAAGGCATGATGCTACTGCAAAATTGTGCTCAAGAAGAGTATCTTCCTTATGTGAAGGTAGTCTTATTTCTTATTTCAATAAGACTGTAAATCTTTCTGGTCCTATCTTACGTAGTCTTTATGTTTCTTATGACCCATCAAACAGGATTCAAACCCCAAGTAAAGCTACCCAAAATTCATTAAAATTAGAAAAATATGAGATGCCATCTTAGTAGAGATTGATAAAGATGCACTATGCTCCAAAGCTGGCTGATGTCACACTTAACAGGAAAACAAATTATTCATTCCATGGTTTTTAGCATTACTGTGGGCCAGATGTCTTTTTCAGATCTCTGTTGTGATGGGAGACTCTGGGGACCTCATGAGAAAAACAGAACAAACTTTAGTACATCTATTTGAGTATATTATCAATCTTTTATCTGCCCTCTATTACCTTAAGAACAGTCATCTTCTAGGATTAATTTTGCTACCTATTCTATGGGATATTTTTACCATATAAATCACAAATTTGATTATCACAGCTCTTCACTAAAAACTCTTCATTTTATGTAACAGTTCAAAATAAAAAAGACAAATAAAATAAAAATTCCAGCTGTGCTGTCCATTTAATTTGCATATACCATTGTCATGCATAGATAATTCAACTCTCACATTTCATTAGAATTGCTATCTCTTTACTAATCAAAAAGCTCCACCTGGTTTCCCTTATTGTTTTTATTGATGAAAAGTCTGGCCTTCAGACTGCAGTTTCAATCTTTGCTTAAAATGTTTCCCACTTTGTGACTCTTGATTTCACTACTGCAGCAAACCCAGAGGCATGCCTCAGCTCTTTCTTCTCAGCCCTGGAAATGCTGTAATAGGCTGGTTTCAGCAGATTGTCTACCATCAATACACTCAACTATTTAATAGCTGAATTAGAGCTTCCTGATGCCTTTCAACTACAGACTCATTCTGTACATCTTCCCACTTATTTTTTGCACCTACTCCCATTGTTTCATGCATTGTGGTATCACCAAAATAACTTTGCAGAGGAAACTCTGAAGCTAAAAAAAAGCTCTTGATCGTGGTGTGGTGCTCTCATTGACCCCTGCCAAAAGCCAACCACAAACAGCACATCAGCTGGGGAGACCAGAAACCTCTGTTAATAGATTTCATTCAGTTGGCTTTGATCTCTCCTTTAAACCCACAGACCTCTTCCACTTCTGTGTTTTCCTATTAGGACATGCAAAACACCACATAACTACTCACTGGCTGAGAAAGATTATGCGAATAAAGCTATGTTCCAAATTTTCTCCATTACAATCTATGTTAAGGAAATTACAGCCTTTCTCATGCATCTTTTCCTAAAACTGCTTGATCTTTTTCTCCGCTAAGTGACAACATATAGCACTGCTAGGTAAGGATGTGGACGACAATTGACAAAACTGTGTTATACTGCATATCCTTTACCTTTTCATCTAAATACAGATGATATGAGGTTAATACAGGCTAACACTGGGGAAAGTGTGAAAATGTGCAACCCACATGTCTTCAGTTTATCACAGAATCACAAAAGGCTGATAAATACCTCAAAGATCATCAAGTCCAACCTTTGATCAACCCCCATCTTGTCAACAAGGCCACAGCACCAAGTGCCACACCCAGTTATTATGTTCCCGGTTGCATCTATTTATATTGTTTATAACAGTGTCAAGAGGCTTTTCCAGAAGAAGAAAATCAAACAAAAGATTTTCAAAACAATTCATTAATTTAAATCCACAATAACAAGATTTTCTACATCTTTCATTGTGTATTCACACAATGAAATCAAACACTATCCATGAAAATAATTCAGAAATACCAAATTTCATCATTTCTTCCATTATATGCAGGCTATTTACATAACAAATTGCCACTCAATCAGAATTCCATCCTTAAAAATTTTGTAAAGGAGCAAATTAGTGATCCATGTTTGAAGCAACACAGAACAGGCTAATTCCATGTACATGTAAAAGGGAGAGCTTTTTCAGCATTAAGTGAATTACCATTAAATTATTTGCAAAGTAAACAAACTTCTGTGTTTCTTTGTTCCCAAATACCCATACTGACTAATCTGTAGCAAATATTGGCATTAGATACCTTTCCACTCATAAACACAGTAGTGTGCAGTACTTTCAAATTCTCACAGAATGCAATATGCCTTATATAATATTAAACCTTTTGTTTTAAAAGAACTAGCTTATATAGAATAATTAACTTGCCAGTCTGTTTTAATAATCATTAAATGTTATACACACTGAGGACAAAGTTGTCTTTATGCTACAAATACATGTCCATTTATTGACATGTCTGCAGCTGCATAAGAGTTCCCAAACCTAGGTTAAGTGAAGCAGTCACAAAGTGAATCATACAAACACTTCTTGCCAGATCTAGGTATTAGAACATCAGCTTCTCTTTGGGTACAGAATCATAAACAGGGTTGGGTACCTTGTACAAACCTCACTAGAACTTCTCAATATTGAAGTGACACGTAATGTTTCCGAAATTTAGAAAGTCTATATCAAAACCAGCACAGATTGGAGACAAGACCTAAATGGCATAATAAATAAATGATCATTTTGATTTTCTGCTGTGTTCCGCCTTAGAGTCTCTCACTATTGTAGCCAAAGTAGTCTGGACTGTCTGCCAGAGGTGCAGATGGGGTATCTGGAAGCTGGGTGCAGCACCACAGTACATGCATGCAAACTTCTGCATTGGTGTGTTAATCACTCCACCTTTGTGCATATGGAAAGAGCATGGACTGATGCAGATGTGAACACTCACCCTTCCTTTTGCATTTTTACCTATTCTACATGCTTGCTGTTTGACTGGTGGGTCTCAGTACTCATGGGAATGGAGATTTGGCTCCTGACCACTTTTATACTAACCCTCAGTATACACTGCTCAGCAGAGCTGTTGGTGCTCTCAAAGGGTTAAGCAGTTCAGGTTATCAACAGAGGATTGAGCACAGTTTTTTTGTGTACATTCCTAGTGCTGTCCCATCCTCAAGAGGAACTTCAGACCTAAACACAGTTTTCCAGATGGCAGAAGTATTCTTATACGATGCTCAATTTGTACAGTGTTCAAACTCTTTCACCAGTAACTTTTACTTCTCATAAATGATTTGTTGAGTAAAACCTGACAAACCCTTCACAGAAAACATTCATCATCCAATAATTTAAAAAAGATTGACTCTGTTATTACCACACCAGAGGCCTGGGGGTTTGTTGGCAAGACTTGATTGCATGAACAGCATAAAAAAGCTAATGGGATCCTCACCAAACTTTTTTTCTAAAAGAAAACCAGAGCCAATACAATTCTGCAGTCAGTGAATAAGTTACTAATCACTGAAATTAAAGAATTCAAATAAAAGTGTGTTGTGGGTAGGATACATGAAGATATTATATTTAACTATAAACCAGTAATTAAATTGTGTTGACAGCTACCTATTGTAGTGTATGCTACAAAAAAAATGGCACCATTTATAATACAGATCTTAAAATTAAGATCAGTTAAACTACCAAAAGGACCACAGAAAAGAGTACTCTTTTTAATCCCTTGTAGACCAAGTCAGAAGAAGAAGACAAGAAAAAAAGCAAGAGAAACTTTCCTCTGAACAGTGTGTCATCCCACATTGCCCATTATTTTTAAATCTGGTTACTTCACAGAAGAAATCTGCAGACATAGATCTTACATGTGTGGTTCTGCAGAGAAGCACAGTAATTAGTGCATTATCAAAATTCAAGTACTCATCTAGGAACAATCATGCACTTTCTGTTCCAAGAATAGCATATACTCAATAGCATGGTATCTTCTTCACTTTGTTTTAATGAGAAGTAGAACCTTAGAAAACTGATAGGGTAATTCTTGTAATGCTATATGCCATTCAGGTGAATGTCCTCTGGTATAGTATGTCATATAAAAAATGCAAAGGCTTTTGCCTCAGACATATGCATGGATTTTCTTACCTTTGGTTCCATTGAAATGAAGCTGTGGGTACCTCTACTTGAGAGAACTGACCTTTTAATTGTTTTACTATGGTAGAAGTGGTAGTAGTCCTTCAATGTTCCAATCTGTAAGAGCAGAAAAGAAAAAAAAGGAATGGAAGACTTAATTTAATGAAACTGGTTTCCTGTTTTTCATTTTGGAAAGTCTATAAATTATGCAATTTCCTCTGAGCTGAAATGTTACTTGAACCCACTGATCATCTTTCAAAAGAAGGACATATGATATGAAGTAGATGAAGTATCCTTGAGGCAGTAACTGCACAACCAAAGATTATAACTGAGCTGCTTAGTCTGGCTATATCTACCTTTTTAATGTTTAATTTATATGCAGTACTTCAGGTAATTCTATATCAATCTATATCCAAACTTGTTCTCAAACAGTAAGTATAAAAATCATTAAATGACATTCCATTTAGTTTGCTTAAGGAAATGTACTGTAAAACACACTAGACTTGGTTACTTATATAATTAAACTATAAAAAGGACATTCACAGCATTGGACTATACAACAGGAATAGTTTTCCTGTTCTATCAAATGAGAGCAAAAAGAACAAGAAAGAAAGATGGAAATGGTAACTTCATAGGATAATATGCAAATTTCAAATGGTGCAATAAAAATGCTTCTTACTCATTCCTTCAGTGCACAATAGAAATATAAATACTAAAGTGACATGCCTTCACAATTTAAAAAATAAACCTTCCTTTCCAGTCATCAATATGTATGCTTTCATTTTTCATTTTTAACTTGAAACTTCAGTTTCACTCATCTACAAACTAACATTCAGTCTCCTTGTCTTTGAGAGAATGCCCCTCCAGCTCATTTGGAATTTTACCTACTAGTGCACTGCAAATCTTATAAGATACTTCATAATTTCATTTCAAGTTCCTCAATGATGAACAAAAAAGGGACAATTGAGACTACTGTCATTTCAAGATAAAACTCAAAGTGACCTCATGAAACAGGCTTGGCTTTCCAAATAGAGCTAAATGATATCACCAAAGAGCATGGAGCAATACTTGAAAACTTTCACCTTAAAAAAACCCTCAGATTTCTTAATTTGCACCTATAAGAACACACATGCGGGAAACTTGAGAGCTCAGCAGTAAAGACCTGAAGAGAACTGGAAGTAAGTCACTCACAAATTCCAAGAATATTTAGAATATTAGAAAACAAAAATCTTGAGAAAATTTGAAAGTAAACTACAAAGACTGATATTGATAGAAAAAAGCAACAATTTAAATTAATTCACTTAACAGGGAAAACTGGATCTAGGATATTAACACCAGTCTGTGTGGGTGGTCCATCTATAGCTTTATTTTGGAAGAGTAACTTATGTCTAGTGTAACAAAAATACCAAAATACTCTGTTAAATCAATTTAGTTTATCATAAATTAAATAGGAATTGGTTTGTCTAAGACTAATGAATATATCACTAGCAGAGTAATTTTCATGCTGCCTTCTCTCTGAAAGGCAATTCCAGCTGAACTGGCATACCTTTACAACACAGGTGAGCTCAGTTGTAGTGAACTGGGTTACATCTGGCTCACCTGTGTTGCATAGTGGCCAGTCAACAGTCCTGCTCCTCAGGGCTCAGTCCTAGGACCAGCTCTGTTCAATATATTAGACAACAATCTGGATATAGGATTTAAATGCTCCATTAGCATGTTTGCTGATGATACCAAACTGGGAGCTGCTGTTAATCCTCTTGAGAGACTAAAGGCCTTGCAGATACATCTGGATAGATCAGAGCTAAGATTAATGAGATGAAATTTAAAGCTGAAATGCTGGATTCTGCACTGGGGATTAAGTAACACCAGGACAAGTGTAAAATGGGAGTGAAGTGGCCAGAGCACAGCCCTGCAGACAGCAACCTGTTGGTGCTGGCTGACACTAAGCTAAGTGTGAGTCAGCCATGTATGCGGGCAACCATGAGGCCAAACTGCATCCTGGAGTACCTCAAATACTGCATAACCAGCCAGACAAAGGAGGTGGTTATCCCATCATACTCAGCTTTGGTAAGCCTCATTTAGAGTACTCTCTGCAGGTCTGAGCCCCACAATTTAAGAAGGATGTAAAGATCCTTGAATGTGTCCAGAGGAGGCCAACAAAGCTGGGGAATAGCCTGGAAGGCATAGCTTGTGAAGTGGGGCTGCGCACTTTGTCTTGGAGAATAGTAGGCTGAGGTGTAACCTCATTGCTCTCTACAGCTTCCTGAGGAGGGGACAAGGAGAGGAAGCTGCTGGTCTCTTCCCGCTAGGATTCAGGGATGTGTCAGAATGGTTCAGAATGGCATCAGAGGAGGTTCACACTGAACTTTCTTTACCAAGAGTATAGTCAAACAGGCTTTTTGGGGAGGCTGTGAATGCCCTAAGCCTCTCAGTATTTATGAGGCATTTGGACAATGCCCTTAATAAAGTGCTGGAACTGTTGGTCACCCCTGAATTTGTCAACTAGATGAGCACTGTAGATCCCTTCCAATTCTAGTCTAGCCTATTCTATTCTAGTCTGTTCTACTCCATTACTTTTGACTACAGCAACTAAAGTTTATTCTGATTTTAAAAGCCTGTAGCACAATCCATTAGCATCATGTTACTGTTGCACTCTTTCTACATTTCTATTATTTATAACAATCACTGAAATTTGGTGCCAAGCTTAGTGCAAGTGCAAGTGATGGCATGCTTCCCTGAGACAGAGAGATGTAATCAGTTACTTTCTGGATGTTTCCTGGACTTATCATTAGTCTCAAATAAGATTGAAGGGCTAGCGCTAGCTAAGATTGAAGCGATGTTAGTCTTGCTTCGTAAATCTTCAGAGACTTGTAAAGTGCATACTGACCCCACCAATAACCTATAAAGGTAACTGAACTTTTATAAACCTTGCTGCCTTCAGAGTGCATTAGAAACCCACTACTTTGTCTTTGTGTCTACGAAGGCACACATGTTACTGAAAAGACTCAGCTCAGACAAGCAACTGGATTTTACAACTTCACAGAACTGTTTCAACAGAAAGGCCATATTACAACAAAAATAAGCATCCATCCTGTTTTGTGCTGCAAAGGTCTCAATATCATCCAGTCCTCAGTGTCTTGTCTTGCACTAGTTTAAGGTGTTTATTTATTTAGTTATTTACTAAAGATTAACTCTAGCTCACCACTCTGAGGGCATCCAAACCAGCAAATTTAGGAGAATATCTAAATTTACTTAACTGTACTCCTGGAGGTTCTACAGTTTAGCAGACCTAGCCATTCATGGAACATACTGGAGGCATCTGCATGCTTCCATCCCAAGGGGGACAGCATCAGGCTTTGTAATCCTTGTTCAGATCTACTCCCTCTGAGAACTTGGGCTGAGAAGACAGAATTAAACCCTTGGGATTATGTATGGTAATTGCAATGCACCATCTTCCAAACACCATTGGTTTTCTGATAATAATAGTGATCATTTAGAATTGTGAAATCTACAAGGAATGACAAGGAATTAAAACAAACCCAAATCTTTTAAGTGTAATTAAATTAATATTCACTAAATGCCAGTGCCTTTCACAGCAAAGTAACACCAGCATTACTAAAAGCTTTTTTTGCCTTCTCTTACCTTAATAGGAATTTACTTAGACCTTCCAATTCCTTGGACCACTAGGAAGAAGAATCAAACCATATAACTATAGCACAATAAAACTTCTCATTGTGTATGTTCTTGTTAAATTGTTTTTTATACTTCTAACTCCCAGGTCCTAGAGGCACTCTCAGAGAAAAGCAGTCTGAAGACAGAAACACCAGAGCTAACTACTTTACTACTGCTACAGACTGCTGGCAGTTTCACTCATATATCCTTGAGAAATCCTTATACTCTCCTTTTTTTTAAAACAGAGGGCATGATTTCTTTAAAAAGAAATAGGGAAATATTGCCTGGCCAAAGGAAAAAGAATGGACAGTGGGTGTAGAGAAGTCCTAATATCTTTAGAAGTAGTCTTTGTAGATAAACATTTCCAACAGATCTATACATACATTTTAGTTGTACTATATTATTCAAGGACTAAATAATTTCCAGGAACTAAAAATCCTAAATATCACTGTGCTGTTCCTAAAACCAAAGCATCCACATATTTACATTAAATTTATATTTATCAGGTCTTTTCTTTTTTTATTTAAAGTTGAGAAAATGTGTTAATTTTAAAGATAACATGAAACAAGAACCAAACTTTCTAAGCTTTCTCTTGAAAAATATTTCTTCCACATGTTGTTTTATAGTCCAGGGGCAATAGTAAGATAATTTAGAACATAATTGCTGAATGAATTAATCTACATATACATTGTGTCCCCATGAACTCTGTAAGGAAATACAAATGCTAAAGATGACTGTTAAACATACTTTAAATATAGTTATATGGTCACCAATCTGATCTATCTTATTAAGCTCTGAAACTAAACTGACTGAAACTTCTAGGTAGCTGAACAAGAGTAGGGAAGTCATTCCAGCTACTGAGCAAAAACCCAAGAGATGCTTCTTACCCAGTAAACAATTTTTTTTTAAGAGGCAAATCTTCTAAACATATAGGTGCAAAGTGCTTTTCTCCCAGAGGGATGAATAGCAAACAAAATGCTACTGATTTGGTGAACTGGAGGACATACTGTAAGATTCCCTGTTTTCCTGGAGCAAATGAATTTGCTCCTAAATGGATTTGGAAAGGAACACAGATCAGGTACAGATATGATTCTGAACTCAGTAAGATACTAAAAGAGCCAAAGAAGCACACATCAGCTACCCCTTTGCAGAGAATATAAATCATTATAAATAGGCACAGGATCATATTTCACATGGAGATGAAGGTATGACATTTCCCATTTTTTAGAACTGCAAAAAATTTCCAAAGTTTTAAAGTCCTTTGTAGAAGAAAATATCAAAAACAGAGAGATGAAAAAATTTTATCACGTTTACTCTTATCATCTCATTTTAACAAAATAATTTCAACTCTATTTCAAACTTTTACACTTTTTTTGGATTGAAGCATATTCATTTATCTCCGAAATATAATTTCTGCTGTACTGTGTATAATGTGACAACATTTAAAACATTTTCATAGTATCCTAGTTAAAGAGAAAAGGGGGTGGAGTTTTTAGCATTGTTTATTTGATACCACCCACATCATGCCTGGGGGGCCTAGCTTCAGCAGGAAAGAGCCAGGGCCAGAAACTGGGAATTCACCACTCTTGCCTTGGTCACAAAAGCAGAGTGGACTGTGCTCTTAAACCACGGTGGACTTGGTCTCTTCTGCTGCCCACCTGTTTTTTTCCCTCCTCCCATTTTTCCTCTGCAGCTCTATTATGGGAGTTGTGGCGTTAAGGTGGACAGTTCAGGCAGCAGAGTTGGAGGCAGCAATTCAAGCAAGTGCAGAGGACTGAGCTTAGCCAGCAGCTGCACAATTCCTTTTTCCAGATGAACTAGCTTCCAGATTTTGTTTTGTCCCTGCTTTCCACTCTTTTTGGGCTGGGTGGAAGGGCGGGAGAGAACACTATGCTGTGGAAGCTCTTCTCACTATATTGCCTTTGTTTGGAGACCACACCTGGTGGTATCTTTGAGAAGTGTTTTTCTTTGTTTCTGGTGGTGAATGTTCTTTTGTGGGTAAGCCACCTTCTTTTTGAATACTTTTTACTGTTGATATTGTTGTGGTTATTGTGATTTTAGTGAATTGTTATTTTCATCACATAATCTCTCCTTCTTGTCCCTCCATTATCAGAAGGGGTGGGCGCAAGTGGCGTGTTTGGAGTTTAGTTCCCTGTTGGTAAAACCAGCACACAAAGAATAACAGAATGACAGAATGGCCTGGAAGACACCAAGCTGAATGGTGCAGCTGACACAGCAGACGAATGTGATACCATTAAGAGGGACCAAGACAAGCTTGAAAAGTGAGCTCATAGGGATCTTATGAGGTCTAACAAGACAAGGTAAAAAATGCACTTGAAATGTAAATCTGAAATCTCACAAGGAGAGCTCATAGCCCTTAATTTTGAACCCTGCTGGCTCGTCATCGTTATCCATAGGTGTAAATGGGTTCAATGATACTGCAGAAAACTGCCACTCCCTTTCCTTCTTGAATCACTCCAGACAAGCAAGTCTTAAGCATCTTAAAACCAGTATTCTGGTTCAGCATTTAGGGGCAAAAAAGCTCTGCAGAAGCTGTCAGCTGTTCACTGATCCACCCAAATTAAAGCACCCATACCTGGTAAGGTCATGTTCATTCCAGACCTGGAACCTAAATTCAACTTACATTGCAAGAAACAGAACTGTGTAGTGGAGGTTTTGCGGGGACGAGGATGGGGTTTTTTCACTGTAAGATACTACAGTAGTAACCACACTTTCTCAGTCTCCAGCTGTTTTCTCCAAAACCCCACTGTTGGGTCAGCCCTGACGGATCTCCAGCACACTGAGGCTGGAGGACCAATCACCATAAGCAGCAGAGCTGCTCAGACATCTGAGCTGCAGACTGAGATGAGGGCTCTGTCTCTCCCAAACATAATATGAAATTGAAAGGGTTTTTTTATTGGTTAACTAACAGAAATTCAACTACCCATATTGTGGAGACATCTCTGTATGATAGAGGCAGGAACCTTGTTCTCAAGGTTCGTATCTGCTTCTCCCATACATCCCTTTTCTTCAGGCTCCCTTTTCCTCATGTCTTTTAAATGGACATGATGTCTGCAAAGTGTTGCTGCTCCTGAACAGTGAAACTCTGAACAAGTTGGGCTTAGTCTTACATACACCCCTTCTTCCTGAAGAATTTTTTGAGTCTTTTAGATGGAAAAAAGGTTATACAGTAAGCAGGAGTTCTAGCCCAGTTTATTGAATCTTCAGTCTGGAGGACAGGATGGTTCAAATGGAAAAATTAAAATTCCCTTTTGAACCACCTGCATATGAAAAATAAAGAAAACTGCAAAAGAGTGAAGTTAAAAAAAAACTCACATGGCTATTTCAGCAGAAACATCACAATACCTTAGAAGTAAATCACACTGCCTCTCTTCAACATGGTGAGAACACAACACTTCACCATTTAACTACTGGCATTTCTTCTCATTCAGTTCAAATAGAGAGGAAAGCATACCACCTTACTGAATTAAAATACACCATTTTAGCCTTCTTTTGTATTTTTTATTTATGTTTCAGTTAATTGAATGGAGAAATGTTGTCTGGCACTTGCCTGGAGCTAGTTTGGCTTTTCAAATAGCTAATGCCAAAAATTAGTAGCAGCTATTAAAATAAAGTACCTCAGCCTGATATTCTTCAAGATATTGTCACTGCTGTTCCTTGCATGCTGCTGTATTTTAAGAATAAAGTAACACATTAATTCTTTCAACTGAAAAATAAACTCCAGCCTTTTAATTTTCATATTTGTTAGTAGGATTAAAACACATCAATTTTCTGAGTTTGGTTATAATTTTTGATATCATTCTAATTCAGTATCAAAGTCAGGATTTTTTACAGTTATATTATTGTATTCCAGATCTATCTTTGCCCAAAAATTGTTACTGTAAGACTCCACAAGGCAGGTATGCTGCGTCTGTGCCTGGAAATGTTGTCATGGGCATTTTTAAAATCCTCTCTCATGGGCAGCTTCCGGTTCTTTGCCGTGTGACATATGCTTCGTGAGCTGTTTGGTCTTTGCTCAGGCAAAGGTTTTGTTTTTCCTTTTTGGATTCTCTTTTAATTTTGGGGGTTTTGAGCATCTTGGAGAGGCTGCATTTGGTGGCTTTGAGCTGCCTTTGGTCGAGTCCCACAGGTGCCTGCTGGTCAAGCCAGCTCAAGTCCGTTAGCATCCCAGCCCAGAGGGAAAGATGCGGTTGTCTGGAGGGTGCCACCTTGGAAGGGAAGGTGTGACATCACCTTCCCCTTGTCCTCCAGCCATGTGGCCACCTCCAGTTGGACATGTCTTGTGAAAGGGCATTTCCAGCACTGGGGCCTCACGACTCCCCTCTCAACCTGGGGGTTGTGAGATTTAGCAGTTTGCTGTCAAAAAGCTACTTTTTTTCCCTTGCCTGTTGGCATTCTGTTACTAAACAGGTTTGGGGCATTTTTTCTCACTTTTATCTACTCATATCTTGTTCCTTACCGGTGGAAAGGGATTGGTTAGAATCAAGGGGTATGTTATATATTTCAGAGTGCCCATTGTCTCAAACCGAGATAGTTGATCTATTTAATTTGGGATTACCTCTATAAAAGTAGTTTTTCTCATTATTTTACTTTTCCACACTTTCTACTGCATTACAGAATATAACTTAAGCAGATTTATAGTCTCAATTCTAAAATATAATTTAATTAAAACTAAAAGCTACATTTAAATGTGCAATTTTAAATTCCTAGTTAGATTTATTCTAAATTATTTTTAAAAATCAAAGTTCTACTTTTCTGTATAGAGAAATTCTGTACTAAAAATCTATTATAAAATATATTTAGCAACATAAACTGAATTATACTTCCTCTGAGACTCCTAAATGATCCATAACTTTTAAAAGTTGAGATGAATTGGAAAAAGCTTCCTACATCACACTTTCTGCATAAAGGTTACTTTGTACAGTTGTATTTTAAAACAAATACTGTCAAATGAAACTCTGTTTTTTGAAATTACAGTACTTTAGTGCTCTCTTGGTAACCTTATTTAGCACATGGAATTACTTTGAAAAATAAAGAGAAAAAACCTAACAACCAAATAGCAATATAAAATGTTTTATATAATTTAAAAAACCCATAAAGTTTCTAACACAAACAAGTTTTAGTACAAATAAGCAGGTAACAATAATTTAGGTATTAGAAAGTATAAATTCAAAATGTATCATAGCCTTAATTTTAATACATGCTAGATCACACTAAGATTTATTAATTGAATCTACACTACTATACAGGAGGAAGAATCCTTCCAAACAGGACTGTGGCATCTTTTTTTAGATTATATGTTTGTATAAATCCTGTTGTTATTGAAATTATGAGCTCTGCCTTAATGAGTTCTGAAAAGTGGGAGAGGTTAACTGATTTTTTTAAAATAAATTATGCTTTGATCACATTTAATTAAAAATGGTGCTACTTCTAAAAGTGCAGGTAAAAAAAGCAATATTGAAGCCAAATCACAAAAAGAGAAATCCCAAAGACACCCATCAGGTAAATAAAGAAATGGAAAAGCTGCCTGAATAAAGACACTGTGAAAATGATGTTTGAGTCCTATGTGGATGAGCAACAAAGCCTTACATGCTGCAGGAAACAGGAGCCCCCAGTAAATACATATTCTTTGCAAAAGTTATGACACAAGTAGAGCTTGAGCTTGACCCCTACCTTTCTCTGTTGTAGCTGCAGCTCTGAGAAGAACATGCATCAGTCTTTATGGGAGGACAATACATGAGTTGTGCTGTGTATTGGCACCCTTTGAACACTTCCCTATAGATGAGGGCATACAGATATGCCTTCAGTGATGTTAAGAATGCTGATTAGTAAGGGTTTCAGCCACCTCTTCTCTAGGACTGATAAACAGGTTGTGACAATTAGAAAGATGTTCAAAAATAGCTAAAAATTAATGAACACAGGTCCTTTATTATTGGACAGACAGTGGTAGAGGGGTTTTTATGAATTGTAGACTCCAACAGATATATCAGCCTAAAACATTTGGGGGAAGATGGTGAAGAAAGCCATTTCCACATTTGTCATATGAAATGTTAAAATTCAAGTACAGTAATTACAGGCATTAATAACTGCAACTGTGAGCTTTGCCTTGTGAGCACCGCAGCAACTGGGATGCTCATATCCCTGTCAAATAAAGTAATGCAATGCTACACAGCCAACCTGTGACCATGGGCTTGCAGTTCCAGGCAACATTACATTTTTCATTAAAATGCTTAAAAGGAAAAAAATTATTTCCTTCATTCTCATCCATCTTTTCTATATTTTCTTTTCAATACAAAAACCAACATTATATAAATTGGTAGTTTATGCCCCTTTTTGTGAACCCCAGTGAGTCATCACCTGATTTCTGCAAGTAAAAAGAAGTGAAACAAAGCGTATTTATATTATGCTGAAAAACAAAAGTAACCTCTGCAGTATTTAAAATTACTTCAATGCAGTCATCATGCATTTGAAAGCTCAAATCATAACAAACATAATTTTTATCTGCAAAGAAGCCGTTAGGCGATATGGTCATTTTTGTTTCAATACCACAGTCATCATTTTGATGAAGCCATCAAAAAGGAAACGAATACCTTTAGCCTTTAATTTTGAGGAGTCAACTAAACTGCCACTGCCTTCTGAAATCTTTTTTTCCCCTTTCCTAACTCAATAATCTGTAATTTAAAATGTCTAAATTATATACTGCATTAACTGAAGTGAGCTTTGCCTCTATTTTATTTTCAATCCTATTCTATATTGCATCACAAAACACATGTAAAATGAGGATGCATACTCATGCAGTGACATGAATGTTTGCCGAAGTAACAAATAGAACTGCCACATACCATACATTACTAGCTTTGTGTTTGTTTCTTCACCTGTGCTGTCATACATATAATTATAATGAAGCATAAGGACAAGGCTTGACAAAGTTCTGACCAGGCTACTTCATTCACGTGAACAGCATAAAGGTTAGTTAACATGTTTTATTTTTTTAACTACTGCAAGAAAAGTGTCACAACAAACAATGCGTATATTCATTTCCTTTTAAATCTTGATTCTGAAATATTTCATAGGCATCATCCCTGTCCTGAAACTTGTAAACATCTACCCAGTCCCATGGGATCAAGTACCTTCTCACTTACAAAACTGCAAGTCAGAAATAACTGTTGAAACTAATGAATTTCAGAGGTATAAATCAAGAGCAGTCTAACCTAATGGAGTTACTTGCATGAGCAAAAGATTTAAGAACCAGGCAGTTCTTCTACAACAGTAGAAATACTGTTATATCTGCATCCAGTTATTTAAACATCAATATAAAACTTCTAAGCACATTAATAGCAAGGGAATTTATACCGTTCAAAATGACTAATGTGGTGACTTACACTAGTCATACTGTTTACAGCGAACATTTATATTGCCAGCAATAAACCTTTTCATGCTGTACTTTGTCTTACAAACCTGAATTCAGCTCTTACTGGTCATAGGAAGTACAATGTTTTCATTGAACTGACTTTCTCATGAGACTTGATTTAAGCAATTTCCTCTTCTATTACCAATATAATTTACCAAAGAGTTATAAAGAAGTGACTCATGGGAATATCGAAGACTGAGTTAAGTTCATCTATGTGGGGTGTGTAGGCAGTAAATCCGACTCTCTTATACAGTTAACCTAGATCACACTTCCTCAACTTTATACTCAAGAAAAATCTGATATCTTCCACTCTGTGCATGTTTAACCAAATACAGAGAAGCATACAACTGGTCCAGAACGCCAGGTTACTGACTTATTCATCTATTTTACTTGGTTATTGCTTATACTTTAAAAAGTTTATACTTTTTTGCGTAAAAGTTAGGTTTGTCAGTATTCTTTATGTCTCCATATGTAAATCCATTGACTTTGAGAAGACAACTAGAGGAACACCTGTTCATGTAACAGTTTAATAGTAAGCAAACAAAAAATTCTCTTTGACAGCATCTAAAGATACACCAAAACAAAAAGCAAGTAAGTGAGTAAATGAGACCAAAAAATGTTTGTGTCATGTAGCATTCAAATATAGTAAGAAATAAAACACCTACATAATCATAAGTAACATTTAGGAAAGATTTGAGAAGTATTACAGCATACCAAGGAACTCTATTCTAGCATAGTATATGTCTAGCACAGACTTGCAATATTTCATGTAAAGTTGCTGTTTGCAACCACAATAATAAAATAAACAGACAAAAAAAGTGACACAAAAATTATATTAATTCAGATATACAGATCTCTACTGCTGTACCATTTTTCAAAATGCTAGAAGATTCAATTAAGTTTTCACTGGATTCACTGGAATCTTTTATTGTATTTAATGGTAACTACACTTAATCCTTTTTTAACCTAAACCCCAGCAAGGCCCACATTTTTGATTAAGTATAGTTAATCTCATTAAGCTAAGAACTAACTTAAGCTTCCAAATTACTTCACACTACAGAGACAAGCCAAAGAGATCTGATACTCAATTCATTATAAAACATCTAAATTTACTAAAACTAATGATAAACAAGTTATAGCTCTCAGATCCTATCTATTGCACACATATAAAGAACATTCCTGGGTGATCTTCTCATTTGGAAAGCTGAATCTTACAACCTCAGGGTTGAGAAAATGCCTAAAAGTGTTTTTTTCTTAGAGAAAGGATAAAAGTTTCTACTCTACATTTATTTAATACATTGATATTGATACCAAAATACTGAAATGGGAAAAAGATAGTCAGCTAAAATGACAACAATGCATTGGATAAAATGATGTATTTTTCTTTATAAATGGATTTTCATTTCTATTTTGAAACACTGTGTCAGAGTCCTACAAGACAAGAAACATCAGAATAACTATACAAATTTCAACCACCACTAGAATGGCTCACTGCGCAGTTATGTTTGTCAAATTAATATTTCTCTTTCCAGGCAATAAATGGAAATTGATCAAATTTCAGCCAATTGCAATGGCATTTATATACAAGAAAGCTTCCAAAAGAGCAGTCTGTTGCAATGGTAGAACCATTTATTGATGCCAAGAGTCCAGGGCTCTTATGGGTCATGGAATAGTTAACTCTAGTAGAAAACAAAGCTCTGCAACTCTGTTAATTCCAGATGATGGTTTTGTGATTTGTCAGTTGGCAACGTTCATCATGCACTGATCTAAAACTGACTGTGGGTAGGGGTGTGTTGTTCACTGACAATGGAAATCTAAACTGCTCCAAGCTGAAGAAAACATTCAGCCTGATCAGACAGGCAGAAAGGAGTAATGACAGGATGTGGTGATGGGCACATGTCAGAAGTGTCAAAGCAATTACAGATATTGTCATACGTGTATCCTCCGAGAGTTAACTTTTATTTCAATTAGGTATGGCTAAAATCCTATTGATATTGTGCTTTCAATTCATGGAAAGCAAATTATTTTGTTTACAAAGGAGCAAGGAAGAAAACTATACAGAATATCACAATTAATACTGCCATGCTAGCTAGGGCTGGAGCTTGTGTTTTGTGGTTGTGACAGGACACATCTAGTCTGTCAGCCTTACTGATATAACTTGGGTACATGCAAAAACATTTTCAATGTTCTTACTAAGAGACTACTGAGACTTTATTAAACTGCTACTTCATGAATACTTCATGGAGTATAATACTTTAAAAACAAAAGAAGTTAATCTGCTTTTGCATACATCTACTCTGTATGTATCTGTATTAGTTTTGCTCTACACCCCATTGGTAAAACTGCCAGTTGGGCAAGATGGGGCTTAGTTGCTCATGAGAAAACAGCTTATGTTGCAGCCCAATCCTGCAGGGAAGGGGTCTACTAATTTCCAAGAGGGTTAGGGGCACTTCCCCAGCTTAAAGCTGCTAATTTATGCTTGGCTCATTGGAGCACAGCATATCCACAAAACCATCCGATTTTTTTCAAAGTTTACTGTTTGATTGATTTGTTTGCCTCCGTTCAGCTCAGCTCAGTTACTCAAGATACAATAGTTGACATTCTGCAGTTCACAATGTTGAAAGATTATGGGTGGAATAACTGAATAAAAACACTCAGTAAATTAAAGTAATTGAAAATCTCATTTTAAAAACAGTTTTCACTTTTCAGAACAGCTGCGTAACAAATGTGATGTCAACTTTTAAAAGGAGATGTGAGATGAGGTTACAAGTCACTACTAGAAAAATGAATAGAAACTAAGAAATAAGATAATTAAGGGATACTTGGGGAGAACGTCACTGCTTTGGAAATAGTTAAACAGAAGAAAATTCTGTCTTACAAATTTATTGCTGTTCTTAAAAGAGGCCAAGCATATAAAGATAGGTAAATAGATACACTCTAGTTGAACTTACAAAAGGCTTTTGACAATGTTTTTCACCCACAGGTTTTAAGAATTTAAGAGCCCATTGCAAAAGTTGTTCACAGAAGTAAGCAATCAAAAAACAAACAAACAAAAAAAAAACTGAAAGCAAAGCTTAGGAGAAATTAGTTACTTTTTTATTAAATAGCAATTAGCTTCCTGCAATGAGTGGAGGTTCCAGATGGAGTTCTGTTGTGTTCCATTGCAGAATCTGTTCTGGAAGCTACACTATTTCATTACAAAATATGCATGGGAAAAAGAGTGAGCAATGAGGTGTAGAAATCAGCCATGACAGATGTAAAAACTGCAACAGCTGACTGTGCATGAACTGCAGAAGGACCCTGCAAAACTGAGTGACAACAATATCAAATGAAATCCAGTTTAGACAAAAGTAGATTAACTTATGTACAAACTGAATGTCACACTATAAAGAACTGTTCAGAGCTGCCCAGTACTGTACCATTAAAGAGTGACAATCTCAAGGTTATGGCAGACTAATCCACAGGAACTCAGCTCAGTAGAAGTCCCCACAGTAAATTACATACTAGACATTAGTTATCATATGAAGGATAAAGCAGAGTACATGGCATTATGAGAATAATGAAATTTTTTCTCAGACTAAACACTGTGTAGCTCTAGTTCCCTCTATTCAAAGAGGGAGACCTGATAAAGTTTCCAAGTAGGAAAAGAAGAAAGGACAAAGATATGGTACAACAGAAGTTTTATGATGAATAACAAAAATGTAAACTAAGACTCTTCAGCCTAGGTACAACATAATTTAGAGGAAAATATTCAAAGTCTAAAAAACCAAGTATGGTGTAAGAGTGGACAAAAATGATCTTTCACTGCCTCTTTCAGTAGCCATGTAACAAAGCTAGTAAGTAACAAGCAAAAGAGTAGTGTTAGCAAAGAGTAGTAGGGTTAGCAAAGAGTTTGTTACAAGAGTAGCAAGTCTTGAAAATCCTTGCCACAGAATATTGAGGATGCTAAAAGTTTCATTTTGTTTCAAAGACTGAACAAGAATCTGGACAAAGCAAACATTGTGGATTTCCAAGCATGCAGAAACAATATCCAGTTCAGGCAGACTCCTTATCTGAAAAAAGCTGAAGGCAGTGTTAGGGAGAAGCATTGGATGTTTATTTTGTTCTTCCTCGCACAGGACAGTAACTTAAAACCGCTGCCCATGGCTATGGTAGGGGCATCTGGACAGATCTTCTATCGGCCTTCCGTCCTTTTGGGCCTATTTCAACAAGGGTGCTCAGGCGAACAAAAATGTTATAGGATCTGCTTCTTTATGCCCTAGATGTCATACTACTGGCTTTAAAGGTGCAACACAGCATGCATTTTCTTTCCTGTCTGTTTTTAAGACATGTGTTTGCTCCACAAAGAAAGGCTCCATAAAAGAAAAGGGAATATTCTCTAGGTTTATCCAGAGGGGAAACTACTGACAGACAACACAGAGAATGGAAATTTTCAGTTCCCTTGAAATTGCAAAATATAGCTTAAAGACTAACTAGCAAATTAGATAAAAGAATGTAAAAGTAGGCATACAGGATGCTAAATATAGCTTGAACTAATGTATAAAAAGATAATAAGGAACCTACTACGTTTTGTGGCAAAGTTACAAGAAACAACTGCACATGCCCTCAGAGAAGTTTCAGGCAAGGTTTACAATACTGGGGGCACTCAGTGAATACAACCACCAGAGACCCCTTTATTTAACACTCAAAGACTATCAAACGACTTCTAGTAAGGGGTGGAGGCCTGTAAATTGGCTCTAGGAGAGAAGTGAAGCATATGTATTAGCTAGGAAGTACATTCTAATGAATATGTATGATCATGATGGAATAAAGACCTTGTTGTCAAGTTTCACAACACACACTGAATTGGAGGAAAAATCCTCTGAAGGTGTCCAGCACTGTAATAAAGAATGCCTGCATTCTAACACTTCAAATTGTGTTAGAAAGTTTACTTTGAAGCTGATTTCAGTATCACTACATGCTACCACTGATTAAACTATATATTTCTAAAAGGACAACCTTATCTAATTCTAATTGACTTTTAGACACACACCACCATTCTGTAACACTACACTGCCTTCTAAGCACTCTTACACAAAACCCATTGGTTTTGCTCTAGTTTGAATAAAATATATAGCACACGTTTTAGCTGTGACTTGCAGCATCTCTTAACTCCAATCTGACCCCAGAACAGAAACCTAAGTGATGTCTGTTCCCTGCTGGCACAGAAACATCCTAAAAAGAAAAAAAAAAAAAAAAGAAAAAAAAAAGTAACTTGAGCAAAGATGGGGCTGATGGCTATCCCTTATTAAAAAGCACGCCATCCCCCTTGGGATCAGGTTTCTTCTCTTTGGAAGAGTCTCTGCATACAATTTTTTCTTTCTTTATTTGTTTAGAACTGTATATTCCCTCTTGCCTGATTAACATGCTTTTTACAATCTCACCTCCATTGTGCAACATCTTGTAATCCACAGGAATGTCCACAACAAGCTGTTCTGGCAGGACTTCATTCTGTAGTTCTCATACTCTGCTGGACTTGCCAATGTTTCATTCCAAACAGTTTTTCACTCTGGAAATATCAATCAAATTGAGCCCAGTATGTTGCCAAATAAACACTTACTGTCTTAAGGTATGTATCATTGGCAAGCAGGATTCTGTTTGATCATATCTTTTCCTGTGTTTGGCAGGTGACAAAGAGTACCACATGATATGGTTGACATGTATTTCCCCACTTAGTGATTTTACAATTGATTATTTGGAGAAGAAAAAGGTATACTGGTCAATCACAGACCACAGAACACAGCTGTAAAACAAGGAAATAGGACACTGGAAATGTCTTACCTGACAACAAGCATTATTTATGGCAAAAGAGTACAAAGGAGTGGGGAGGTTGTATACAAGCAAGACAATTTCTGGTCAAGGCAAACACATGTCAATAAAAACACAGCAACTATGATGACTCTAGGAGTGGGAAGTCTTTCCTCTATCTCCTAATAGGAAACCAGAAGCTACAGAAGCAAAAAAAAGGCTGGCCCTGAAAATGTCACAGAGAGACAGATGAACCATTTAAGCACAAGAGCAGATATATAACACTGGCTGTGACTAAATTTAGTCCGTAAGTTGGGGGAAAAAGAAATCACATTTAGAACTGGGGTTAAATATCCACTTATGAACACCTTAAGGTACGTATCACTCATGATTCTGTTCAATCCAATATTCTTCAGATTTTTATGTTTATTATATTATTTATGTTTATTTTGAGTAGATACTTGGCAAAATAAAAACTATATCTACCTTCAAGTACTACTTGAGTAATAGTACCAAATTCCTGAAGTAGGGCACAGAATTAAACTATGGAACGGTAGTTCAAAACTTCATAAGCAGAATTTAACTATGGAACAGTAGGTCAAAACTTCATAAGATTTATCTATTTGTTACAGCAGGGCAGCAAACAATTACAGTCAGAATTCCTCCTGAAATTGTTTTGGTCAATATTCAACTAGTGACCTGAACACTGGCACAGAAAAGACACCTATTAAGATACATAAAGATTCAGAGATTATAAGCTAGTATGTTGAGGGGCAGGAACAGAATTCAAAACAAACAGGCCCAGACCAAACACATGGTCTGGAAATGCAGGACAACATTTAGCAAAGGCATAAGCAAAGTACTACACCTAATAAATAGCAACCTACTGAATAAATTCAGACTGGAAAACAATGGACTAGGAATTTGGCAGAATCAACCTGTGAACCATAGCAGATCACAGGCTGAACTCTGTCAAGAATGTCATATGGCTACAGGATAGACAAATGCCATAATGGGTTACATAAATAGGAGTGCTTTCCTGAGGACAGCTGAAGGAATCCTTATGCTGTACTCAGCTGTAATGCTCTGGCAGCTCCTCGCTCAATATGAGGATCATCTTAGAAAGACTAGAGTCAAACAGCATGACTGGTCAGTGAAAGCCTCACTGACATAAAACAAAGGAAAGGACTGAACTTGGATAGAAAACATAAAAGCCTGGAAGAGGGAAATGCTACAACTTTTCTGATGTTGCTACTCTTTACATTCATAGAGAAACAATGAATTGCAGAAAGACTAACACAGTTTTGACTTCACCAGGGCAAAGCGTACAAGAGACCACTAAAAACAGTAGCTTCATTGACACTGTGGAACTTCCTTACTGAAGACCTTCAAAAACTGGTTACATATCTGCTAGGAAACATGTGGGCATGGCTGGTTTTCCTTAAAGGCACTACAATGGACAAACTGATCTGCAGTGATTTCCCTCTTGCCCTTCACTTCTACAGCTTTAGCCATTGTCAGTCAGAGGTTGTCATACCAGACATGACTGCTGTCATGCCAGAGGTATCATTCACCATGGATTTACATCAATATGTTTTACAGATTTCTTCCAGTTCTTCCATTTAACCCAGTCTGGTCCACTCCTGCACTTTGATTGAGAGAAGCAGTTTGCACAAACATTGTCATTTGTAAATAGGGCTTGCAACTACTTGTTATTCTTAAACATATAATTTAGTTTGTGCTTGCCTAAGGGCTTTAAATAAAAAAAATCATCACACAATTTGTACTTTGACCACTATACTGTTACACAAGATTATCATCTTCCCTCATTTTATAACAACACACAAATGCTACTAGATTGCCTGTATGATCAGAAAGCATTCCTTTTCTTCACCCAGCTCCTAATGAAAAGCTCACATTTACTAGAACTATGATCTGCTCTCTATCCCTCCTCCCTCCCATTTTTAACTGCAGAGATGAGTAAACTACCACTAAATATGAAGAAATAGCCATGGTATACCCTTTCTAGACTCCAATATGTTCGGGTGTACAGGTTCTGTGGCATTATGAGCATTTGCAAAAATTTTTTTCAGAACTTACATCTTCCAAATATTAGTCTCCTGGTGATTATTCTGTACCGCCCCTTAATGCACTTTTTCCCTCCTATGTATAAGAAAAAATTCTGTTTTCCTTGGTGTATTTGTGCAACCCCACTTTACATATCTGCATACACATACAACTTAGAGTACACCTAGCTTTAATTCTTTTAATACCATTGTCCTGATACTCGTATCCTTCATACTCAGGACTTCATTAAACTTATTACAGGTATTAAATTTTAGTAAGGCATACTCTGTTGCAATACTGTGAGCATACAGGTTCTTAAGAGGTATGATTCTTCTATTATCTATCTATATTATGGGGTACTTGAACTTTACACAAAGGCCTATGATCTTGCTTTTTTGACACACCCTTGTAAAGTGGTGGAGACTTTTGGCAGCAAACTCCTTCCTTTGCCGAAGACAACCACCTTAGTTTAGATTTTTTTATCTCAAATTAAGTTCCTTTTTTCCTTAACTGCTTCCTTGTCTTGCAATTTGAACTACTTAGTTTGCAGAATTTACTTCTGCCTTTCATCAGAAATAGATTTGGAAAATGAAAAACAGCCATCCCTCCCATTCTTTCTATCAATTGACCTTGTTACACAACATCTTCTCTGTGACGTGAAAAGAATGTCAGGTTTGAAATGAACTGTTGAAATGAACAGGTTTGAAAGATTATTTACTAAACTTCTGCGTGATCTGTTGGCTTCAAACAATACTCCCAGTTAAAACAAACAAACAAACAAACAAACCCACCACAAAACACTTGCAGGCAAGTGATATCTGCATTTACATTATTTAGAAAGCCAGATCTGTTTATCTTACTATGATTCCTGAGACACAGCTCAAGCTGAGCACACTTACATGCCTTTTGGCTGATAGTGGCTATTCCTTGCATGAAGAAAATTGTAGGGATCGGGTGGACAATCACTTGCAAAGGGCAGGGAATAGGCTACTCAATTCTGGAAGAGATCAGAAAGGTAAAATTCCTGGAAGAATACTATCAGAAGAAAGATGTGATGTGGGAAAGTCCTCACCCATCCTCAGCTCATTCCTGGAATTAGGAAAGAAGAATGGAAGAACAGGATCTAAAGTTTACTATTGCAGCATTTCTCTCCCTTGTTGCAACCACAGATATCTTTATCTCTTCCATTCTTCCATCACCTTTGGGGTACCAACTGTTTGTTTTTCCTGTGCTCCTCAACCTTAAAGGAAAATCCACAGCCTGAACAAGAAACTCCTGGCACCTGATGACAGCAAATAGTCACAATATTTAAACCAACTGTACAAAATGCTACACAGATGATATGCTTAACCCTTGACAGCTGCAACAGTGAAATAAATGTTCCTGAATGTCAGTGACAGATACTTTGCCCTAAGTTAAGGTCTGCTTTGTGTAGCCACTGCGAAATAGAAAACAAGGCAGCAAAGAGGTGCTGGGGGATGCACTATAGCCCAAATTGCTCCATCCAGCGTGGAACTTAGAACAACTCCCTGGCTGCTTTATGTTAGGCTATCTTATCACAGTCCCAGTGGGCTTGCAAGTCCAGACCACTGTCTTAGAAGACCTGTGCAAAAAGAACAATGCAACACTTTTTCATGCTAGAGAAACTGCTAATTGCACTTCAAGGGTAAGTCAGAAAAACCTATATTGGAAAAGGGGGAAAGAAAACTCTATGCATTTAAGTCCTGATATTACATGTTTGTATAATTTTAAAGTCCAGTGAAACACAGAAGACATATCTGTCATTGATAATACAGGAAATACAAGATAAACAAGAAGTATGTCAGAGCAAATTGTAGGAAACAGGAAACAGAACATAGAGTTAAAGAGGATTCTTTCTCTGTTGTGCTGTGTTCCCTAAAAATTAATGGAAAATTCCTCTATTCAATGAATAGAGAAGCTAAAGCTTTGAGTTTTCATAGTAAGACACGAAGACTACAGAATTCTGAGAGCAACAAAAGTTTACCAGAAACTGGGAGAGAAAGAGTTCTCAATTGCTCAATGACCAGCAGGTCATCTCAAGGTCTCTTTTAACAGCCCCTTCTGCCATCTATTTCTGATTGACTTGTCCAGTCATTTAGCAAGCCATTGCAGGTTTGCTATGGCAATGAAAATTACTGAAGAGGTATTTCAAGACTCAACTGGATATTCTCCAAATCACACAAGCATCAAAAAATAGTAAGTTAAATTCCTCCCGTCACCAGGAATGCACTAAATAACAAAAACTGGGAGAAGGGATGTTAGCCAGTATTTACAATTCAGAGCCTTCCTGGGTCTACCATCTTGTCTCCACTGATCAACTTTATGCACCTTTCGATGCCATTTTTCCACAAACACAAAATTAACAGAATAGTCACTGGAAACAACCCCTTCAGAATCCCTCTTTCCTACAGTTTCCTGCAGCTCTAATAATGCAATTTACTGTTGTCAGAATGCTCCTGGTTTGCAACTTTCATTTTTATACAGTTTCACCACTTCTTATCTTGAATATTTTAAATAGGTTATTTTTCCGGATAATTTGTAAGTTGGTCCTTTGGATCAGCTGCAGTGGAATTTCAATTTAGCTTTTTGCATTTTCTTTTTAAAGACGAGCTCATAAATTTAATGTAACCAAAACATTATGCCTATTGTATAACTCTATGAGAAAATTCTGCTTTCTGGTGTCTCTTACTTTCAGAGCATATTCAGCTAAGAAAATATCTTTCAACTTCTCACACAAAATAAATTTTTTAATTGCTTGCAATTGTCACTCAGTAATAACCAGAAGATTATGCCCCATTCTTATCTTCTTTTTGCACTTCCTGTTTTGTGTGAAATATTTTCCTGCTTTTCCAGATCTATGAAAAAAGCTCACTATGGGCAAGTCCACCTCATCTGTCCAAACTGTTCCTGATTCCCGTTCTACAAAAGTTATTACCTTACTCCATTTACCTGTCTTTACCTAGACACACAGTCGAATCTTTTTTCATCCATATACCTAATAAAGTCTTTTCCAGATTTCAATTACTTATAGCCTCTATTTTCTTTCATTCTCATCTGTATAACTCATCTGTATTATCCATAGTTGTAGATTTCATAGCTGTCTATAGACACTTTCACTGACACAGAAGAAACAACAGAAGCTTACTACATTCTTTCCTTAATTCAAGATGGGGCTTACATATGCAAAGTACAAAAAGGCAGGCTCTGAGCTGATCAGCCAGCATGACAAAAGAAAAAATGGGGAAAGGCACATCCTGAAGCTGACGGTTGCTAATTTTGGAACTATAAGGGCCCAGATAGGAATACAAACATCTTGAGCATAAAAAGTGTCAGACCAAAAAGAAAGCCAATGCAAAAAATTTTGATTCCTAAACTTTAGTTCCAAGTACTTCAATTTTGACATGCAATCTTCCTCCCAGATTTTAGTGCCTCCAGCTGGAAGTAGTACTGCCTGCCTCCCTAAGTGCTCCACGAGAGAAGTTGATACTCAGTTTTTGTAAGCAACTGCATCCTTACTCATCATGTTTTGTGCTACCCCAGTGACATTTTCCAGCTTTTCTCATGTAAATTATTTATCTTAATTGACCACACAGCTGTCTTATTCAGGCTTGCAATGAGTGGGAACATTGAGATGTACTTTAAACTTTTGATTCAATGATGTAGTAAGTGGGAACCCTTTTTAAAACACAATAATAATCAGGTCTTACTTTGATTTGGTTGATATGAAACGCCTGGAGTGTAAACACAGCTGCGTTTTTGTAAATCTTATGTACAAAAGGAAGCCTTCTGTACCTGTAAATGTTCATTTCTAACCTTTCAATTCATGTAGAATAAACTACTGTCTACAAAAAATGTACTTGGATGTTTGCACCCAAGCATGCAACAGGACTGTTTATTTTGTAGGCACTCGCCTTGTAAACCCGACACATGCAACCTGGATTTTGAGAACTGCGAGGAAAGCCTAGAACGCTGAGTATAAGCTCCTTAAGAAGCAGTGATGCTAGGACATTTCAAAGATAACTGTGCCTAATTGTAGAAGAGGGTCATTTTTCAGTGTGATAGGATCCAGTGAGAACAAGGTGTTTGCTAACTTGCAGTTTCTGAACCTGACTGTATCCAAGAATTTTCTGACGTGGTGATATCTGGACCGAGCCAAGCCCAGGTGTGGCCTCGGCCCCACGGAACGCCGCGGGCAGCCGCCCGCCTGGCAGCCGCTCCGGGACACCCTGCCACCGCCTCCTTCCGCACGCCCCGCCAGCGCGGGGGTCGGGACGCCCTCCGCGCCCAGCCGGCGGCCGCGGCTGCCACGTCCTGGCTGCCGGCGAGACCGGCGCTCGCAGCGGGACGAGCTAGTCTTGTACCAGCGCTTTTCAACTCGGAAAGGAGACACGGGAGGCTGTCCGCCGCTGAGCGCAAAGTTCAGCCGCAGCGAGGCGGCGCGCAGAGCCGCGGCGGGACGCCCCCGGCGATGCCCTCCCCCTCCCGCCCCGCGGGCGGCTCCCTGGCCCGCGCCCCGTTTCACACCTGGCTTCGAAGGGGAAGGCCACGACCCCAAGCTCTCCGGCATACCTGTCCCCGCGCATCACCTCCCGGGGCCCGCGGCGGGAAGCCGGGGCGGCTTCGGTGACCGCCCCGCGGCGGCGGGGCCTGCGGCGGGGCCGCGTTCGGGCAGCGGCCGCGGGGCCGCCCGTCCCTTGCCCTCGTCGTTGTCCCTGCCCCGGCGGCGCAGGGCGGCCGCAGCGGCGGTGCCCGCTAGGAAGTAGTTGTGACTAGCGTTACCTGTCCTATATTGACGTATCCGTATTTGCTCGCTATCCTGTTGGCCTCCGGGAGCCCCCCGGTTATCCGCACAGCCCAGTGGTTGGTGTAGAGGCGCGTCCTGCAGGCGGGCAGCAGGAACCCCAGCACCAGGGTGAGCCGGCAGAGAAGGTCCCCGCCGCCTCCGCCTCCCCAGCAACAGCGGCGCTTCCAGCCCATCTTCTCCTCTGCACGCAACCCCCACAAAACTTCTCCTTCCTTCTTCCGAGGCCCTTGTCCTCCCCTCCGGGCCGCTCCGGCAGTACGTCCTCCGAAGTTAGCCCGAGGAAGAAACTAGGAAGAGCTTGGAGTAGTGCATTGAACCACCCGGGGGTTAAATGATGAGGGGCTGGGAATAGTGGTTCTGATCAGTGATTGCTGCTGTGCCCTCTTCCCGCCGCTCTCCCGGGATTAAGTAACTTGCTTGTGAGAGCTTCTCTCACTGTTCCTGAGCGCCAGCTTCCCCCTCTATCCCTAGCTACATGGGAAGTCGTCTCTCCGCGGGGAGGAGGGGTCCTTATCCCTCTCTCTACGTTTCCCTCCTCTCTGACTTCCTTCCCCCTGCCAGCGGTCTTCTGCCTCCTCTCCCGCGTCTGGCTTTTCTTCGCCTCTACTCGCTCCCTCTCTCCGGAACCCAGGAGCAGCGCGGCTGCGGCGGCAGGCGATGTGTGAGTGTTGGCAGCTCAGAGCCTCAGCGCACTCCGACTCGGCCACCTCCCTCTCCCCTCCCTCCTCCTTCTCCTCCGCCTCCTCTCCCCGCCCTCGCTCCCGCAGCGCCGAAGGCCAGGGGAAATGGCAGCCGAGTCGGCGCCGGGTTGCCTCGCTCTCCGCGCTCCTGGGCCTCGGGCTACTGCTGGTCCCGTCAGCCGCCGCCCCCGAGCGCTGCCTGTGCCCCCCCTCCGGGCCCGCAGGCCGCCGCCCCGCCGGCGGGGCTGCAGCAGGCGCGGCGAGGTGCGAGGCCTGCGGCAAGGCCTCGTGCTCGGCACCGGCGGCGGCCTCCCGGCCCTGCGCCCGCGGGGCGGCCCGGGCGTGGAGGGGCCGGGGGAGAGCCCCAGCTGCTCCGGTGGGCCGGGTCTGCCCTGGCCTGGCGAGCCCAGGAGAAACTGCTCGGCTACCAGGCAGGACAAGAACAGCCCCAGAGCTGCCTTTCCGGCAGCCCGTTTGCTGGCTGCGCTTCACATACATCGTCGTTTAGTGCAACCCGTCTGTCCGTGGTCACCACCTTCAAAAAAGAAAACTGGGTGGCTGCCGCTTTGGCAGAGGATTGGTGTTCCAGACCCAGTCAGAAAGACAGCTCCCACTGCTCCCTCCTTCCATGTCCCTATGCAGCATTGGCACAGATCTCCTACCTGCTTCCATAAGCAGAGCACCTATGGGCCTAGAGAAGATGCTGCTAGTCATCAGCAGCTGTCTCAAGCTGGTGCTTGGCTGGGGTGGGAGAGGACTCATGTCCACTCCAGCCTAAGCTTGTTGTTTAATGGTCTATGCATTTGAGCCACTGTAATAACTTCGGACTACCTGTGCATCTACTTCGTTTTGCTTGAAAGTTAAAATAAGTGGTCCGATGGACCTGCTGTGGGGATCTGTTGCAAGTTTTGAAGGAATTCGGACATGAGAAGTACCATTGCAATACACTAATGTAAATTCATGACTTTTCTCTGAGAAAAAGGTGTCAGCAAAGGTGGCTTTGTCAGTCAGGCAGCTATCACTGACTTTTTTTCTGAAGTATGAGAAATGACATATTTACAGAAGGTCATAGAATAACATGGAGTTCCATTTTTCCTCCACCAAAACGTGGAGGAAACACCTCTACCGTTAAAGCAGCTGTTGCCCTTGAAAAGTAGAAATAGTAAAACACAGCTATGTTTTCCAATTCAGGTGATTTCTGTTTTAGATTCATTAATTTTTCCCTTACACCTGGGTATTATACTGGTGATTAACATCTTCCCACATCTTTTGATAAGAGTAGAAAGGAGGAAAATGCATTTTTTGCTTCACTGTTTGTTTGATGTTTCTAAGAACTTACTTGCCAGAGATTGC
Source organism: Emberiza elegans (assembly GCA_024865655.1). Classification (NCBI taxonomy): domain Eukaryota; kingdom Metazoa; phylum Chordata; class Aves; order Passeriformes; family Fringillidae; genus Emberiza; species Emberiza elegans. Next base: position 3,742,250 of record JALJVW010000201.1, read on the forward strand.
TTCTTCTCTGTTAGTTGTTTGGGTTTTTTGTAGTTTGCATGATCATTTTCTCAGTATATTCCAATGTACTGTTATGTTCTTTTTGTACATTTAAGACCCCATGGCTTGCCTTCCCTAGGATTTCACAGATGATGGATTACTGTTGTGTAAATTGTTCTTCTATTAAAACTGCAGTCAACACTCTCATTGGATTCAGCAGGCCTTCGTATGAATTGTAGCTGTTACGACCAGGCAGTCACACTTTGTTGCTAATATTCATAAATACACATTCCTCGAATATGACATTAAATATCCTGCAGCAATTAGCCCTCCTTATTCATTGGTTCAATGATAATTACACAAGTCAGCTCTTATCCTATATCTGGAGGGCTTAAATGATGCTTAATCATGAATACCCACCCTATGGCAATCAATGTAATGAATATGAATATCCACCCTATAGCAATCAAAGTAAATAGCAATCAATGGGTGACAAAACCTGAATCTTATGCAACCCCAGTTTGTTTTTCTGAAGATGGTAAATTAAAAATTTAATTTCTGGTATTTTCTCAGATAATTTTACTATTGTTTTGACTGCCATATTTTCTGCTATAGATGATGGACAAAAGGTGTACACTACAAAGAAAAAGCCATACTGTCATGTACTTACTTCCAACTTGTCTCACTTGATGGTGTTTTATACACAGGCACCAAGGCCACTAGGAATCAGTTGATTTGATAAATACATTGTTGTCCCCAAGTATCTTTTCGTAAAGCTGCATATTATTGCACAGCATAACAAATATGTTGTGGAAATTTTACTATACATAAAAATAGCCTCTGGAGGAGGAGAGGTGTAGTCCCCAGAGGCATTTTTTTCTGTGATTATAGTCCTCTTTGCTGAGGCCACTATGTTAGAAGGCAATTATAGCTAGTGTGAGAACATTTGGACATTGGTTGTGTTGTGAAACATTTTAATATGTTTCAATATGCAAAGTTTTGCTGAATTCTAATCATAGCAAAATCCCTAAGGACTTCACTCCTTACACCCCCTAAAAAAAAAAAAAAGGAAAAAAAAGGTGAGAACTCCTGCCATGCCTTATTCTGTTCCTTTCTGACAGAGCCAGGCAGTAAGTATAGCAGGGGATTGGAGAGGCTGAGGGGACTGGCAGCCATGTGGGAGTTTTATTCAGTGTACCTGCTGGGTATGGACTCTATGTAGCTGGTAGCTGCGCTTGCTTTTGAACTCTGTGGGAGACCTGATAGCTTGTCTGTCTGTACACCATGGGAAAAGTTTTTATCTCCTCTTGGCAAGGGCACTAATTTGCCTCACTTCATCACTATTGTCACACTGGTGCCTCTTGTTAACAGATACATACACCCCTCCACCCCCTTCTTGCGTCTCTTCTATGACAAAAGTCAGTATCTGTCTGACTGCTCAAAATGCAAATTTCCACAGGTCTCTCTCTCTTGTCCTTTACTTATTAATACTAATCTGTGAATCCCTCCTCTATTGTTAATCCCAAACAATAGTGATCCAGAATCTGACCTCAGTGGCTGTTCTCGCTTCTCTCCTATGTGCTCTAATTGCCTCTTGTTTTGCTGTTTTGCCTACCTAGTCCTGAAATTATTCTTTCCTTTCTAGTTCTTTCTCAGCCTGAAAATCCCTCTGGTTCACCAGCTCTGGCAGCCTTTTTACTGTGCCGTGCTTCATGTTAGCTTTCTAGCACTCCTGTATGTTTCACAGATCAGTGCTCCAGAGATGTGTTAGGCACCACAGAGTCATAAATAAGGAGCAAACCACATAGAATATATAAATTTAAGGAAAGTGGCAGCTCAGTGTCTTCCAGGAAGAAGTCCTGCAAGCAGATGTGCTGGCCGCTGAAGACATTCCAGAACACAGACTATTTTAAGAATAAACTGGGAATATATGTTCATCAGCCTTTGAGAGGGAGTCTGGACCATAGTAGATGAAAGAAACTTCCAAGGAGTGGAGGTTATGTCAAGGAGATGTTTAGAGGTTGTCTTAGAAAGATGGATAGTTTTGGAATCCAAAGGAGAATTTAGATTTCCTTAGTTCCAAGCATAAACTGTTTTTACTGGTTTTTATAAACAGTACAGCTAGGTCACTTGACACCAGCCACCATACGATCTAATTTGCTGGTACGCAGTTCTTTGATCTCCAGTTTTCCATGCTTCAGGCTTACATCTTATTTAATGCATTAACATCAAATGCTTTTTGAATAGAACTAAGTTTTGGGGTTTTTTATTTGGTTTTTAGTAAAAATCTGGTTTTACATATCATCAAGTATATTAGTAGGTTTTTTCCTCACAAATAACTGTCTCTTTATCCTTTGAAGCAGGGTATGTATTTTGAGTACTTCACTGTTCTCATGAAAAGCCACCTTTGTAGGTCCAAATTTTGAGTGAGAATTTTCACCTGTATATTAGACACATTTAGCAGCCAATTAGTTGAGGTTGCTCACCCCCCTCACTGAGATACCTCTCACGGTTCCCAGTGTGTAGACTATAGGGTCTGTATACCTTACCCTGTGTGCAGCCCACAGCAAAGCATGACCTCTTATTGCTCTTCCCACTTCTTGTTAGTCACTATGGGAGTGAACATGAAAATTGACTGCAGACTTTAATGAACTTTCTGCAAATGCCAAAGAGGAAACCCTTTTGTCCTGAATGTAGAGGAGATAAGAGGACAGGTAAAAGTACTCAAGTGGGCAAAGAAGCTGGGGTGGCACAAAGCAATGAACAGAAGGAAATTGGGATGGGTATTTGGACTCTGTCAGGGTGTACTCCAGGCTAAGCCTCAGTTTTTCCCTGAGCTCAGTGTCAGAAGCTCAGTGATTCATGTAAGGAATCAAAGGGAATGATCCTTTATTTCTTGTCTGTTGGTAGTAAAGCATTTATGTCTGGATCTGGGAACAGGTGTGTGTCTGGGCTTTTCCTAGTCACTGATATTCGGACTGATACTGCCTTATTCAGGTACTATGTGGGTTTTCTTTTAGTTTTATGAATAAGGCTGCACTGCCTATTTTTCGCCCTGTGAACAGAATGTCACTCTTACCTTTACATCTTTGATTGTGTTTATTGTAATTTTTTGAAAGAATGTCTCTCCCCTTATTATAGTTATGGCCATACTGGCAGGCATAATTTGAAACGATGCTAGTGTTAGTTACACCACTGAAGAGACTTCTTGTACTGATGTCTGTGCCAGCATACTTATTTACCATCTTCCCATTTGTGCAAATGCATCTCTTTGGCTTTAATCTAAACTGTCATTATTATTTTCCCTGTATATTTGTTTTCTCTTTTTGTTTTATTTTTTATTTTTAAGGTTTTTATTTTTTATTTTTAAATTTTTATTTCAGAGATCTAATTGACAGTGCCAATAGCCATACTAACTTACTGATAACACACACTGCATAGCTAGAATGAATGGCTAAGGCATAAAGAGAAAAAAAGGATGGTGGAAGAAGGAATCTCTCAGCTGTCTTCAGTGCCTGATACAGCATCCTGTAACAGTGTTCCCTGAGTTCTTTTCAGAAGAACTGCACATTTCCCCCTTCCAACTTCTCATTGGCTTATAAAGTTTCAATCATAGAATCTCAAATACGTGGAAAAAACTAAGTATAAAAATTACATTTTCAGTGTTTAGCTATGAATTTTAGCTATGGAAAATTATATATGATGATGGAAAGTTTTAGGGATTTTTGGTTTTTTTCTGAAATTGCTTATCTGAATGAATTGATTCATGTGGAAGATGAGGCATTTGTTCGCCCAAGTTCACTGGAGTTAACATTCCAGCTAACTTGTTCCTGAATTGTCCCCTGAGTCAGAATGATTGTAGCTACCCTATTCTGTAAAATTGACTCCGCTGTACTGCAAGTATCTGTAGGATTTTCCTTTCCTGTCATAGTATCATAGAAGCCATCAAATACTATTGTTCTTACACCGATACATTGTTGGTAGCATACAGCTGAGATAATATTCTTGCTAAAAAGGGTGACCAGTGGCAAGTGAGAATCCAACCAAATTTCAAAAACATAAAGAATAGTAGCTAAATGTCCTTATCTGAAGAAAAAAATTCATCTCACATGTTCTGTCATGGTCTGCTCTCATTTCATGAGCTCTGGTTGGGCTGGTTCCAGTTGTGCCCCATTCCTTCTCAGAGACTACTGTAGACCCTTCACTAGTATAGCTAGTATTCTGCTTCCTTAGACATGCTATTATCTTCTGAGTCCTTGTTCCCTTATCTTTGTTCAGGTGCTCCATGAAGCTCTTATTGTCATGATACGTTCATGAAGTAACTAACTTCATTATGATAGTGGGATTATATTTAGTCTTCTTTATCCTCTTCTGTGAGAGGAAGCAGAAGTCATGTCTTGAATATGTAAGAAAACCTGAGGACCTTTTCCACCAAAAATGTGTAGAAATAATAGTTTAAGAGCATCCCTTTTAACTTGGAACTCTCCAGTCCACCTAGTGTTACGCCTTTGAATTATACGCCTGCATTTCTTTGCATGAAACTTGCTCAGTGTAATTTGTTGATCTTTGAATTGAAAAAGAGCTTGTGTACTACAGCCAGTGTCTTAACAGAAGATGTGACCTGGAAGTGGTGAGTTTGTTAATGGGAAAGGAGGCTGGAAGAACATCAGCCTATCATTTAGGAAGTATGGCAGGTTTCTATACTGTGTCCCAGGCAAGGAACAAGTTGGGAAAGGGTACATTAGGGCATACAGCCTCTGTTTCTAGGTGATTGAATAATAATTATGTTATAATTCAGTCATAATTCTCTCTTCAGGGAGGTCAAGGCAAGACCTGTGGCATATCCTTTCCTCATAAGATACCATTCACCAATTTATTTGCTCCTCAATAGTGAAGAATTTAAAGGGTTTACCAATGAGAAGAGTAGGGGAACCACTGTGTGCTCTACCCTGTTGTGGTAGTAATTAAACCAGTGCAAAGACTGCAAAAATGGAAGTTCTCATTCATTTTCATTAGTTTTAAACAAAAATGGGAAAATATTTAGTTATGTTTGATACATCCTGTCAGATTTTAAGTCTGAATGGAAATGGAGAGCAGAAACATAGACACCAGAAAGAATGGCCCAGCTACAAAGACAGATATTGTGAGTGGCAGGTGTTTGTTTCCACAGGGTGATGCTGATTGCATACCTCAGAAACTCATTTTACTGTGTCAATTCACTAAGGAATTTACATTCTGGTGCTTTTGTTAAAATTAATAGAGGAAATGCACATCTCTGCAGATGCCTCCACTTTGCCTGCTGAAGAGCAGAGGTGTACTGACAGTTTCTGTCAAGGCCTCTCTGTGTTCTTTGACTTAATGCAAAGGACAGAGTAATGTATTGGTGAGAGCGTTTTCCTTTTCCAAATTTTTTCTTCATATACTGATACCCTTTTCTTCAATTTTTTTTTTTCCCCACATAACTGCAATCAATCTGCCTTTCCTTCTCTGCTTGTCTTTCTGGGAAGATTTTTCTCTTCTCTTTTTGTCCAGCACATCATTTTCCCCCTTCATTGTCCCTGAAGATTCTATTCTGTAGATACTACACGTGGGACATTATTCTCTTACTTCTGTTTACCATGAAAAACAAGACCCATTGTAGCTGAAAGTGTTCATGGATAGTATTGACCATGGCAGCATGTAATATAGCATTGCTGAGAAATGCTTACTAAGGTATCATATCTACCTGATAGACAACAACCTAGTGCTCCATAACTGGTAGTCCATGTCCAAAGTTCAGAGTTCAACCCTAATGGTTAATGGTAACTCTGGACCAGAAGTTGCAGCACTGGTGAGTCTTCAGCATAGTGATTTGTCTGTGTAAACCAGCACTGGAGGAAGTAACTGGTAAGGGAGAAGAAGGATCTGGATGTGTTTTTCTGCTCATTACTTCAGACAACTCAGTTCTCCCAGAAAGTTCTGGTAATGCTATATTTTACATAAGTTTCCTTATGTGTGTCCAGTTCTGCTCACCTGTGCATTCATTGTGTGAAATGTAGTGGCTGGAGAATGATGGTAACTAGCAAATGAAATCTATAGCCACAAAGCATCATCTTAGCCATAGGTAAATTCTTAGTTTCTTATCTACAGATAATTTTTAGATGGTCTTTTGATTCTGTTACATTGTGTTCTATTAGAAGTGTAAGAAAGAAGGCCACAGGAGAGAGACAAGGTAAGGAATTAATTTTTAAAAAGTAATTTAAAAAAAATAAGCCTGAGAAGTTTAGCCCCTGGTCAAACTTAAGACTGAAATGGATATTTTTTAATAACTGATAAGAATACTGTGCAGCTGTACTATGAGGCTAATATATTATTTATAATCTCTTTGTGTATTTTCTTACTGTTAAATGCTCGCACATTTGCAAATGATGTGATACTCACAATAAAGTACATTTTCTGTGTAACTGTTTTTTTAAAATAAAGTCTTTTTGGTTTGGATTTTATTGTGAGTGATGGAAAAGACAGTTTTTGCTGTCTTTCTCTGCTCTTCGGAAATTAAACTGGCACAGTTCATGAGGAGATTAGACTGCTCCCAGAAAATTTTCACACATTCTGAAAGAAATATGAAACACTGGTTCTAAATTACATCAAGTTCTTCTGCACACATAAACACTTCACTCTCTCTTCCCTTCTGCATCATCCTTAGTTCTTTTTTGTCTCTTCTGTGTCTCTTCTGAGTTGATTCCCCAGTTGGATAATTCACAGCCACATATTTGTATTTTTAAATTTTGATTCAGCAACTGAGCAACTCAAAAGCAAACAGTGCAAATGAGAACATTTGCCAATATACTTGTTAAAAGTCTGATGCTTCTGTGACCCTTTGCATCTACATTGTTTTTCTTCATGCTGTAACCTGCAGATTATTCCATGAAACAAATATGGTGCAGAGACCTGTTTAGCGTACAGAATGCATAGTTTTGATCATTAGCAGTTCCAAAAGACACTGCAAAAATCTTCATTAAAAGAAAAGAGCATCTGTGGAGAGCTACCCTGAATGTGATGTTCGCCTGTTGGAAAGTGAATGGATTTTTGTCCGTTCTGCAGTCACAGCTCTCAGCTTGAATATTCAATATGTAAGAAGTGTATGTATAGCATATAGTTCATCACCACTGCCAAAATACCAGTTCATTAAGTTCTCTTTCATGAGCGCTTCCTGAATGTGGCCAAGTCATGCTCACAGATACACACACTATGAAAGTGACATTTAAAAGCTAATTTTGAAGCTATACCTAGGAAATGAGCTCTTTAATTATCAATTTGTTTTCTGAGAGTGTGCCTTGGACACAATCTATGTCACTCTGAGAGACAGCACCTTAAAATCTGTGCTAGCTCCTCCTGAGAGATAAAGACTGAGCCTTCTAACTAGAAAGGTTGTGTTTGTACTATCAGAGAGAGAGGCAATACCCTCTGATTTATAGCAACAGTTAGGACTTGCCAGCACAAATAGATTTTGTTATATGCTGTGCCACTTTCTACTTTATCTATCTATTCATCCATCTGTGAAGTAAACCAAATCAAAAAGGTATATAATCACTCCTAGCAGTAAAATAATTAATAAGAAATTACAATACCTGGTAGACACTTAGTAAAAAGTAGAAGGAACTCAGTCTTGTTACTTGCACTGTGGCAGAGGAATATAGCAACAGCCAATGGACTGTGTCATGTGCTCAGTCAATTTTATGATCTGAGTTGCTTGGTCAAGTCCAGTTCTGGACAGTTTTCTAATCAACATGATCAACACCACAGCTATATATCACTCTCTGTTGTCATCAGAAAAAAATAATCCACCTTTCCATGAATATAACAGTGAGGAAATCCACCTTTCCATGAATATAACAGTGAGGAGTATCTGGGTCACTGAATCAGGATGATGTGTTCCCAGCACACCTGCGGGAGGTCACTGATTCAGGTCACATAACTACAATGCTGACTGTCTCTGGAGTGGGTCCAAATGTATTAATTCCTGATTCAGAGTCTTTAGATGCACAGTCAAGTTTTGTTAACACTGCTGCAAGATGGTCTCAAGATGACAAAGGTGGTGCAAGCATTTCTGAATAATATTTTTACTGCTGTCTCAAGTACAGGAAGTGATGCTTGAATACTGCTGTAAGCATTAGGAAAACAATAATTCCTTCTCCAACAGAACATGCTTTGTTTAGCATCAGGAATACCACAGGTGAGGACAGAACAGAAAACATAAACAGAGGAAACAATATAACAAACCGGCAAGCTTTTCATCTGTTAATGTCATATGGAGATGCTGTGGGGATGAGAAGTTAACACATGGATGCCAGCTGTAGCAACTAAATGTCTCAAGGAAACTTGTTCTTAGTTAATGAAATCCATTCACGAGTGACCTAATAAAACTCAGAAGAGATTACCAGATTTATTCTTGGAAAGGAAAGAAAGTGAAACTCAGAGGCCGACCGACTCTAAACATGATGAAAATGTGCCTGTTAATTCAGATTTTAATCTCCAGATGTTCAAATAAGTTTTTTGCTTTTTGGGATGCTTTGAGATAACAAGTTGCATAATATATTGGAAAATGACCTGTAAAAAACAAACTCAGACAAAATCAGAAAACAGTTATATTCAGAAACAGGTCTGGATGTTCTGTGAAAAATTGACATTATCTAAGAAGAATTCTGGCTTTACCATGAACTCATTTTAAGGAAAACTAGACTGCTGTGCTGCTCCTGGAGCAACCAGAAAATGGTGACTTACAGAAAGAGATTACTATGCTGGGTCTAAACTAACTGCAGCATATAGTACCTCAATGCAACAATGCAGCTAAATCTAAGATATATTTGATGTGTGCTATTGCATGTCTCCTTGTCCTTTTCCTCCTGTGTGCATTAGGAGACCATGGAAATGACAAGGGGTGACTTGAGGTTATCTTGTAACCTGCGAGCCGCCTCTCATGCCCATCATACTTCCCTATGTGAAACTCTGTATTGCAAACATAACTAAAATTTTCCTTATGCTACACAACTTCTTATTTGTTGTAACACTGGAAGCTCCACGTAACTATTAATTTTGTTTGCCTGAATAAATAGAAGGTACAAAGAGATGAAGAGCATCTCGTGCTTTAGACATGACAAGTCAAAAGCTTACCCTGCCCTTTTAAAATGTTTATGGTAAACTGATGTCCTTCATTAGCTGCCAAAGTAGCAAAAATGCTTAAATTATTTGAAATCTAACTAGAGGCAGTATCATTATTCTATGTATTTCACATGGGATTTTGCTATTGATCATTTGATCAATAAAAAAATAAAAACCTCAACATTTTAACTCAAACTTTTAGGAAGTCCTTAATGTAATGAGTCTCATTAGTGTCAAACTGTTTGATCAGGGATCTGACTAAAAGCCATTTGACATTAGTGAGAGTAATTATGTTAAAGGCCATGTACAGTGCCATATACAAATGCAGGCCAAGTTAAGAAAGCCTCTGCATATGTGTGTGTGTGTGTGTGTAATGTATTTGTCAGTAAATTCAGTCCTATTCATGCAGTTGTTCTGCATAGCTTACAAAATAGGAAGATATGGGGACACACAGAGGAAGGTTTACTTCTCACCTTTATACCCCACTGATTTTACTGAAAACCTCCTTAATTTTTTCCCTGGCATTATCTTATTCTAATTCCAAATTCTCTCAAAAGACAGATGCAGGTTCTTGAGTTGTTAAGATGTAAAACTGTCAATATTATGTATTTCTTACTACATTCTCAGCAGGAGATTGAGCGGTGAAATTTGAACCTTCTTGAATCTGTTTCTTCCAGCAAGACAATACAAAAGGGCTGACTGTGCTGGAGGTTCTGAGAATGTGAGTGCAGCAGACATTGTTAGAACTTCATATTTATAATATTAATTTCACATTGGATGTAGTTGTATCCCCTGTGTGTGAGCTATTTAGGCAGCAGGACAGAGGAGATAAAAGGCTGCACAGCATGCACACACATGTTAGATATATTTTTGCACCTCAAGAACTAACAAATAATAGAACCAATCCTGTTTAATCTCATAAATACCTTCACCTGATGTCTAGAAAAAAAAAAACCACAAATGTAAAAGGCAAATTTTTCGAAGTTTTGTTCTTATTATATGGAATTGTTGTCTAAAATGTTTTGCAACTGATGCATAATGTTTGTTGCTAATTGAGCTCTGCCATGCAGCAAAGTGATACAAATGGATTGTAAAATATATGTACCATCAGATTTATGTTTAGGTGTATTTGAAAGTTTGGATGCAATTATAAAATTGATATGCCAACAATTATTTGTCATTTTACAGCATGATCTTTTTAGGTATGGTCAATTTTCTGACTCCATTTTTTTAGTGTGGTTAGAAAATGTGTCAGAGTTACTTACTTGTTTGTAAAGTTACCTGTATAATTTTGAAGCCTGGATATCATGCTAGTGCTTGCCTCACAGGCAGTATGAGATCTTTTGTTAAAGCAATTCTGAAAAAACTGGAAATAAGTAATGTTATGGTCTCTTAATTTTCTTCTTATTAAGTATTTGAGGACAACACCCAGGCTTGTAAGGTTTTTTATGGTTTTGCTTTGGTTTGGTTTTTTTTGTTTTTGGGGTTTTTTGGAGATAGAGGAGCACAATTGTGCTTGTGACTTTGTCATGCAGGATTGCAGTTTTTTAAAATTTGTTTACACTGCTCTTTGAAGATCAGGATCTCAAATGGATAGAGGTATCTAGTGTGCCTGTGGATGCATTTGTGGCAGGTGCTCTGTAAGCTTATATTGTGCTGCATGGCTTAATTAGTGATCTGGGTTTTTTCTTTGTGAGGCAGGGCCTAGATAAACAGGTACCTGAGATTAAGATCTTTTCCTTCCACAGCTTTTACAATGCAGACTGCTTTATATTTGCTTTTTTTGTGTGTGTTTTTCCCCATCTGGTTCATGGTTTGGTTTAGTTACCCACTGCAAGTCGCTTTGCAGAGAGCAGACATTTATCAGTGTTTGCAGAGTGTGCCATCCCCTTCCTGCCTGGGAAGCAGAAAGAGAGCATGGGGTGATGTTGTGATGATGACCTTTGGCAAGCTGAGATGCAAAGCACCCCGTAGGAATTTCCTCCAGCACAAAGGTATTTAACAAATTATCCAGTTCCATGGTGGGACCTAGTCAGTAGGTGGTCCACTTCAGTGTCTGTCTGTCTTTCCTTATCCTCCTCTTAGGTTTAGAGAAGCTGCAGTAAGAGGAGGAAAAAAACAAAAAAGAGAGAGAGGAAAAAAGGAAGCAAAACAAAAGCCAGCTATTAAACTGGAAAGACATGTGATCTGCATAATTGCTCTAATTGCAGCTAGTTCTGCAATGAATAGTCCTGATGTCAAATTCAACAACGACTTAGGAGAAAAAAATATCTCTGAGTCCTTTACTATAACATGAAAGACATAAAGAAACTCTTATGATCATAACCATTCGGTCTAAAGAGCCAGTGACTAATTAAGAGGGAGGGTAAACAGTCCCATTGTTTAATTATAGAAGAAAGGGTTAAATTGGCAGGAATAAATAAACAAAATTAAACTATGCACCTCTCTGTCCTCTCTGAGTTACACAAATTGGTATACAGTCATGCAAGGGAGAGAGGGTGGTCAGAAGGGCTTTTTAACATAATTGTAGAAAATGTTGTAGATGGAAAACATCTATCAAACAGAGTACTCCAAAAGTTCTGCTATCTCAGGATTCCCAAAGTAACAGAGAATGAAACCTATCTTGGCTATTGTGAGAAGAAAGATTGTCATCCACAGGCCTGGAGGCAGGGTTTAGAGAAAGGAAAGCTAGCCAGCTCTGACTCTAGTGTTTACTGTGGCCTTGCACAGGAAACTCCATGTTTTTCTCCTGATTTCTTTAAAGTGGGATAATAAACCTGTCTAATTTTGTATTACGAAACATAGTGTCTGAAGAATGCATTTGATGTAGAGGAGCAAAAGATTTATAAGCCTCTTTCAAAATCTGTTTTTGGGACATGAGCAGTGATAAAACTTCTGTTTATATTTAGGAAGCCCATTTTTACAGAGAGAAAATCAAATATAATGTCTAGTAATAAAGAAAAGGCACCTGAGAGAAATGTTTGTCACCTATGCGGCCATGGAGTATGGTCCCTGAAGATACTCTGTTTTGAAAAATTAGTAATGTTTTTTATCTTCCATTTTTACTTCTGTTTGGTAAATATAGCACAGAAATAATTCCATTTTCCTTTCTTCTCTTTGAAAAATTAGATGCTTTAATCTTTGTGGTTGGTTGACCCTGATCAGCAATTAAGCACCCACCAGCTGCTCATTCACTCCCCCTTCATCAGAAGGGGGGAGTGGATTGGAAAAGCAAATGTGAGAAAAACCTCATAGATCAACATAAAGACAGTTTAATAAATGAAGGGGAGGGGGGAGGTGGGGGGAAGTAGGGACCAAAAAAGGAAAACCTTTGTGATTAAAAGGCTGTGGCTCACCCCATCCCCAAAACAGGCTGATGCCCAGCCAGCCTCTGAGTAATGAGTACTTTGGAAAGACTCATCCCCAAGTCTTTATTGCTAACTATGAATTTAGATGGCACAGATATCCCTTTGGTCTGTTTGGGTCAGCTGCCCCAGCTGTGTGCCCTCACAGCCTCTTGCCAATCCCTGGCCCCTGCCCATAGCAGGCAGAGTGAGAAACAGAGAAAACCTCGATGCTGTGCGAGCACTGCTCTGTAGTAGCTAAATTATGGGTGAGTCGACAGCAGTGTTTTGGTCACAAAAAGCATGCTGACTGCTGTGAAGAAATTTAACTCTATCCCAGCCAGACACAGCACACCATTGCATTATTGAAAGGGTTTTCTTAATGGTATTTGGGTTCCTTCTAAAATTCTAGAGTCTTCTTCTCATTCTGTGTGTGTACATTGGACTGAGATGCCTCTAAGCTTAGCTCCAGGCACCTCATACTCCAACATAAAAGATTCATACCAGAGGATATTTATACCCAGTCTGAATCAAATCCTTAGATTCAGATACTCCAAAATTTAGGAAATTAAAGATTTACATTTGAGATTAGTGTTTTAGGACCATCTCTTATATTGAAGATGTGTAAAATAAAAGAAGGCACACCAAAATAAAGTGATACCTAAGATGCAGTGGGTGCCACCCTCTTTGAAAGATTGCAAACTTTCAATGAACTATTTTTCATCTCTTTATTTTGTGCATTTTTGTACTTCCTTGGGCTTTCTGTAACAGAAAGCTAAAGAGACTGCTGTGGTGAAATATCTGGACTGTCAGGAGATGGGAATTAGTGTGAATGGCATAAGAAAGCCTATACTAATGGCATTTCCCATCCAGTCTTCCTCAATATACATTAAAATGCACTCATCTTCAAAATGTCAACTGAATTTGCTTTATTCCATGCCTATCATAACATCCCTTTTTACATCCTTTAACCCCTGCTCCCTATTGGCCTATAGGGAACATATTGGTGCCTGTGTAGTCCCTTTTCACAGAAACAGTGTACTTTGAAAAGAATAACTTTTTTTTCATGGTCAAGTGATCATGGATATCAGAGTTATGGAACAGGGTGGCCTTTGGTAGTGAATACTGATGTAGAGTCATCTTACAATCAGACAGAATGTAGAATATGCTAGCTATTATAAGGTATTGTTTCCCTCAGTTAATATTTTAAGGTGTGTGATATTAACCTTCCTTCCCCATTGTTGTACTAACATGCACCCTTATGGTAGCCTGATCTGTGAAACTGAGAGCTTTATACTGGTGTTGGCTTTACTTATGACATCCTTCCTCACTTCTCCTGGATAAATGAGCAGTTGTGGAAGACAGGCAGAGAGACCAGCTTCAGGAACGAGGTTGCAGTTGTTTTGTGCCCTCGCAGCCTCCATAAATTGCAGGCTTGAGAGGCTGAGCCACAATAAAGCTTGATTCTATTTTACCTTTCTACTTCTGCTGATGACATTTACCATCCATTGTTTTGCTCAGTGTGGCTTCTTGTCTGACCCCTTCTGATGGAGTGTTCCTCCATCTTCACTTGGAACTTTAAGTTGAATCTGAGCACCAAATAAAACAGATGTTATGCAAAAACTGCTGCCTCTGGGGAAAACTGAGACCTGGATGTACCACAAAGAAAACAAACCTGGGAAAACAACTGAGTGGAAGGAACAAACTTTAGAAGTGTTCACACCTTAATTATTCTGTGAGCAAAGGGGATAACAAAAGAAGATAAAATTTTCTTTAGATTTAAAATAAAGGAAGCATCAAAGAAGATAAAAGTTCCCATTATCTTCAGTCATGGATAAGTGTAATAATTCTGAATTAGAATTAGGGCAGAATAGAATATTGAGAATATTAATTCTAGCTGAAAAATTATATACCCCACTAGAAGTTGAAAAAAAATATATGGATGGTGTAGAGCATTCAGAAAGGAAGTAAAAAACCAGGAATGTTCGCAATTTCTTCTTGTGAGGCAGACTCAAATTGATTTAGAAATTTTAGATTCTGAGTCCCCTGAGGAGGCCAAATTTCAAACATTCTGAAAATTTGTGGTTGGTAGTCAGTATTCCAGTAAAGTGGAGAAACTGAAAACTGTTACACAAAAAGAAATGTAAAGAAACACACAGGATTGCATGTAGTGCAGATTTAGGGTTCAGCAGAGCAGCATGGGCTGTGTGAGCAGGGACTTAGCTTAAGTGTGTGCATATGGAGCATACCAGACACTGAGAATAACAACTGCACCATAAATTTAGGGCATTTTCTCTGGGACTGCTAAGCAATATGGGAAATTATTGGACTATTAATTTGACAGTGATTAGAATATCTATTAAATTACTTTGGACATTGTTTCTGGCAACAAATGACCTAAAAAGTGTTTTGTTTACACTGAAGAGAAGCCAAACCTCTGAAAGCAAACAATTAAACTGTAGGTTTCCACCGCTAAGCTTCTCCTCACTGCAGGGACAGGGAAATAAAATGTTTGGATAGGCAGGAATTTGCTGTCGTACTCTATGCTGAACCCTGGAACTTGTCAGTAGAAGACCCCAGAAAAACTGAAGACAGATTTGAGGGCCTCATACAAAACACTCTGCCCATAACTGAAAAAAGACAAAACGAGCCATGTTGTGTGATTCGTACTCCTAGAAATCCCCTGCAGCTTTAGGTGGAGGATTAAAAGAGGATTTAGTTAGTTTTATTTGCTCTGGTTCAGGAATACCAGAGCTGTACACAACTAGATCACCTCCTAGTACAGATTTGGACTGGCTCAGGCCTGAGTGTATGACTGCATTTCTGTCAAATCAGCTAGAATACACAGTACAGTATTTATTCTGGCTTCATGGTCACTGCAGGAGGACAGGTGATATGTGATCTGCCAGAAAATCTGCCAGGACAATGTTATCCTTTAAATACTTTTGTTTTGAACAAATTTGGATCCACAGAGTGGGTCTGAACTAGCCAAGCCATTTTTTCTTATGCATCCACAATATTTTGGATCCAGCACATGTGCCCTAATTCATCCATTTTCATGAAAGCGTGGCTGAGGAATCAGAAGGCTAGGAGGACATGTGGGGGGGAAAAGTGGATGTCTTTCACTTGTGTATAGATTTCATGTACCAAGAAATAAATATGTAGGAAATAGAATGTAAATTACCACTAGGAAGGTGGGGCCCTCTTTCTTTACTTTTGGAAAAGGAGACACACCATATTTGAGAGTTTGCCCAGACAGGCAATATATTTCACATGCTAAGAACCCCAAGGCTTTGCTCAACCACATACATGCTCTCAGAAGTATTGCTAGCATTTTAGGGAAACTCTGGGGTTCCTAAATATATTTCAGGAAACTGAAGTCAATGTAAGGGTAGGTTTTTAAGTTCAATTGATAAAATGAATAAATGCACATGCTCTCATCATGTTATGCTGTTAATTATACTCCAGATAACAAAAAACCACCAGAATTGTAATTGTGCTTTTGTTTTTTAGTGATTTAACCAGAAGTGAACCTTTCCTGGAGAAGCAGGGCATGATGGGAGTCCTAAAGCTGACAACCGGTGTACTTGTGGCAAAAGTTTTCCCTGAAGCTTGTCAGACAAATCCCAGTGTCACAGAATTGTTAGGGTTGAAAGGGGGCCTTAGGAGATCATTGAGTCCAGCTCCCCTGCCAGGGCAGGGTCATCTAAAGCCCACAGGAATGTGTCTATGTGGGATGGAGACAGGTCTGGAGAAGCAGACCCCACAACCTCCCTGGGCAGTCTGTTCTGGTGCTCTGCCACCTTCAGTGTAAGGACGTTCTTCCTCACATTGAGGTGGAACTTCTTTTATTTTAGTTTATGGGTGTTGTTCCTTGTCCTGTCACCGGGCACCACTGAAAAGAGTCTGGCACCATTCTTTCGGCACCAGCCTATGAGATACTTGTATCTGTTTATGAGATTCCCCTATCAGTTTTCTCAAGACTGAGGAGGGCCAGCTCCCACAGTCTCTCCTCATAAGAGAGATACTTCATTATCTTTGTGGCCTCCACTGGACCATCCCCATTAGCTCCTTTTCTTTCTTGTGCTGAGAGGCCAGAGCTGGACGCAATATTCCTCACCTGGAGCCAAGAAGAGGGGGAGGATCACGTCACTTGACCTGCTGGTCACATTCTTCCTGATGCTCCCCAAGATAAGGTTTGCTCTCCTGGCCATAAGGGCACTCTGCTGGCTTATATCAATTTGTTGTCCACAAAGACCCCCTGGTCCTTCTGGTAGATAGGATCTGCAATGGTGCTTGGGGCTCTTCCTCACCAGGTGTAGGATCCTGCATGTGCATGAACCTCATTAGTTTTGTTAACCCTCACTAGGTTTCTGTCTGCTCATTCCTCCCGCCTGTCAAAGACTTGCTGAATGTCAGCACAGCCTTCAAGTGCTCCAGCCACTCCCCGCAGTTTTGTATCATCAGCAAACTTGCTGAGGGTGCATTTGATCCCTTCATCCAGGAAAACAAGATGAGCAAGACTGGACCTGGTATTGCTCCCTGGGGAACATCACTGACTACAGGCCTCACATTGGATTCCACTTTGCTGATCATGATCCTCTGAGCTCTGCCATTCAGACAGCTCTTGATCCACCTCACTGTTCCTAAGATCCAGCCCACAGTTCCCAAGCTTATCTACAAGAATGTTATGGGATTCAGTGCCAAAAGTCTTGCTGAAGTCAAGGTATCCAAAATCCACTGCTCTCCCCTTGTCAACCCATCCTGCCACACTATCATAGAAGACTATCAGATTTGTCAAGAATGATTTCCTCTCTTTGACCCTCTTTTCTTCTATACGTATCTTGATGACTTCCAGTATTCCCTGTTCCATGACCACAGATGGATGTGAAGCTGACTGGCCAGTAGTTTCCCAGGTTCTCCTTATTGCCTTTTTTGAAGATGGGGGTAACCTTGTCCTTCCTACAATTGTCAGGCACCTCTCCCATTCTTTTCGAAGATGGTGGAGAGTGGCAGACCAACACCATCTTCCAGCTTACTCAGCACCCATGGGTGCATCCCAACAGGGCCTGTGGATTTACTGTGTTTAATCTGTGTAGCCATTCTCTAAGCTGACCTCTGTGACCAAGGGCAAGTCTTCCTTTCTGCAGTTTTCTTCTCTTACATCCAAAGTCTAGGACTCTTGAGAACTATCCTCAGCAGTAAAGACTGGGGCAAAGAAAACCCCTCATAATTTTGCCTTCCCTGTGTTTTCTGCTACCAGCATACCCATCTGACTTATCAGTGGCCCTGCATTTTCCTTTTGCTGCTGATACTCTTCTAGAAGCCCTTCTTGTCCTTTGCCAGACTCAACTCCAGGTAGGCTTTGCCTTCCTAAAGATGCTGTATGTTGTAGCCACACATCAGCAAGATCCAGCAAAAGAAAAGGGAGAAATGTAAGTGAACAGTATGGAGCTGCCCTACTAGGGGCATCCCCACAGTTAAAGTGGATTTAATATGACATGAAAAGTGTCATATTTCATATCTTAATTCCAAGATTGCACAAATAGAGTAAGCCAGCATGGACTGACAGTCTTGCAAGAACACCCCAAACCAGCCTGTGCTTTCTTCCTTGGTTTTTCTCTCGCTCCTCCTAAAGGTGTTAAAGCTGTACTTTCTTTCTCTCTTTCTCTCTTTTACTTTGCTGAGTTAATTTATTCTTGGATCGGTTTCCCAATCCATTTCACTACAGAGCCACACAAGAGCTTGTGTTGTCAGGACTCATTTTGGGGGCATTACAATTGACTTATTCTGAAATAAACTGTGTAACTTAGCTGTGTAGTTTAACTAGTTAAAGCACCTATTTTATCTAGATACAGAAGCAAAGGCATTCTGGTTCAGTAGTCAGAGGAGGAGGAGCCTTGCTGAGGGATGTGGCTAGGACATGGAGCTTATTCTGTATTACCTCACACCACTGTGAGGGGCAGAGGGAAGGGGACTCTCACTTTTGAGAGAAGGTTGTTCTGTCCCCTCTAGAAAACAGAGTGGCAAGGCAGGAGGGAGAGCTGTCGGGCATTGTTTGTTGTTGTGGGCTCAGTGGTGAGCATTTTTATTTTTGCATGTGAATCAAAAATCACATCTCTCTTTTGTACACTTTCTTTATTAATATTGTTGCTGTTTTTGTTTTGTTGTCTCATTAGCGTTTCCAGTAAATAGTTCCTATCTCAACACATGATCTTTAACTTTTGTACGTCCAATTCTTCTCTCCAGCCACCCACAGTGAGGAGGGTGAGAAGAGAGGGGAATGAGCAGCAGGATGGTTTTATTTGGAGTACTAACTTGGGTGTACCGTTCCTAAACCATGACAAGAGGAAAATAAACTCTGACTTGGTTGACACTTTTCAGTCACCAGTAATTAACATGCTCATCTTAAAATGGTCTTGGTTTGTCACAGATATGTTGTTCTCAGATAAGCTAGTTCACAGATGGTGCTAAGCAAGTGTGTACCATACTGTAAACATGACTGACCAGAACATGCAACTGTTACAGAGAGAAGAGTTTCTCTGCTAATGAGGTTGATGTAAGCCTTTTTATTGTGTATATTTTCAAATGTTACTTTCTTAGCTTCTAGAGAATGCTGTGGCAGTGTGGACTGTACCATTAAGGGCTGAAGCTGCCAGACAGAGGTTGCGGACTGGGGGCTATAAAGTTCTCTTTGTTGTTGTACACAGCTAATTAAAACCAAATAGAAATAAAACCAGATCTTTTGCAAGAACCTTAAGCCCTTGAATGATTGCTACAAATGTCACACACATTTTCCTAAAGAACTTGTAGTCGTAAGAGAAGGCAGGAAGCACTGGATGGGGACGAAGAGTAAGTAGGTTATTTGATCAAGAGAAGACCAAGCCTATGATACAAGACACTATAGAAAACTCAGAAACATTTTCTAAACTGCCTGAGCTCTAATCTTTATTATGTAGGCTGAATTTTCTGCAAGAGCTTCTGTTTTTTCAGCATGCTTTTCTTGTCTGGAGCTGGCTTTGTAGTGATGACAGTGATAAGCAACTCTGGTGATACAGATCACGCATAGTTATGTGGTCCACAGCTTTGTTTGGCAGGCCACTTCTGTTTACTGTTTCCTTTTGTTTCCTTTGAAAAGCACGATGCTGCATGTGTGCAATCTTGCTGATTTCTCCACAGATTTTTCAGTGGTCCTGAATATCTATGGATGGCCTCCTGTAGTGGTTACAGGGAAAAGGGTACCAATATGGGTGTAACCAGACTGTGTGCTGTATTATGTGCTCTATTCCGATGTACATAATTTCCGATGCACTGTTAATGGTGGGTCATGCACAGCAGCTGCCCGGCGCACACCCCATCCCTCAGGCTACAAGCTGGATTTTGGACGAGAAGAGGCAAACCTGTGAGGAGGAGGAGGAGGAGGAGTTTCACTGTGACTCCTCCCATGACAGCTGCCGCCGGGGTAGCAGCAGCAGCAGCCATCCTGAGGGGGTCACCTCTGCTGAGGGGCCACAATGAACAGAGCAAACACCGCAGAACAGGCCTCTGAAACGACCATCAGGCACTCCAAAGATACCCCATAACTCATAGGACCCCATCATTCCGTTGTGAACTCCCTCATCCTGGGCGAGGTGCCACCTGAGCTCTGCTGCTTTGGGACACCACCACCGCTCAGTGGGCCCAAAGGAGGACCCGAACTTCCACAGGAGGACCAGGCCTTCCACGGAACCACGGCCTTCAACAAGCCTGCAACCTTCACTTCAACCACCGCTTAAGCAGGTGGTTGAATCCTATCAGGGTGCCAGGTTGTACTCTGACTTGGTGGGTTTAAGCCTAAGTTTTTCTGTGTCACTACATTTATTGTAACCTTTCTATTAAATTGTAACTCCAACCTGAAATCTCTCTCTAGGTGTTTGCATGGGCTTCATTTCTCCTGCTGGTTTACTTTTGAACTGGCACACTTAAAAGTACTATAATATTGGGAGATTTTTTTTCATTTTGTGTAATAGGAAAGTTTATTTCTGTGGTGAGGAGAAATGCGATAATTAAAAGCAAATCCATTGGCTTAGCTGAAATAACGGAGGATAAATGATGTCACCTTTCTTAAAATAAATCAGTGGACTGAATGCCACTCTTTATCTGAATTTCGAAATTTCAGGTATTTTCTCCCTAGGCACTCATATATGACCATCTGTGAAGACAGAATGGATATACTGGAAAACCTTTTGTCCAATTTGATGTGGCAGATCTTTTGTTCTCTTGTGCCTGGGAGTTGTGAGAATTGAAGAGAACAAATAACTGAGATGTGGCTTGGTGAGCTATTGTAGCTCCTAGAGGGTGAGAAATGTGGCAGAGTTGTTGCTAGTGCACCAACTGTACACAACTGGAAGAGAGAAGAGGGCTATGTGACACCAAACCTTTCCCCATCAGCATGCTTACAGGTTTCATTGTCACTTAGGGCTGCTGCTGTTTGTACTGCACCTGTGCTGTCCTCTGGATGCTCCCACTTCTTGGGGTTTTATTGGGGTACTGATTACTGATACATTTGGTCATCCAAAATACCTGCCCTCAGATCATGTAAGAGAAACAGCAGATCAGTGGTGTCTTTAGTAAGATATTTTGGCTTACATGGCCCCACTGTCTCAATTCCTACATCATGTTGTGTGAAATATTGGGTGTTTAAGAAATAGGGTAACTTCTTGGATTTTGTTCTTTATTATCTAATTTTCCAGAAACTCTGTATAAGTCTCAGGATTTTCAGATGGATTTAAGTTTTCAGCCTTCATTTTTCATTAAAAAAAGAGAGACTAGCTGACTTTGGTATTTTTTGGTGACTTCAGATGAGACATTTCCCCTGATCTTCTGTGGATCCAAGGGGTCTCTGGATCTTCATGCTGGCACCAGGAGAAGAACCTCCAATCACTCTGGGACATAAGTAAGATCCCATTCAATAAGAAAGCATTCTTTTGGGAATCCTGCCCATATAAGATGTGTCGGTCTTCCAGCTCAGTGTGTCGTTTATTTGGTATTCTGAAATTTGAAATCTGACTTGTTTTTTCAATTGATAAGTGTTTTGTACTTGTATTTGTTCCTGGACTGTAACATTTTGGGTCTACTATTCGAAAATAGGGAGTGGACAACCTAAAGGGGACATTCTGACACACTTGGTTGCATTTTTGACATTGGAGAAATGTTGGTTCCCTGGGGAAACATCTACCAGGGAGAATTCAGTTTAGTGTTGTAATCAATGGTGGCCATTGTACAAGCTACACTCTGGGAAAAAAGTGGCCACAAAATGGAACCTTGAACATTGTTACAATTAATATTGTTTTTAAGATGGGAACAGAAATGGGATGAGGTTATGTATACTGATATATTCTTCACTTTGTGGAATCAGATGGAATGGCGGAAAAATTGTGGCTTGAATCCAGCTCCCTCAGACTTTTTTGTGCTAGGTCTTGAAAAGGAGAGTCAAAGAAAATGGTTAAAATGTTGTTGTTCTATGTGCAGCATATAACAAATTCCTGTAAACATCTCCCCAGTAAGGAGGATGATTTAGATCTTATGGTCAGTCCTAATCACAGCTTAGAGAGGAGAACAGATAGCCAGGCTGCCAAGACTGATATCACAAGGGAGCTGGTGCACAAAGAGGCAGATTTAGCACATATAGATGAGAAGATAGAGGAGATAGGGAGAATGTATCCAAGAGCAGAGGTTTTTAGTCTTGTTGCAGGGAGAACTAGAGCTAAACTCAGAGATATGACAGTAGCTGACTCCCTTGGATGGTGCGGGATCATTAGTTTGTCTGAGTGACCCTGAGAAAGGTTCGAAAATCTCTTTCCCCAGCCTGGCGCTAAAGAAGGAGTCTGAGCTCTTCATTTCGCGGTCTCAAGGTTGTTTATTATTTCTTATCTATAAAATTCTTTCTCCTGCCCTGACGAGGTCAGCTTAGCAGGATCGTCTGAGGCATTCTCCCCCACAAACAAGGCGGTGTCGTCTTTTATACTACCAACTACATATACAAGGTTTACAATTACCTTCCAATGCCCATCACCCATGCTAGACAGTCTACTTTCAACATGAACCTATCTAAAGTGCCCACATCACACAGAAGATGGAAGACAAGAAGAAGGAAAGAACCACGAGGCTGGCCCTGGGTTCCTCCATCTTGTCTCCAAAACCCCCTGTACCAAAATCCTAAAATCTACATTTTCACCCTGTGAACAAACCATTCAAACCCAGGTGATTCCCATGTCCCCACAAACAGGTGGCAGATCCCTAAAAGGGTCAAAGTCAAGCCACCAGGAACTTTTGGCAACATTCCAGGACCTCTGAGCCCCCCAAGGGTTCTCTCGGCAGCTCTGGACATCCCAGAGGGATGTGCTGAATTCCCACAGGATGGTAGATGCCAAAAGTGTTATTTTCAATAATAGACTTTTATGGTTGGAAGTCAGTGGCTGGCATTGCATTCTAATACTCAAAAAACCCTCCAAAAACCCCAGAAGATTGCAATGATAGAAGGATTTCAAAGGAAGGTGCCCTGGGGAAAGGAAGGGGGCACCTTGAAACTCCCTCTTGGGAGACTAGGTATTGATCAAATGTGCATACTGTAATAAAGATGGGCATTGGAAAAAGGATTGTCCACAGTTGGAACATAAAAGTCCCCCTCTCATGGCCATCACCCATGATGACTGTGGGAGACCAGAGGATTCTTCCTTAGCAGAAGGTAAATGAGGAGGTAGAATTTTTAGTGGGTACAGGAGCTAGTTACTCTGTGCTCAATACAATAAAAGGAAAGTTGAATAACGATTCTATAACAATCATTGGTGCAAAAGGGAATTGCAAATCTCAGCTGTTTTTCAAGCCCATTGATTTTGAATTAGGAAAACAAACTCACGCTTTTAGTATCTATTCAGTTCACCAAAGCATCTCCTTGGGAGAGATTTATTGGAAAAACTAAATGCTGAAATCAAATTTTAAAATGGCAAAATACAGGTTATTATTTCTCAACCTCATTATGGGAAAGCCTCTATTTTTGTATTAGTCTCCAAAATTGGATGTGATCTATCTGCCAGTATTGAGGATGCAGTGATTCCCATAGTCTGGGCTGGAGAGGTGACTGGGCAATCCAGAAGAGCAGAGCCTGGAAGAATGAAGTTGAAACCTGGAGTGGGATTGGTAAGGCAAAAGCAATCTCCTTTGAAAACAGAAAGTCATAAGGGGTTGTTTTCTCTTGTGGAAAAATTTATAAAATATTGAAGAACTATGAATTCAAAATTAATACCACTATTTTCCAGTTAAGAAGGCAAACAGAGAGGATTACCAGCTGGTACAGGTTGCTAGGGCTGTAAATCAGATAGTAGAAGATATACACCTGGCAGTAGCAAGTCCTTATACCTTGCTAACAAGCTTGAGTGAAAAATAAAAATAGTTTATAGCATTAGATTTGAAATAAGCCTTCCTTTGTGTCCCTTTGAACACTGAAAGTCAAGAGCTTTTTGCTCTTGAATGGGGAAATTCAAACACGGAGAAGAATCCAACTTGGACAGTACTACCACAGGAGTGGTATTTAAAAATAGCCCCACTATGTTCAGAAATCAATTAGCAAAAGAACTGGAGGAATGGAAAAATCAGAGCCCTCCTGGAGTTTTGTTACAGCATGTAGATGACATTCTGGTAGCCACTGAAATTAAACAGCAGTGTTGGGATCAGAGTGTGGTGTTGTTGAATTTTCTGTGACTCAGTGGATCCAGAGTATTCAAAGACAAAGCACAAATAGTCCAGACCACATTAATCTACTTGGGATTCAAAATCCTCCAAGGACAAAGGAGGCTGGGACAGGAACAAAAGAAGCAATTGGCCAACTTCCACAGCCACAAATGGTAAGAGAGCTGTGTGCATTTCTTGGGATGGTCTGATGGTGTCACCTGTGGATCAGCAGTTATGGGTTGCAAGTAAAGCCTCTGTGTTTACTCTTGAAGACAGCTCAGGAGGATGAAACTTAACTTCATGGTTACCCAGCTGGACTTGGTTAAAACATTGGTTTGTAATAATCTCCATTAATAATGGCTTATGTTCTATCTTGCATCATGATTCATTGTTATAGCTGTTGGAGTGCCTTATGCTTCAAAATTAAATACAGATATTAATAGTTCCCATAAGGAACATGGTCTCGAGAACAGGCAGACTTGATAAGAACAGTGGAACAGAACAGAATGTTACTCTCATAAGGACAGTCGAACAGAGCAGCCCAGTCTTCGAGAAATAGATAAAGGATGTAACTTAGGCAAACGGGAGTTGTGCAAATTCACACAAGCACAAGCAGGATGCCAGCTCAGCTCTGCAAAGCTGACAAAGCAGAAGTTATGGAAAACAATGATTTTGCACTTACACATGAGCAGAGGTTGAGAAACAACCACCTATAAAGGACACTGGACATTAAAGACAGAGGCCAAAGAACCACATAAGGACTTCCAGTAAGTCCAACCACATAAAATACAGTAATACCTGTACATCAGGTAACCAGGGATAGCTGATGACCATGTAATCACTGTTTATGATAAAAGATCTGCTTACCCGATGCTTGGGGCACTTGACTAGAGGAAGGATCCTCTCAGTGACCAGTGTGTTGCAATAAAGTATGCTTTCTTTCTAATACTCAGAAGTGTTAGAAACTTTCTGTCTGGCTAATTTTGGTATCATTTCAAAAGCCTCTCAAAAACTGAGTTTGTGTTTCTCTTTAATAGCTATTGTTTATGAATTAACACCAAAACCAATGGGCTATTTGATGTTCATGCCCAATCACTAATTAGTCAGCAGTCTTTTGTAGAATGAGGATTGAGGTCAGTAGTGGGGAGTAAGCCTCCATCGAGGACTGCAGGGCCTCCCTGGAGTTTGCAAGCTAATTTGCAGCATCAAGCATAAGTAGAGTGAGTCAAGGTTATGTCAGAGCCTTCCACTGATTTTACTAGTTTCTTACAGAGGGGGACTGTCCAGCAAAACCATGCTACAGTTACAAACCAAAATGGTTTCCCAGAGGAAAAAAAATGCAAAGTACTTACTGTATTGATAAACACTGAAAAACAGCAATGCTCAAGAACCAGGCAGTTTTCCTTCTCATTTTCTTTCAGGATTTTGAAAGGAACAAGCAGCTAATGGTGAGTAAATGCAGACCCTTTGTGCAGGAATAACCATGTCTTTGGATGTATCTCAGTGCAGATGGAAGACATGTGGTACTGGAGTTTTGATACAAAAAGGCTTACCACAGGCTGCTTGTGACAGAGCGTCAGATTGCTGCTTGTGTCCTTTATTTTTACCACAGAATAAAAGAGAGAAGAAACAGTGCCTTTCACAGAACACTTACTATATCACTTTATGCAGATCATGTGAGAAGCCACAGCTGAATTCTTAAAACACCCCAAGAATTCTCTGCTTAATGAAAAGGTTGTGTGCTGATTGTGTGCTGGTTCCTTTCTGAGCCACAAAAAGAATGAGATTGAATGCATCTGTGATAACTTATTATTTAGTTTTATAGAGCTGAATAGTAGATTTCAATTATCTGTCATTAAAATGAACATTCGTAATTTCTTCTGCATTAAGATGTGGTGTGTCGTGTCAAATCTCTTGCACTTTTAGTTGCCATGCAATTCCCTTTTAAGATGTACTTGAGAACCCTACAGGTTTCATCAGATGTTTTCACATCATCCCTGTGCTAGCATCTCAAAGAGACCACATTATCCTTACAACGTATATAGGTGTGTGCACTATTTTTTAGACAGCTTCTTCATTTAATCCAGAAATATTTTAAACCACCAACAAAACCTTATTTCAGATAACTTTGGGTTTTCACTCAAAGCCTGAAATGTGAACTCAGTTTATAGTCAAGATAGACTTTGATTACCAGAAGGTTTTTTAAATGTTTTAGGAATTTTTTATCCTCCTTTTTTCAAACATTTCACAGTACTACTGCAAGTTGCTTAAGCAGTAACATGATATATCAATGCAGACAGGATCTGTCATATCTAAATTCTTCGTTCCTCTGCGCTCATCTGCTTCTGTTGTGCTTATCTGCCGTTCTTTTGATTCTTCTTCCTATTCTTTCTGTAATCCTGGCTCTCCCTCCCTCCTCAGCTCTCTAGTCATGCTGAGGCAATGATGGCTTCCACAGTGAAGGTCCTTGTCACTCCATAGTGTCCCACCTACCCTCCCTTGCAGTCTCTTGCTCTCATTGCCTGGACAGATCCACGCTCTAAGCCAGCCATTTTGATTTCTGCATTCTGCAGTTTTTCATTGAATTACTTGCTTCTGATGCTCTTATCTATTCTACATCTATTTTGTTTGCACTCCTGCCTGATCTTCTCTCCTTCATTGTTCCTCTTGCCTTTTGTTTCTTTGGGGCTCTTTTAAAAGACACCATTCTTTGCATAACTTTAGCATTCCTTTTTCCTTTGATCTCAACCTACTTTTATGTTACTATGCCTTGCTGAAGAAAGATAATGTAAACATCACGCAGTTTCTAATTCCACAAGAAAGTTTTCAGTTTTTAAAATCCATTTCTCTGTCCCTTGACCAATATCTATATTTTAGATCAAGTTTGTGTGTTCAATCCCCATATGGGCTGTTCACTTAAGAATTGGACCGAATGATCCTTGTCGGTCCCTTCCAACTCAGAATATCCTGAGACTTTTCTTTTTTCTTAAACTAGCATGACCTCTGTCCCTTCAATTTTTTGCTATTTCTGAATTTCCTCTAAAGCATCCTGCTCTATTCCTATCTCCTCTGCCAAGCATTTTCTGCCAAAGAAATTGTCAGGCTTTTTAAAGGATGGAAAAAAAGTCATTGCTTTCACTCAAGAACCTTTCCCTTTGCTCGACCTGGCAGTCTCCTCTCTTTTTCTTATTTTGCCTTTGTCCTTCCTCTCACCTTAAAGCATTCCTTCTAAGTTCTTTCTTTTATATGTATTCCTCCTTGTTATCTGGATTTCATTTTTATAGTAATTTCTTCATTCTGAAAAGAACCTCACTTTTATTTCCTCTTCTTTAGATTTTTTAACTTCCACTGCTTATAGGCTTATTATCACGCCTTTATTTTATTTTAGTTAACAGTTACCTTACAGCTCATAGTGTCCATTGATAATCAGTATTTTTCCCTTGATTTGACTGTATTGCATTGCATATGTAAAATGTCCTTCTGACGTTAACACAAAATTCTGCCACTATTTCAAAATACGCATACTGTCTTTGGTCTTGCAGATGTTTGAAATTTAACCCTTTTCTGTGGAAATGAATATTTAAATTCTGCTTTTTATTTAGGTGGATAACACCAAATCAAACTTTCTCCCATAGTAGCTGCAGAAAGAAAATATAATTTAAGAATGAGACCCTGGTAGCATCATTTTGAGTTATGTCCTAGATTCATGCAGATAAAAATATCAATGACATTTCAACCCAGGGAAGTCAGAATACATATGTGTCAAACACTGACACATATGATACCTTTTCATTGGGAAATAAGCACATAAATTTGTCTTTTGTATGCAAAGAAATGGAATTGGAAATATCAGTGAGGCAAAGCCAGGATAGAAATGGAAATCCAAATGCTTCCAATGGAAAAGCATTGCATGTAAACAGGAAACCTGATTGTCTAAACCTTACATATAAGGGAGACCTATGAATGACTATGCATGTGAAGGGTTTGAAGGATTCAGTCCTGTGATTTGAACTTAATGTGAAAAAGCCTTGCTCAGGCAGTGGAATTTGTATAGTGAGAAAGGAATGCAGGTTTCTGGCACAAGAAAACATTCACTGAGGTTGTAAAGGTCACAGTGCAAATCATCCTAAGAATTTTAATGGATATTATAGTGAGAGATAGATTATTTATGAAAAAGGCTACATAGAAATAGAGACATATAAATTAATGGAAAATTAGAAGAAATACATGTACTAAGTGTTGAACATAAATGAATCAACAGTAAGTGAACCTAGCAGCTCCTTTTGGAAAGTGAGAATGTGAATCCTCCTGAAGAAGAGAATTTGAGAGTACTAGTGTGGCTGTATCAAGGCCAGAACATAAGTGACTACTCCATTTCTCTTTTCCTCTTCTTTTGGTTGTTAACTGCTTGCTGTTTTCTTCTGTAGTAAGCTTCTACTTCCAGCCCTCTTTGGAATTCCTCTAGAAACACTGAATACACAGATCATTAGTGGTGTGTCCTGGCCCTTTCACTTATATCAAAGAATACATGAGAATACTATCCAGAAGGATCAGATTCTTGAGATTTGCAAAGGTGAACCTCAATTTATTCTTTTGCTTTTGATGTGGTAACACATTTTATCCAAATGCAGGAATACAAACATTTTGAATGTTGAGTGCAAATACATGCACATGCTTTTGAAGATATGTCTTTAATTCCATTATTTCCAGGTTTATGAGCAGAAACAGATCTGAAAATATTTATAAACTACCATCTGAACTTTTTTTTTTTTTTTTAAATTTCAAATTGCATTTTTTAAAAAAAATATTTGTGCCAAAGTTGCAAAGTGGTTGCTGCAATTGGTCTGTTTGAAAGTAAGTTAGAAAGAGGGTTGGTCTGTCTATAGATCTTGTCACATTGTTTAATGGTAAGCAGGAGGGTTAGTAGCCACAGGTTTGTGGAGCAACGAAACAGCTCCTGTGGTTTGTGTGGAGAAACAAGACCTCACAGGCCCCTGGGGAACAGTAAAACACAGGCAGGTGCCTGGGAGAGGGCCCTGGGAGACCAGAGCAGATAAAAAGCAGTGGCACAGGTGTAACACTGATGTGACCCACTGCCTTGGATTTACAGGCAGCTGAGACTACCCTGGATCTAAACTGATGGCTATACATATATTGTTATCTCTTCTTTCTCTTTCTTCCTCTAACTTCCTCTTCTCAAAATGTGGATAACTTGAAGTTGGATGGATTAACGTTCGTGAAGTTGCAGCTTTGTGAAGCGCCTTACTTTGTTGTTTTAAATTTGCCAAGTATGTTTTTCTACCTTAATGTTCTAAAGTTTGCAAGTAAAACTTTCTTATTCAACCTCCTGCAAAATTTGCTGTTTCCCCTGTGCATCACCAAAGTAAATCTAAATCTAAATTCCTCTTTAAAAGGTCACTGAGCAGGCTTGGGTCTTAACAGGTAGTTATATCCTTTACCTTTCTAAGAGTTTAAAATCCAGCTGCAACTGTTCCACATCCACATCTTTATCAAGTTTCACTCTTCCAAGAATGTCATTTTATCTTGGTAGCAATTGAAAGGGAAGTCAAGAGGGATCATGAGAATCTTCTAATGACTAATTTGCAGCATTCATATGATACAATCTGTCTGCTCGTTACTGTGCTCTTACCTCATCTGAGTTTGTATCTCCTGGGGTAAGAGAAGCCCTTTTTGTTGCAATGTTCTTATTTTAAAAGTGGGGAGAATTTCTAACTACTTTTTTCTGTTTACAAACCAGTTGTACACAGGATCCCTAACAGAGCCTTGCTATATTTGTCGTTTGTATGGGCAAGTAAAGTATCTTGTTTTCCTAAAGAATCAGTGGGTCAGATCCTTTCTAAGTACTATCCAGGAATTGTGGACACTCCTCAGGCATTAGAACTGAACAGAACATATTAAAAATCTGAGTAAAGGAAAACATTAAATCCCAGTGCCAAAAACAAGAGGAGATCTCCTTTTGTACCTCTAGAAGCAGCAATATTTCTTTGGTTTTTGTATTATTCTGGTTGCTAAACATTTCTACCTCCATTTCCCTCTTTGAAAAGCACCTTTTGAACTTGGAAAAGTGAGACTTATCTATTCTTCTCTTTCTGTTACTTGGGTAGTGTAGATTCGAGAACAATATAAATAATTTGTAAGACAGATTGGAGATTTTTTGATGAAGAGAAAAGGCTCATTTCCTCTTGAAGAACTTCTCTCAGTCCTGGTCTGTGTATTTCACTAAACTGCCCTGGTGATGCAGTGAACTCCTGAACAAGTATCTGACCCAGAAAAGCAGCATGGATTGCAACTTGCTTTGATTTTCTGAAACATTATGTCATCATGAATTATGGGGCTTGGCTTCCTAACATCTGCAAAGCGCTTGAAGACTACCAGATGGAAGGACAATAAAAATACTTTGCATTTATATTGTTCTGTGTTAAAACTGTAGTTGGAACACATTTCTAATGGTGTTGATTAATATAACAATATAAACTCACTGCAGTGTAAACTCACAACCATAATGTCTCTGGTGAAGTTATAGTGGAATGTCTGCTTGCCTGACGAAAGTGTTGGCAAAATCCTCTCATTCTCTCTTCTTTATCTTATCTGGTTTGAATAGAGTGTAGAATAGGAAGAGGTTATTTTGCCCTGTTTATTCCAAAAGATATTTGATATGGCAGCCTAGTTATGAAACAGAAGGCAAGAAGCAGTTCCATTTTCCTGTTTGACTTTTCTGTCCCAATTTATTGTTCTAACATATAACTCCATCCATATCTTGCTTTTCTCTTCTGCTTGTAGCAATAAAAGCTGTGAGCTGTAATCATTTTCCTCCAAAATAAAACTTACCAATCACAGGAAAATGCCATTTTTTAAACTGAAAGAGAACGCATGCATGTGGTATGATTCCTACCCAGAATGGATCTTTTGAAAGTAAAAGTAGACTGCATGGGGACATTTTACTGCCTCTGTTGGATGGCAGATGCAGACGTGGACTTGAGTCACATAAAAGTATGGTTACTTAAGTGTTCTAGAGGTGGGGAAATGAAATTCCTCCGATCTCCCTCTGTACAAAGAGCGGACCCAGAAATTTGGATACAAATGTTCCTTTGCAGTGTTAGAAATCTGTTCTCTGTCCTTTATCTTGGGGCCACCTGTGAGTCAGCGGTGTTAGGAATTAAACAACATGGATGTAAACAAAACAGAGTGCAGATCTCATGAGTGTTTGAAGGAAAACTTTATCATTACAGTCAGAAACAATCAATGGTTATGGCACTGGTTTTGGAGTATTTTGTATCAGTCCATTATCTTGTTTCATACATTCAACAATACTGTTACACTCAGAGGAAGCAACTTAATGAGAATTTTTAATGTAATTCTCTAACAAAATAATATATGTGCTATGCTGTGCATCCCCTGGGAAAAAATTTTCATTCATTGGCCAGTGGTCTTTAAAGACAGTGGTGCTGCTGAATGTTTCAAGGGAATACTAAATTTTAAAAGGACAGAGATCCAAATAAATGTCCTCAGGCAAGTCAGTATGTTCATAATATTTTAGCTATTCCTGGTCTCTCTTCTGCCCACTAGCTGTTTTGAGGACAAAAGGAACAGTGTATTGATAGAGGGTAGAAACTACCCTCTATAGCCCAATATAAGAACTGAAAGTAAATTTATATTTTAAATTAGTCCTTGGTGCCTAGAGAGGCTACCTAGAACAGAGGCTATACAGTGTTAAAGGAATAAAGTAGGTATTCATTCAAAGGACACACCTTGGGCAGTACAAGAGCCTGGCCATGGCTCTGACCAAGATGGACACCGAGCTGCAGTTTTTCACACTTTTATGAGTTTTGGTGCATTTACACATTGGGGTTAAGTGTCCAATTACAGCTTCAGGTTATGAAGTCCCATCCTCCCAATTGCTCTTCTCAGCTCCCTGTTGTTTACACTTTTTGGGCCTGAAGCTTCGACAGTGCCCTTGGTTCTCAGGCTGGAAAAGGATTGTTTTGTCTGACTAAACTGTGAGGAGAAATTGCTAACACTCTATATGAAGTTCAGAGTTATATATTAATGCAGTACAGAATCCAGAAAATATGAAATTTAAAACTTAGGGCATCATCCTCAATTAAAAGAGCAGATGAAGCAGTTTGATCCAGCAAAAGTAGCAGCATGGACATGGTGCCATTCTACACTACTTCAGCATAGATAATTAATCCATGTCTATAAATCATTCTTTAGGCACAGGTCAGAATGAGCCAGCTGTATCTGGCTACACATAGCTTTTCCAGCAAAGCAAAGCATGCCTTTTATTCTAAGAATTTTTTTAACTTCTTCTGTTGCTCCTGATCTCTTCTATTTTGTTCCCTAGTGTATTTCTGTAGAAGCAAAAAAGATACCTTCTTCTTAACACTGAAACTGGGTTTTATAGACAGACCACTTACGCTTTTAACATGCAGACCCATTTATCAAGTGGTTCTACCCACTTCATGTGTTTTTATCCTACCCAGACTGTCCCAGCAGCTTATTTATTGTTTGGTCTTGTGGTTTTTATCACTCTCTTTTTGGAGTTGAAAAACACATTCATTCCAAGTGATAACCAGTTGTTTGTTAAAATCTGTTTCATTGAAACTGCTATGGAGCCATGTCATTTCAAGCAGATTTTATATAGTTACCAATGCAAATGGAGTTAAGCACTCACTTGAAAGAAAAGGAAGAGTCAAAGATCTCTGGGTCTTCAATAGTACTTGGCATATTTTTCAATATCTCTGCATTTATTTAAATTGAGTTTGGGTTCAGTCTTTGAGTTTCACCTGTCTCCACCCATTGTGCAGTTATGTCCCCACTTCTCATATCAGCATTTTTTTGTGAAGTGCTCCTCAGCTTTTTATTCACTGTTCCAGTTGTAAGTTTTATAATGAAGAGGTGTTTTGCAGCATTTGTAAATCAACTTGTGGAACCAGACAAGTGCCAGTGAAGCACAACAAGGTGTAGGCAATAGTGTGGAAGAAAGAAATGACAAGAAACACTTCAGTGAGTTAAGGATTCTTGTGTAACTTCTAGTCTCTTCAACTATATGCTTCTTCAGCCTGTATCACAATAAGGCTGGGATCTGTAACTGTGGGGATTGTGAATGATACTGATTTTATTTGAGAAGTCAGCTCATTCAGGTGCAGCTGCACACTCATGACAGTCTGTGCCGTCTAAACTGCAGAAGGCAGCTGTACTAGGGAATGCTGATCCATAAGCTCAGAGAAACAGTTTGTCACTGGTTAAACAAACTACTCCACACTTGCACACTTTATTTCATAGCTCTGCATTCTTGAGGAGCAGATCCGTGTCTCACCTAGGTCCTCCTCTGGTTCTCCTGGGTTTATCTTCAGAGGACTCCTCTGAAGTATTGTAGAATTACTTCTACTTACCGAGGTGGAGAGACAACAAGCACCTCTCTCTGCTCATCCTGAATTGCTCTGTTTAGGGCTAGGCTGTATTAGACATCACGGGGGAATGTACTGCTCCTGCATCTGTTTGAAGGAAAAGCAAGTCTTTGTCACTTACCCAAGTGTAAAAGTCACTATCACACCTAAGCACAAATTGAAGATGTAAAAGCAGTCAAGACAAAGAAACAGCTTTTCAAAGCAGCTGGTCGGAACTTGAAGCAGAAGACATAAGATACCTCCTAATCAACCCCTTGACACTGTGGTGCCATACCAAAGACACATTTAGTGCTATATATGCAGCTGCTTGCCAGCTCACCCCCTGCCACTGATGTAAAAAAAGTGAAGGCATAAGCCTACACATGCAAAGTTATGTCCCAGTCTAACAGAGAAGGCAAGCAAAATGCAAAGCAGTTAGAGGCAGTAATTCCAAGTTCTCAAATGCCTTGCAAGAATCTTTTCAGAGGTATTTATTGTACCCTTTGTGTTAAAGAGAGTCAAATAATGTAAATTCCTGGGATAACAGTAATGGTTTCTTCTCTAACTGGTTTAACAGGTGTGCAATTATAACAGAGAAGCTGATAGTGATCCCCAAAACCTCCTATGACAAAAGACCCCTGGGACTTTTTCAAAGTTCTGTTGATTCTACAGTTTATAGCAGGTGTTTGAAAGGTGAGAAGCATCCTAAGGGTGAAGGAATGTGGGATTTTTCTCTTATGGAATCCAGTTTGAGAACAACTTGAGAACTCAACCACTAGGGTGACGTTTATGTGATATTAGCATGCTATTTTATTGAAGAGAAGACAATGAACTTCAAGGGTTGTATTGCCATTGTCTTGTCCAGTACAGAAGAAAAAACTGAATTGCTTACTTTTTATCTTCCTTCTTGGAAGGAATCTTTACTTGGCTGCTGTGCAATATCCCAGCAGGAGAGGTCTTGCTGCAGGCTGAGACTGCCAGTGAGGTGCATGCACTGGGGACCTCTTCATACCCTGTGTCCAAAGCTAAATGAAGCCTACATTTTGCAGCGATTCTTACAGTCTTCCCTTCTACATCATTGGGCTACAAATCCTCTCCATTGCTAGGGATTTCCATTAACCTTTAGCATGAACTAGGGATATGAGAGCAAGCTAATAAGATGCAATAAATAGCTGTGAGAACTTTGGACATTATGTGCAGTTTATGAAGTTTTGCTGTTTGGGCATTTTTTATATATTAAACCTTAGTGTTACAGCAACTGAAATCAACTGTAAACGTGGTAATGGTCAGGAAATGGGATTTCCTTTTCATTCCACATCAGCTGAATATCGGGTTATTGCATTTTAAAGAAGAATTCTACGTTAATTTGGCTCCTTAACCTCTCCAAAGGAGGTATGGGGCTATTAAAAGGGAATAAAAGGTCCTGATAAGATAGCTCAGAGAAAAAAGGAGTACCGTCATTATTAGCCTCAGCGATAAGATTTGGCTTTTGAAATTTGATGATGTATGCGTATTTATTAAGCTCCAATTAAGAAACAAAAGGACAGACTGTATTTAGAAAGGGAAGAAAAAATAGGTGAGAGACAAAACCAAAGATGCTTTCATAAGCAAACATTGGTACAATTGTGTCAATCAGTCATTATCACTGTCCTCAATGGCCTCATATTC